>CM040240.1:51645629-52078013 GCA_022545495.1 Chrysanthemum lavandulifolium | reverse complement strand
TAATTCAATAGGTGTGTTACAACCCATAAATTTACTTTTAGTATTATTTGTATGGTTGATATATGAATATATGCTATTTTGCTTCTATCTTTTTCATTCATTAGTTTTATTCGATTGTCTATTTGTTGTTTATTAATTATAGGGATAATAATATTGCCTTTTGTTTGTTCAATAGGAATTGGTTCTTCTCCTATAATTTTTCCAAAATATATTATATTTTTTCGTGAAAATAATTCTCTAAGTGACCTTGTATAATCAAAATTATGTTTTTCTGATAGTGTAAAATTTGATCTTCTAATAGCTGTTGTATTAACAATACTATCTAACATAAATCTTGATTCGTCTTCGTTTTCATGAATTATAGAAATATCTTCTTTACTAGTTGTTGGTGAATTTGACATATTTTAATGAGCAATAGAAATACTACTTTTAATTTATTAAAGTCATTAAATTATACATGCGTTGTAGCAATTTAATTCTTCTTGATGACTGCTTGGTAATTCTTTTATCTTCTTGATCGTTGGTATTGATCTTTCTTCTATTTTGAAATCTCTTTAAGAGATTTGAAATCTCTCTCCATCTGTTGAAGCATACGTTTCTGAATAGCAGATCGCTATCTATCTATCTATCTATCATCATCATCATACAATCTAATTCATATATCCAATATTAAACTATCATTCAATTCAATCATCCATTTCCATCTTATACATAACGACATGAATCGTTCGTCCATAATTCAATAGATAGAGAGTATGCTTCCACCGCCGCCACCCACCACCACCACCACTTCCACCCACTGCCACCCACCACTCGCCACCACCACCCGACACCACCACCTGCCACCACCACCACTACAACAACCACCATCACCTCCACCCACCACCACCACCATCATCACCCACACAACCACCAGCACCACCGCCACCATCACCCACCACCACCATGTCGCCACCACCATCGCCTGACAACCACCACCTCCACCATGCCACCACCACCTCCACCACAACCCGCCACCGCCACCACCACACACCGCCGCACCGCCACCAACCGCTGCCACCCACCGCCACCACCACCTCCACCCACCACTAACACTACCACCACCACCACCGCCGCCACCCACACCACCACCACGACCACCACCAACCGGTGATGGTGGGTGGCGGCAGTGGAGGTGTGCGAGGCGCGATGGTGGTGGTGGCGGCGGTGATGGTGGTGGTGGTGGCGCGCGGCGGTGGTGGTGGAAGTGAGGTAGTGGTGGTGGTGGCGGCGGTGGGTGTGGAGGTGGGCGATGGTGGCGATGAAAGGTGGTGGCGGTGGTGGCGTGGTGAGAGGTGGTGGTGGTGGTGTGTGGTAGTGCGTGCGGGCGATGGTGGTGGTGGTTGCGCGGTGGCGCGGTGATGGCGGTGGTGGTGGGTGGAGGTGGTGGTAGTGGTAGTGGTTGTGGTGGGTGGTGGTGCGAGTGGTGATGGTGATGGTGGTGGTGGTGGGTGGAGGTAATGCTGGTTGTGGTGGTGGTGGCGGGTGGTGGAGGTAGTGGTGGTGGGGGGTAGCGACGGTGGAGGTGGGCGGTGGTGGCGGTGGCGGGTGGTGGTGACAGTGGTGGGTGGTTGTGGTGGGTGGTGGTTGTGGTGGGTGGTGGTGTGGCGGTGGCGAGTGGTGGGTGGTGGCGGTGGTATTATTCCACCATGAAAAGGTCGACCGAAACATAAACGGGTTAATATACTAAACGTTCGAAGAAAAGTCCAAAATACATCCCTCTGGTAGTAAAATAGTCAATGAGGACTAACGATGCAAATATTTTAACTTGCGTTAGGAGATAAAGGAGAAATAATTTGCACTGTTAGTCCTCACTGACTGGCTTTACTAACGGAGAGATGGTTTTGTGCCAACTTTACTTACGGAGGGATGATTTTGTGCCAAAAAAAACCACAAGGATTTAAAGCGAGACACGGGACAGACCACATGGATGTATTTTGGACTTTACTCAAAGGTTTTGCTTGTGCAAAAAAGAGATGGGATGTCCATAAACTGTGGGAGGTGATTTACACATTCTATTAATTGATTGGGACACTCAAAAGTGTTGTATACTAACATATATACCCTTAGATCACTTTACCCATATTCACCTCTGCAAGGGTATAAATGTCAAAATATAATACTTTTGAGTATTTCAATCAATTCATAGAGTGTGCAAATCACCTCCCATAAAGTATGGTATGTCTACTTGAGAAAGACATGCAGAGTTGAATTGAATTTGATATAGTTGTAATAGCTAATGTCGAACATTATTTGACTATTCGATGTTATTGTTGGTTGAAAACACAATATTTGGAAGCTAAAATGGGATACTTAAGGACGTGTTTGGTAGAGAGAAATTTTAAAAAAAAATGAAATGAAGCAAATAATATAAATTAGAGAAATAAAAATGATTGAGAAATTTAATGAATTATAGTGTTTGGTAACGCCAAAGGATTAACTTGAGAAATTAAATTAAAAAAATTGGGTAAAGGCATACAAATAAAAAATTAACAAAATGGCAACGATGTCATCAATTATATATTTATTCTATTCTTCAAAAAAGTTATATAATCAAATTAACTAATATCACCAACCAATCGTTCAAAAACGATATCGCCAACCAATCTGCGATTTGTAAGTAATTTGCAATGTAAAGGGTTTTAAATCAAGTCATGAGATAACTCAAGATCTTTTGTTGTAGAAAAGTAGAGTTGCAGGTTTAACAAAACCCAAGATTGAGTAGACAACAAATACAACCATATGAAGATGATAACACCACCAGCCATAAACAGAGATCGGATTAGGAAGCCGAACTAAAATGTGTGGCTATTCATGTAATTTATTGAAAACATATTTGGTCAAAATTTGAAAAAGATTAAGACGAGGGAAGAATGAGATCTTGAATTGTTTGACACACGTTTTCCAAAGTTTTGTTTGGTGTAATGTGTTGGACACGTGACTATCATATTTGTAGTTCTTTCAAAAGCAACAAAATTGTTTACAAAATAAATTCTTCGTGTTTTTAATTTTTAGCACAAAAATGGAATTCTTTAGTTTCCTCATCAAAATGGGTGGAAGTCAAAATACTATAAAGCCATTTCTCGAGAATTCTATTTTCTTCGCTTCTTTTTATTCTCTATACCGAACATGTTTAAGAAATGAATTTAGATTCATTTATCTTCATTTCTCTCTACCAAACACACCCTATAAAAAAAGATTAGTAAAAAGTGTTGTAATTGATTAAAAAAATTGTGAGTTTTGAAAGACACCAAATGGAAGGGGAGATAGGGTCATGACTCATGAGGATAGAAGTATCAAACTAGTCAAAATTTCCTTTTTTTATGTTTTGTTTATTTTTTTTACCACTTCTTTCGTCTTAAAACATGCATTAATAATGTCCAGATATTATTTTTGGATAGTAATTATTAATGATTTTTTACTTTACCTTTATAATAAAAACATGCATTAGTAACTTTTTTTTAAAATTTTTATATTACATGTGAGTGGAAAATAACTTTTTATCAATAAAAAAAACATTAATTACATATATCATAATTTATTTATTTATTTATTTCTTTTTTTGTAGACACTCTTATTGGGATGGAGAGAGTAATATAAAAGGTTGACAAGTGTATGAATCATATTAGGGTAGGTAAGAGGCGCATGTGAGCGATTTGCATCGTGCACGAGAGGTTCATTATGATAAAGTAAGGTAATTTTGTTCTGTTTGGTAATATGGGTATCATATAGGTTGGATTTGGTAATTAGGTTTTAAGTAATTATTCTCTTACATCTATCTAGGATATCCATAAATCACAAACAGTTATGGAAATGCTTTATTATGCTATTTTAATAAATTCCGGAAGTTTTGGTGTCGTGTCGAGTTGTAGAAGTCGGCTTTCTGGAATTAGTGTATAGTATGGCTTAATGTAAAGTTTATGCAGAGATCATATGGCCATATGAAATATTTCATATGGTTGTATGCTCCAGCCAGTGGGTTTATAAGTTTCTGAGATGACCATACGGCCATATGAGAATATTTCATACGGTCGTATGCTTGATTTTTCCGATTTTGTCAATTTTCGGAATTTCATATATTTTAAGCCGTAAGTCATCACGGGTCGTACCACTCGTCATTTGGTTGAGGAAGATTTTTTTCATCAATTAATTCTCTAATACTTTTTGCGGTAAAATAACCATTTTGGTCAAGTATCCACCTACAAGAATCTGAAATTAAAACTTTTGGAATAAAAAATGTTATCATGTTCGTCAATTCTATAAGCTCACCCAACCCCTTTCTACTAGCCTTACCCACCTCCAACTCCAACCCCACATTTCACCATTCCACGACCTCATCTCGCCCACGGAAACAGTCTCATTTACTTCCAATTTAAATAATATAGGCACTTTTTCTTAAGCACCACTACATCTCATACAGGGTCTAGCCAAATCGAGTACTTAAACCATTACCCCTTTTTTCATGAAATACGAGTAAAAACTAATGCCTGAAGCTTTAATATCACTTCCACCCATCATTGTGTCACCTTATTTCCCGCTTCCACAATGATTATCACTGCCTACCTCCTTCAAACCCTCATCATTACCATATATACTTTTAAAGACCCTAACCAAAGCCTATTTTCTTAAACTTGAAATCTCCACCACCACTCTCCAAGTAAAGCCCAACTAGAAGCTTTAAGGCAATCAATATTTAGACCTAGGGTGGAAACGAGCCAAGCCACTCGTGAAAAGCTCGGGATCAGATCTAGTAAAAAGCTCGAATGAGTCGAGCCTGAACGTGCTCAAGCCCAAGTTCGAGCCTAAGTTTGTGCTCATTTAAGAATCGAGCCCGTGCTTTATATATAAAGACAGATTAGGCTCGCAAGCCTAAACGAGCCCTAAAAATATACACCTATATATATTGTCTAAACGTGTGACTATGTATAACGAGCTTAAAAGAAATTAATGAGCTCGAACGTAGTGTGATTAACGATCCGAGTTTTATTTCTTTCAACACATCATATAAGTTAATCGAGCCTAAGCTCAAATATGAGGCTCAAAACGAGCTCGAGCTTTATATATATAAATGAGTCGAGCTCGAGCTCTTGCAGGCTCGGGCTCATCTCGGCTTGTTTCCCCATTTTTCTTTTTTTGAGGGCCGTTTCACACTTAACCCAAGCCATTTTTTGGATCACATCATTAACAACCCTTCCTAACAAAAAGAGGAATAATAAAATAATATTAAAAAAATTGTTGTATCAAACTTTCTATTTTGTTTAGAACGCATATTGGAGCTTGAAATAAAGAGAAGTAATAAAGGGCAAAATTTCCAAGAACCGACTTTACCAAAGTTAATCTACCCCAAACGACATCGAACTAGCTTTTTAACTACCCAGCCTTTTTTAAACTTATCAATGACCACGTTTCAACTAGCACTTTTCCTCATTGGTATAAGAATACTAAGATACGTAAAAGGTAAATGTTCGGCGAACACCTCATACGACAAAGCAAAATGGACCACTTCGTCATTGCTTTTATTTTGTTTTTGTTAATCTTCAACCCCGACGCTTGTTAGATACGGTCCATAATCCTCATTAAGTTTCTTGCATTAGACAAACATCACCCGCCAAAAATTAAAGTATCATCCGCATATTGCAAGTATGAGATAAGAACCCCTAGTTCACCTACCTTCACCCTAACAATAGTTTCTTGAAACCGCTTCTCTTAGAATAACATGTAACCCTTCTGGCACTGTAAGATATAAAAAGAAGAAAGTGGGTCACCATTTCTAACGCCCTTTTACATTTTAAATTCCATTGTTAGTGACGAGTTAACGAGAATAGATACTAGAGTCGACTTCTGACATGATTGGATCTATCTACACCATTTTTCCCCAAATCTCATTTCAAGTAAAGTATGATGCATGAAGTTCCGATCAACACTATAATAAGCCTTCTCGATAACAATCTTAAATAAAAAAGCATTTATTTATTTATTTTGTCTTATTTAAGTAATCAATCGTCTCATTTGCAATCAAATACCCATCAAGAATGTACCTTCCTTGTGTGAATGCATTTTGTTCTTCCCCTGCTATCTTTCCAATAGCCTTCTTCACTGTCCCGGCAAGGACTTTTGCTAAGTTAGAAATTATAAAAATAAATGAAGATCTACACATATACTTTAAGTAGGGGTGTAACCGAGCCTAGCCAAGCCCGAGCTTGACAAGGCTCGAACTCGGCTAAAAACAAAAGCTAGGCTCAAGCTCGGCTCGATAGCTCGTCAAGCTTTAAGTATCTAGGCTTGAGCTCGGCTTGATTCAGTTTCGAGCAAAGCTCGAGCTTTGCTTGAAAACATCAAATATATGTATATGAATACATGATTACACATTTACACCCCTATTCCAACTCCTGAACAAGTTGATTAAGGAGTTGAGACTTGAGACTCGAAAAGAAACACAAATACAATACAAGACGATAAGGTTTTAAAAGGTACCTTTTGAGGGTCGTTTAAGCCCTTATTTGATCACTTTTGTATCCGTTATTGCTTAATATCGCCCTTTTCACTTTTAGGTCTCTTGAAGGCAAAATGCTGGAATGACACTTATTTGGACGAAAAGGCGCGATTATACTAAGAAAATGGTCAAAGTCGAATCGAGACACTCAAAGTCTGAAAACATAAGGTGACGGCGTCGGTGTTAATTGTGACGCCGCTCGGAGGATCTTTGTGACGGACGTAAGCCAAACTCTCATTTTCAAGTGACGACGCTGTTATAAAAAGAGTAGGCCGTCGCAACTCGCACGGCCTAGATGTAATCCAGACGGCGCCGGTCAAGAGACGGCCACAAAGCATAAGGTGACGCCGCAAGTCTAACGTGGCCAAGACGAAACCCTAATGACGACACACGACGGCCACAAAACATAAGGTGACGACGTCGCATATGTAATATTATATATAGAATCCGAATTTTTCAAGATTTAGTGTGTAGTCTTTGGAGTAAAACCTAAACCGAACCAAGGTCGTCTTGTACAAGATTTTAGGGTTCCAAACCCTATCTTACACCAAGATAAGTGTTTTACTTCATTAATACAATTATGTCTTTGATTATTTGTGTGTATGCTTGCATGTTCTCCATGTCCGGCTAATTTACTTGTGTGTTTGCTTAGGGAATATGAAACTTAATTATTGAATATTGATTGGTTGTCTCTTATCTTAGTTGATTAATAATCTAGTAATGCGATAGGTCATTCGTTGTGTACTTAAGGCTTGATTAAATCTTTGTGAACCTTAGAATATGACTCCTTGAGTAGTTGTAGGCTAAACCATCCAAAGAGTGTCTTAGAGTAAGAGTTTATTATCCCTAGTGGGTTTTGTAGACGAGACCCTTTGGTAAGTTCAAAGAGTTAGGGAGAAACGCATACCCTACAACCTTAGACACATAACGCAACTAGGAATAAGGACGTGACAATTCAACCACCAATAGGAGATAATTAAGGAGTAGTAAAACCTAAGTAAACACTTCTTTAAACTATCATACGAGCACACATTAATTAGACATAGACTACATACACCTTAGATTAGATAATTAGATAAGTAGAGTAATCGGTAGAAATACCAACCCCAAATTCAAACCCCAAGATTTGTACCTTTCCTTTCTTAAAAATATAAAAAGATAAAAATAATCTTCCTCAACCACAACCTTAGCGTAGTAACTTCTCACTAGCATTCCTATTCCCCTAGAGAACGATATCAATACCCGTGGCTTACCCTAATACTACACTATAACGATTAGGTTCACTGCCTAGGGTATTGAAAAACTTGCTCGATGAAAAGGAAGTTCCTTTGACCCCGAACGACGCGTGTAGCGTTATCAAGTTTTTGGCGCCACTGCCGGGGAATAGAATAGCTAGTTAGTAGTCCACCTCGTTTAGGTTTCTTTACTTGATTCCTATCAAGTAAACTTTTTCTCATTTTTAGCTTCCTCTTAGTATATCCCCTTCTTCGTGACCTTTGTTCAGAACCCCATCACTTTTCATCATGGAAGGTGATAACCACCCACCATTCATCAACCCACCACCAATTGACCCGCCAAGAGCCCGCACTTTGGTGAATACTCGAGACCAAGCCACTCAGCTATAGGAACACCATTGAGCTTCCCGACCAAGCCCAAACTACGGCCTCGCGATCCGACACCATCCGGTTGGTGCAAAACGGATGTGATTCCATGGACTTCGTTCAAGATCCAAATCAAGATCCGAGGGATTTCTCAAAATTGTCGATTCCATCGACCTTGATGCTACTACCGGGAGACCACGCGCTGCGCTCTTCCAATTCTCTACGGGACCAAGCTAGTAACCGGCTTCGAGCGACTTCCGGCTCCATCTCAAGTTGGGATGATCTTACCTCTCTTCCTTGCTCAATTTTTCCCACCGGGAGAACCACTAAACTTAGGCGAGACATCTTGACGCTTCAACAACTCCAAGGTGAGTCTCTATAAAGCATGGACTCGATTTCAGGACCTACTCCGTAGACTTCCCATCATGGCATTGATCTTTGGCTTCAAATCCAAATTTTCTATGACCATACCGATTTCATCACCGATGATCCATTGATCGAGCCACGGTGGAAGGCTCAAAGAACTTTAATGCAGAAATCTTGGGATATTATAGAGGAGCTATTGATCAAAGCTACGAAGATTGGAATGAATCTCCTGAAACTCCTGTTAACGAAGTTAATGCCATATCAACTCCTTTTGAATCTTCCGACACCCTCGAGGAGCAAATGAGTGCCATTGAGAGTAGGATTGATTATCTTATGGAAAGGCAAAAGATTCCCCGCATAAATTCCTCGAGAAGTCACAACCGCCTAACTCCACCAACCACCCCACACCTTTTCTGAGTCCCCAAGTCGTGAGCAAAACCCAATTCGAAGGCGCCTGCTCTACTTCCCAATACCACTTTCACCAAGCTTCAAGGAATGATGAGGGTACATGGCACTCACATACGAGAGATTAGCCAAATTTGAAGAGGAGGTTTATAGGCGAGAGAGGAAATGCAAGCGAAAATGACGAAAATGATGAATTTGGTAATTGAATTTACCAAAACAAAAGTTCCCGAGAAGGTACTAGTAAGAAGCAACGATTGTCCTCCCACTTCATTTGTTAACGCCTGCTTCCATTATGTCCGAGGATACAAGGGTTGAGATAAGGAAAACCGAGGAAAGCAAGAAGGAGGAGTCTCAGGCCTAATGATGAGCCCGAGACCATTGAGTACTACCTTAAGCACGAAATTAATAAAAAACCATTGCAAACCAAGTAAACAACTTTAGGTACAATGAAGTTCTTAGGAGGCTCTTGAAGGAAAAATGATGAAGAAGAGTATGACGCCTTGCCTATGGGACCCCTCGTATGAGTTGGTCATAAAAAACCATTAACAAGAAAACGAGACACCACAAGGAATTTCGTGATACCATGTAGTATAGGTGATATTGATAATATAAATGCCTTAGCCGATCGGGGACCGATGTGAACATAATGCCATTATCAATCTATAATAAGTTAACTAAGGAGAAACCAACCAAGACCGATCTTAGACTGTCCTTAGCTAATCACACCTATGTTCACCCCATAGGAATCGCGGTGATGTTCTAATTGAGGTGGCTAATATCGCTTACCGGTGGATTTCATGATCATTGATGTTGAGGAAGATAAAACGTGCTCTCATTCTTGGGACACCATTTCGCCACCGCCAAGGCAACCATCAAATGCGGAGAGGCATCATGATACTCAAAAGCGGGAAGGGTACGCTGGGATACCCATCATCCCAAGGTATCCTCTTAAGATCATGGAAATGATTACGGTTGAAATCGAAAAGCCCCGGCAATAGTGTTAAGAAAAAGATGAATGACCGGGAAAAGGGCTTAGGGACTTTATGGTTCAAGGATTGTATGCAACGTTGTGGAAACCCGACAAGAAGTTAGGAAATAATCCCACTACGATACCTAAGACACAAAGGAACCCGCGGAATTTCTAAAAGGAGAAAAAGTACTTTTATACAAATCACGGATAAGGGCATTACAAGGTAGAAACAAACCAAGATGGTTTGGACCTTTCACAGTGAAGGAAACCAATTTAAAAGATAAAATCGTTACCATAATAGATAACGTTGGCAAGGAATCCATCGTAAGCATACAACGCTCACACACCTTTCGACGAAGGGAAAGCGAAGGAAGAAGGTGGCGGTAATGAAGTAACGTGAGAGTACGACTACGAGTCTAGCTACAAGACTCTTAAATAAAGAAAAACGCTCGGGAGGCAACCCATGCTTAATTGTTTGCTTGTTAGTGTCATATATCTTCTATTGATTGTTTACTCTCATGTTTAAATTTGTAAAAATGCTTTATGTTGTTTTTAACCTCGTCTTAATTGCATATAAAGGTATTTTACATAAGGGATAAGTGTAGGGAGGATTACACACGCTTTCAAGGAAACGTAAACATGAGAATAACAATTCATTAAAAGATATATTTGTGTGTTGTTAGAGTCAAATACTTGTATCGAGTCATTATGGATGTTTTGCGTAAATTTTTCCAGATTCTAAAGATGTAAATTTTCCGTAATTTTTCCGTAAAATCGCACCGCTTTTGTCGATAACTCGACGGCGTCAGATCGCAACCGACAGCGCCGAAGGAGTAAAACAATGATTACTTAATTTTCCGTGTCTTAATTTTCCGTAAATTTTGTAAACATCCATTCCACAAGCATTATATCCTAATTTAAATCGAGTCTTATATATATTATTACCGCGATTTTACGCGAAGGTTTCGCTTGTTTCTTCAAGTGTGGGGTTTAATTTATCAAGAAGAAGTTACATAAGATTGGAAGGAGCTTTTCACGCATAAATTCTTCTTGGAAAGGATTTAACCACTACTTCACACACGTATCCTACCGAGCTAATCGGGAGTACTAGTTTCTTTCGCTTTTAATTACCTTCCATTATCATAACTTTGATATTTTCGGGAACATTGGGGACAATGTTCGCTTTAAGTGTAGGAGGGAAAATAAAACGGAACTTTGAAACTATGCTTATCCTTGATTATTTGCTTTGTCCAATTGTATTTGTGTAATAAACCATGAGAAAATGTCGGTTAGGGTAATTTTGGCACCAAATTTAAAATTTTCATGACATATAAGAGTGGGCCATTAGTCTTAACAAAAGCGCCTCACGGATAGGAAGTTGCATGACTAGCACAAAACCCTTTACCACCTAAATTCCACCCAAAATGTGAGGATCGCTCTTAGATTAGTAGGAATTAAAAGCATTCATCTTTAATGCTTAGAGTGTGAACCGTAGTATATTAGATTCTAGAACTTGTTTTGTGATGCATCCCGAGATCGCAAGTAAGACGCACTTGTGTAGTTAGGAATAACTAAATGATAAGAGGCATTAGGATAACCCTTGTTTGATACCGTAATATAATTACTTCTTCCACATCGGTTGAGTAATTCCCCACACCCTTTGCGTTGTACTCATCTTTAGTACACGATACCCCTAGTTAACCCCTCGAGCCTATCCTTTTCGCGGTTCTCGTGATGTTTCGGTTTATCCGAATATCAATGAAGAGCATTGTTTACACCCCACCCCTAAATGTACACCCAAATCGCTTTAGCCTACCTTGTATGCACTCACTTTTAGTGCATTATTGTTATTACCCTAAACCCTTAGTTCAATTATCCGTTGCTTGCATGAGTTGCTAAGTCAAGTCATATCCTTTGTATACGCTTTTGGGACGATTGGGATTCATGGAAAAGTTAAAGTTTATGAAATGACGGAAGGGAACGTTAATTCAAATTCCCTTTGTTTGCATAATAATGTACCCCAAGTGTTTTGATCTTTTCAATTCGGGTCAAATTAGTGTTAGAGTAATAAAACTCAAGTGTAGGGATGTGCCTATAAATCCCTATCATTTTGATGTTACCGTAGAGGATGGTAGAGTAAAAGTGTATGAAAAAAAAAAAAAAAAAAAAAAAAAAATCGAAAAAAAATAGAGAAAGAGAAAAGAAAAATAGAGTGTTTGAAAAAAAAAAAAAAAAACCATACGGCTACCATCCTACATCTATCCTTTAAATTTATGTTTGTTTATTTCAGCTTAGCTAGAGTTTAGAGTGTCGAGTCTTGGCTTAGCAACGCCATTCTTCATATGCTTGTAAAATAAGAGATTTTTGACTTGCCACCACTATATAGCCTATCCCACCAAACCCTTTGTTTCCTACCGTAAGCCTAACATTACAACCCTTTAAAGACCTCTTTGATAGTCTTTCCTAGGTGCTTACGCCAAAGCGACGGAGGTTTGATCTATTCTCAAGCCTATGGTAATCTATGTACTAGGACCGTTAATGAGTGTTTATCTTCCATTTCCAATTTGTTATATTTCATATACACCCGAGAGATGCGAGTATCCAAACACCCCATGTGAGGTGCTAGTATGTAATTCCGTGCTTGTTATGACTTTTATGGGCTTATATGTGTTGTGGATGTTTTAAACCAATGCTTCATGACCTCTAACTTATAAATTAATTGGTTAAAGCACATTTGCTTGAGGACAAGCAAATACCAAGTGTAGGGATATTTGATAAGGTTTTAAAAGGTACTTTTTTTAGGGGTCGTTTAAGCCCTTATTTGATCACTTTTGTATCCGTTATTACTTAATATCGCTCCTTTTCACTTTTTAGGTCTCTTGAAGGCAAAATGCTGGAATGACACTTATTTGGACGAAAAGGCGCGATTATACGAAGAAAATGGCCAAAGTCGAATCGAGACACTCAAAGTCTGAAAACATAAGGTGACGGCGTCGGTGTTAATTGTGACGCCGTCGGAGGATCTTTGTGACGGACGAAGCCAAAACTCCCATTTTCAAGTGACGACGCTGTTATAAAAGAGTAGGCCATCGCAACTCGACGGCCAAGATGTAATCCAGCGACGCCGGTCAAGAGACGGCGTCACAAGCATAAGGTGACGCCGTCGCAAGTCTAACGTGGCCAAGACGAAACCCTAATGACGGCACAAAACATAAGGTGACGCCGCATATGTAATATTATATATAGAATCCGAATTTTTCAAGATTTAGTGTGTAGTCTTTTGGAGTAAAAACCTAAACCGAACCAAGGTCGTCTTGTACAATATTTTAGGGTTCCAAACCCTATCTTACACCAAGATAAGTGTTTTACTTCATTAATACAATTATGTCTTTGATTATTTGTGTGTATGCTTGCATGTTCTCCATGTCCGGCTAATTTACTTGTGTGTTTGCTTAGGGAATATGAAACTTAATTATTGAATATTGATTGGTTGTCTCTTATCTTAGTTGATTAATAATCTAGTAATGCGATAGGTCATTCGTTGTGTACTTAATGCTTGATTAAATCTTTGTGAACCTTAGAATATGACTCCTTGAGTAGTTATAGGCTAAACCATCCAAAGAGTGCCTTAGAGTAAGAGTTTATTATCCCTAGTGGGTTTTGTAGACGAGACCCTTTGGTAAGTTCAAAGAGTTAGGGAGAAACACATACCCTACAACCTTAGACACACAACGCAACTAGGAATAAGGACGTGACAATTCAACCACCAATATGAGATATATAATGAGTAGTAAAACCTAAGTAAACACATCTTTAAACTATCATACGAGCACACATTAATTAGACATAGACTACATACACCTTAGATTAGATAATTAGATAAGTAGAGTAATCGGTGAAATACCAACCCCAAATTCAAACCCCGAGATTCAGACCTTTCCTTTTCTTAAAAATATAAAAAGATAAAAATAATCTTCCTCAACCACAACCTTAGCGTAGTAACTTCTCACTAGCATTCTTATTCCCCTAGAGAACGATATCAATACCCGTGGCTTACCCTAATACTACACTACAACGATTAGGTTCACTGCCTAGGGTGTTGAAAAACTTGCTCGACGAAAAAGAAGTTCCTTTGACCCCGAACGACGCGTGTAGCGTTATCAGTACCCAATGAATAAAATCATATAAAGACCCTACAAAAGAGACATACACCTGAACCAATGAATCGTATCCAACTTGGACAAAATGTGACTAAACTATCACCTAATTCCGGATCATCACCACCAGTCAACCCTGACAAACTGCCACTCGGCTACCACCCATCAGCGGAGCTGTGGTTTGAATCTTAAATTGGTTGGTTTTGGTTTGGAAGTAAGATTGGGTTAGTGTGGTTGTATTTGGTGTATGTTGGTGGTGTATGGCGGAGGTGATGACGATGGTGACGACGATTATAGATGCGCCTAAGGGTTTCGACAGCGATTAAGGTGGATGGTTGTTTGGAGTATGGGTTTGTGAGTTTTGACATATGATGGTTTAAACCACAAAATATATGAGTTTTGATGGTTCAAGTAATTTTTAGATAGTGAAAATGGTGAAAATGCTAATATGAATATTTTAGAGTGAGAAAATTTTAAAAGAAGATGATAAGAAGTTGAAGAGTTATAAATATCATAAGACTAGACACATAAGCCAATCTCAGCTCGAAATCCGAAATTATAATTTAGAAACAATGATCCGCTTTTACAATTTTTACTTGACCTATTTACTTAGGGATAATAACTAAAAACATCATATTTGTCCAAAATATTATTTTGGTATCGAACAATAATTTTTGCTTATATGGGTACTAAACTTTCAAATTTGGACTTTTTGAGGTACTTTGTGACATTTTTGCCCTTCAAATTGTTAAAAATTTAGGGGCAAAAGTGTCACAAAAGTACCTCAAAAAGACCGAATTTGAAAGATTAGTGTATCAAAAAGTCCAAATTTGAAAGTTTAGTACCCCGTATAAGAAAAAAATATTGTTCGATACCCAGAAAAGTATTTTTGGACAAATATAATGAAATTTAAAGTTATTATCCCTTTTACTTATAAATAGGGGTGGACATTCGTGTCGGGGTTGAGTGGATTCGAGTTTAATCTCAAATGGGTCAACCAACTAAGCTCGTTTGACATGTACTAGTGTTGGGATTTATAGAATCTAATAACATTTATAATCATATAAATAAGCAATGTAAAAGGTCCCGTTAGTGGATCCAAGTGATGTCTAATGATTAACATATAAAACGTTTACTAACCTCTTGGTTTTTTATTCAGATGAACAAATGGGATAAAGATCAAGTCTTGATCTTCCTTGACACTTCAACGAAACCCTTAAATCACTAAGATAAGCTATCCCTACGATTGTACACACTACACGTCAAAGTAGAATACCCGAATACTAGTTCTTAACTTTTACGACCAAACAACGAAACCCACGGTTTAGCCTTTGTTAATACAAATAAGCCGTAAAAACGTTTATTTATATTTTACGATCTTCTAATGTTTTGTCGATAACAAATGTAAAATCATTTTAACGAAACAAATAAAATACGTAAATGGTTTGAACTAATAGTTTCTAACATATTCACATTTTCACATAAAACACTAAAACAAGTATAAGTGATTTTATGATTTAATATTACATATGTACAACAACTAGTGTTTACATATTTGGGTAAAATATACACATAACTAGTATGTAGTATATTGGGTAATATAAATGGGTAGAAACTTAAGTATCATAACCCATTGGGAAAATACATTGAATGTAGTTGGGTACAACCCAAAGCCCATGACCCATAACCCATTGCATGACATCATGCTTATATCATATATGGATAATATCCATAACCCATGGTTTTGACCCATACCCATGTGACTAGGTGCATTGCACTCAAGAGATACATTGTATCTAGCTAAAGACCCATGGATCAACCCATGACCCATGACCCATAACCAAAATACCCATGGGTAAAGAGGAGCGTCCCACGGATCCCTAGCTTTACGCTAGACGGATCCCTCATGGAAGGGATCCGGGAACAAGAGAATTTTTCCTCTATAAATAGTGAGCCATTTCTTCATTGTTTCTCACCCCTTTCCAACATACTTTCTCCCCGAGTTAAAACTCACTAACCCCGATCCAAGTGATCTATGTTTGTAGTTTTGTTTTGTGTGATCTTCTAGGTTCCTTTAAAGGCAAGATCACCACCTTTGAAGTCGAGCAAGCTCAAGTCCATGAGTTGCCATGCTTCCTCATCATCAAGACCATCAAGTCTTCTTGTTGGTGATTGTTTTCTTTTCCTAAGAAGTGTTGAAGACATTTGTGAAAGGTGTCTCAAGTGTCAAGACGAAGATATTAGTGAAGGGTATCTATCGTCAATATCATAAGCACTTGTGGTAGGTGCTTAGAAGTCAAGACTAGAAGCATTAGTGAAGGGTGCTTAGAGTCAAGACACAAGACATTAGTGAAGGGTGTCTTGAAGATCTAGTTAAAGGCATTAGTGAAAGGTGCCTTAGATGTACATTTGATATGGTGTGTTTCGATGTACAAGATAGATTAGTACTAGATCCAAGGATATTGATATACTTGATGATGTTGTAAAAAGGAGTTGATCTCCTTTGGGATTAGTCGTTGGTGTAGTGTTGATAGTAGTTCCTCCATTGCAATGGAACTAGGTGCCCAGCCTAGTACCTAATAAAGGGTAGGCGACGTTGTTTTAGGTGTGGTTCACCTTGGTGTGAAAGAACCAGGTACTTAGCCTAGTACCGATAAAGGGTAGGGGCGTTGTGTAGGTGTGGTTCACCTTGGAGTGAAAGAACCCGGTGGTTAGCCTAGCACAGAAAAAAGGGTAGGCGACGCCAGAAGGCTTCTCCGCCATAAGGAGATTGGTGTAGTGATTACGAACTCTCGAGTAGGTGACTCGGGAGTGGAGTAGGCAAGGAAGGTGTCCTTGTAGCCGAACCACTATAAATACTCGCGTTGTGGTTTTGTGCTTCCTACTCTTATCTTTCATTACATACCTTTATATGCTTGCTTATCAACATCCAACACACACATCCAAATAGATTGACATAAGTCGATCTAAATAGTTTAAAAGGAAGTTTTAATTGGCAAAACTATTCAACCCCCTTCTAGTTTTCGACAACCTTGTTGGAAAAGTCGACCAAGAACCTAAAGAATGGGCGGGGTATCGGTTTTTTAGAGAAGAGGTTAAGAGGATTTGTTTTGTGTTTAGGTTTTCCAAGAAACCCTAATAATGAATTAACCATACATTATATAGGCACTTGATAGCTTAGAGTCCAAGTCAATCACAAACCCCCTTCCCTTTAGGTCGGTGAAAAATGGAGCCCATAGGCTACCCATCTATTTTGGGCTAAGTCTTAAATTAATAAGTCCATTAATAATTAATTGTAAGACTATTAGTTAATTAAAACGTCTAGTGGTATAACTAACAACCGGAATAATTTCGTGAATTATACTAATATAACTAGTATACTTACTATAAAAGTATTCCCTTAGTGTACATGTGTGTGACCTCATAAGCTCACATATATCTAGCCGTATAACTATTGATTATAAGTTGAGCACTTTTAATTTAAGTAGCTCCGATTGGCGAATGTATAATCACAATAAGTTATACAAGCAATGGTTAGTGTCTAGCAACACACCATTGCTCCCAGAAATACCTGAGTGCGGTTTCAGTAAAACTTCTCAGTATTAATGGTTTATTATTAAATATTCTTTTGTTTTAGATACTTGTTAAATTATGGATATGGATCCAAGTCATTACATAATGTTTAACTATTATGTTTCTCATTATAAATATTGAACAAGATTACCAAACGTAAACAAGATTGCTCTTGACTTACTTTGGGCACGACCATGAAAATATCTTATCAATTCAATGAGGGGCCCAGTAGTATCTAACTCCAGAAAACACGTGAAGGAACAAATCCTATTTTGGCTGCACGTGTCATTCATGCACTTTACATAACTTTTGAAAATAGCCTTTTTAACTACCTTATTCAGGACAACATTTAACTATATCAAGAAAATGATATCCAGACAGGCAAGACCTACTTGCATCTCAAGTCTGAGGACGAGTAATATAACCACTTGCGAGATTCACCCAATGACGTCGATCCATAAAGTGAATACTCGTAGGTTGAGGTAGTCCAATATTCATAGCTAGTGAATAACATATGAGTTTTGCAGACACATCCTTTAATATTCATTACCACTAAATATTATCAATCGCTCACATTTATCTTAGTTCAACAATACTCCCCTATTGTTGATTGACAATGTACAAATTTAGAGTAATAAATTATTCATGGATTAAACATGCAAATATATGACACAATTAATATAAGAATGAAAATAATCACCAAGTATAAAAACAGTTTAACATCCCATTTTCTAAATACTGAAAAATAGATCTCGCATGAGACTACTAGCTAGATGAAGTCCAATAATCCTACCATGCTTAGTATGCTTGGAACAAGGCAATGCCTTAGTAAAAGGATCAGCTAAGTAGTCATCTTTTGGAACTTTGAGAAGTCGAATGTCACCCTATTTGATAACCTCTCTAATATAGTGAAATTTCTTCAATAATTTTTGGCACCTTTCTTAACTTCAGGTTCGTTAATAATGATGATTCCATAAGTATTGTTGCGGTACATCTCCATAGCTTCTTCATTAGTGGGAACGACTCCAAGCCCAGTAATGGAGTTCCTTATCCAAACAGCTTCTATTGCAGCTTCTGAATCAACTATGTATTCAGATTCTGTAAAAGCCATTACAGTATTGCTCTGCTTAGCACTCTTCTAGTCTACGGCGCCTCCTTTTAAAAAAAACGTAATATGTCTAAAATTCTGTATCATCAGCTTCGGTCTCGTATCCGGCATCAATGCAACAAATGATTTTGAGCTCCCTTTCGAGATTACCACCATAAACAAGAAACATATCTTTATTATTCTTTAGATACTTAAGAATGTTCTCCATACCGCCCAAAGGACATTCCCCGGATTATGCCGAATCGACTGTAAGGTTCTGCGTGAATGCCACATCGTGTCTAGTGCACCTCACCGCATACATAATAGATCCTACAACAAGGCATAAAGAAATCTGCTTGCATATCACCTCTTGGTGTAGAGGACCTTGAAACATGCTCAAAATCGTTTATTGCATTAGGATACTTCCATGCTTGGAATTCTCCCTTTAAATCTCTTTAAGATTTTGTCAATGTATACACTTTGACAAAGTCCAATTAACCGCTTTGATCTATCTATGTAGATCATTATTCTAAGGATGTATGCCGCTTCTCTAAGTCTTTCATGGCAAAACACTTTTGAAGACATGATTTTACATCTTGTAGCATTAGAATGTTATTTCTCATGATTAATATTTCATCGACGTATAAGATTAGGAATGTGACCATACTCTCAAATTTCCTTTGAGTATTCACATTTGAAGAATAGATGACTATGAGAATCAACACATTTGGAACACAAAGGACATACCATATTAGTATTATTATTCCAAATCGTGATTCATCTATGTGTTAGTAGTCTTTCCTTCACAACTAGCCACAATGCCTAGGCACAACCTCGAAAACCAAACCAAGCTATTCCACTTTACATTCTAATTTTTGTTCCTCATTTAAACTCATACTATTTTGTAATCGAATCGCAATATTCTCATTTTGTCATTTCCAAAGAACTTTATCACTCAAACTTGAATGTATGTTCGAATAGGAATAGTAGCAATTTCTTAATCTAACAAAGATTATCGCTCTTGGAACTATATTGCAAATTGGCCCATTATCACCCTAATTGCCATACCATACAGAAGCTTGCTTTCCATCACCAATTTATGATAAACATGATCGCCCATTATCACCCCAAATTAAGACATTCCAAATCTAGCTATCTGTTTTCTCTCCCTCTACCTCCTAGATACTTTTGCCCTTCAATTTCACATTTAACCCATAGAGACTCTTTTCTAGAAGCTATATTCCAAATTTGTTTCATGAAGAGCACTTCATTCCAAATATTCAAATTTTTTAGCCCCAAACCTCCTTTTTAAGAGAGCACAATGTCTTTCATGCTACTTTAGCACGGCCATTAAGAGACTCTCCTTGACACCACAAGAATCCTTTTAATACCTTATCAATCTCTTTAACAGTATACATTGGAATAAGAAAAACAGATGCCTAGTAGACTTGCATCGAAGATAAAGCATATGCTATTACTTGAAACCTCCCAACATATGCTAGGTATTTATTCCTCGAGTTAATTACATAATTGGTCCTTGTGGTTTGACGGATCTTGCAGAAAATGTCCATGTGTTTTTTTTTTGAAGGGTCAGGTCCTCGTGGTATGCAAAAGTTACGGGTTTGGTCCTTTGACCAATAATTCTGTTAGTTGACCGTTAACTTGAAGGGTATTTTTGACTTTTCACATGTTTTGGCAAACCACAGGGACAATTTATGTAACTAAACAAAAAAAAAAAAACTTTAAATTTTTTTTTTATTATACTTAAATTTAAATTTGGGCTTATTTATAATGTGAGGGCTTAAAAATTTATTAAATGCAGTTTTATACGCTTAAAAAATTTATACGCATTAAAAAGTTATTTTATACGCTTAAAATTTTTAATTAATACTTAAAAACCTATTTAATAAAAACGAAAGGGTATAAAACGATAAGAAGCGTATAAAATTGATAAAACGTATAAAACTTATAAAATAGACGAAAAGTATAAAATGGATGAAAATATACAAAATCGTACAAAATACGCATTAAAAAAGTTTTTTTAAGTATTAATAAAATTTTTAACCCTCACGTTGTACATTAGCCAAAAAATTTAAGCCTCACGTTGTGAGGCCTAATTTTTTTTTCATTTTTAAAGTTTATTATACTTAAATTTTAAGCCAAAAATTTAAGTATAATAAACTTTTTTAAAGTTTTTATAAGCCAAAATTTATGTTTTTTTTAAAAGTTTTTTTTTAGTTAATTACATAATTGGTCCTTTTGGTTTGTCGGATCTTGCGTAAAATGTCCCTGGTTTGTCGAACATGTGAAAAGTCAAAA
This sequence comes from Chrysanthemum lavandulifolium, assembly GCA_022545495.1. Classification (NCBI taxonomy): domain Eukaryota; kingdom Viridiplantae; phylum Streptophyta; class Magnoliopsida; order Asterales; family Asteraceae; genus Chrysanthemum; species Chrysanthemum lavandulifolium. Next base: position 52,057,003 of record CM040240.1, on the reverse strand, counting down.
TACCCTTCAAGTTAACGGTCAACTAACAGAATTATTGGTCAAAAGACCAAACCCGTAACTTTTGCATACCACGAGGACATGACCCGTCAAAAAAAAACACAAGAACATTTTCTGCAAGATCCGACAAACCACAAGGACCAATTATGTAATTAACTCTTATTCCTCCAATCATTTACCTTTGTCTTAACTATATCCACTAGGTTTTTACAATCATTTATACCCAAACTTTTGGTAATTAATGTAATTAATGGGACACAAAGATATTTCATAGGCAGAAAACCAACTTTAAATGGGAGAATATCAACTATCTTATGTTTTCCCACATCATTAACATTGCCAAAAAATATGGTACTTTTTCCCATGTTAGGAAGCAAACTTGATGACTTACTAAATTCATTTAAAGCTTCCTTTATCACACTAATGGATCTTGTACTACCAAGGTCGAGAACCAAAAGGTCATCTCGCAAAAAAATGCGAGTAAACTTTAACTCTTTACACCCCACACGCTACTTGAAGCCATGATTCCTTTGCACCTTTCTAGCTATCATTAGAGTAAAAACTTCCGTTACAAGGGTAAAGGGATAAGGGGATATGAGGTCTCCTTGTCTTAGACCTCTACCACCTTCATAAGAGCCACATCTCTCTTCATTTACACATATAGAATACTTTGGGGTTAACATAATTCATAATCCAACTTATCATAGTGGGATGAAACTCAAAGTGATTAAGGATATTTCAAGGAACTCCTAATTGATCAGATTATAAGATTTTGTTATGTCAATCTTTAAAGAGCACCTTTGACACCACCCACTCTATTATATCTCTTCTGAATTCTTGAGTCAAGATAATGTTATCTTGGATGATTCTTCCTTCAATGAAATCACTTTGGTTCATGTTAACAAGTTTCTTGAGCCCGGATTTATTCTATTTGAGAGGATTTTGTCGATACATTTATATACCACGTTACAAAGACGCAACATGTTTGTACTCGAAACCTTACTTGGATGTTTAGTGGCATTTAGTTCTCCCAATAATTTCTTCTTATTGAAAAACTCCTTAGTTGCCGGACATACTTCATTCCTAGCAATTCCCCAAGCATTAATAAAGAATACATATAAACCCATCGTGCCGTGCCTTATTATCCCCAATGTCAAACATAGCCTCTTTGATTTCCTTATTGATAATATCATCCACCATCATTTAAGCTTCAAGGCTACTTCATTTTATGGTAAACAAACTGTCTGCATCATCTATAGGCTCAACATCCATAAACATCATAACAACATTCATTATCAATGGAAACATTAATAATTTGTGAAAGGATAAATATGTTATTATCCCGGTGCATGTTTCCTAAACCGCGTGTTATTGTCTATCAACAATATTGTATGACCGGGGTAGCAATAAAAAAAAGAACTAGTCACATCAAAATGTAACATACTTTTACCTTTTTGGTTTTTCCAATGGCAACTTAACCAACTTAGCATATTTTTTCTTGACTTTAGCCATGGCAGAGTTTGACAAATGGGTTGGGCCTCGTCCTCTTTTAGTTCATGTAGGTATCACAGTGGGACACCCCACCGAATCCAAGCTGCCACCAATTCAAAGACCGCTAGATGCCCGCCTTGACACCAAAAGAGCCGACCAAAAGCAAATACGCCGAATACTCGGCGAGGTAAACGACAAATTTTTTTTTTTTTCTTTTGTTTTTTTTTTTTTAAAAATCTTTTTGTGCATGAGTGTTATGCTTAAATTGGTATAGTGGGGCCCAAATGAGCAAAAGTGGCATGTTGTGAGTAAAGGGTGTTATGAAGGAGCTTTGCTAGACGATAAAAACTTTCACAAAACTCATCCACAAATGAGTTGGCATTATTCGATTGACTTAACGAAAGAGGTAGATAAACTATACCAAATACACCAATTAAACAACGACAACTCATTTTGTGAATGTTTTGTAGAAGTTTTTAGTGGCTCTAGAAAACTCGCTTGAAGTGTGAGTGTTAAAGTGAGGATCTGATGCCATGATAAGTGAGGCCCAAATGGCAAGTTATTATACCTAATGCTTTAAGCCCAATAAAATGAGTATTTTCATATTTCAAGTATAAATGACTTCCATATACCCTATGTATAATTGTTTAGTTTTTGAAATGGGCAGCGTAACAGATTAGCTACTTTTCTACCTTAACATCGATAGGCTTCTGGTGTCTAATTTAAGATATAATAAAAACATTTATGTGTAATCTGATTGTAATTTTGCCTTTGTGAACTCCAAACCAACACTTGTTTTTAACATTCATTGTTACTTAGTTGTTACACGCTGACACTGAAGTGCAAACAGAGTTGAGACTCTGCAAACAGATTCATGATAATTAAAACATTGCAGCAAAGAACATAAACCTTCGCCAAGGCAAGGCAACTCATTTGCAATTATTGATATGAAACATACAAATAAAGTCTTATGCAAGAATATAAAGTAGAAACTCCATATGGGCAAAATTTTCGAACTTGTACACTTACACTGGCGAATCTCAAGGCCACCTACAATAAGGCCGGACATAGTTCCTTCATAAGCAATCAATTTCAAATGCACAGGAATACAATCTTTTCAAGCTCGGAACTTGAGTTGAATTTCCACACAATAACTTCCATCCATCCATCATCCCTCTTTTGGAACCCGATTATTGTCATGTATATTCCATGGGCTTGGAGTTCTAAAATAAAGAATTCCGATCTCTTTGTTTTTCCAGTGAAGTACATCTTTACTTTCACCGACAATGCAACCCATGACATTTTTCTGAAAGCTTGAACACAAGGTAGCACATGTAATCTGTATCTGGTAACAACATTTGACTTTCAATCTTGCATTTGATGCTAAATACTTGACGTGGTAAAAGCTCAATCACCCTTGGAATCTGTATGTACAATATATTATGGAAAGACTTAGGAAAGACTTTGAAACGTGTATTATCTACTATTCAGAAATTCATATTTTATTTATTTATTCTATTTTTTCAAGGCAAACTCACACAATCACAACCATCTCATTTTCGTCCCTAGTGAGACTTGAACCCCATAAGGCGATAATCTTTTGGTTTGGGGACATAACAATCGCACGTGGTGCATTGGTATTTTATTGTGACAATACACAAGAATAGGACATTATATTATAAAATTTGGCTTCAAGAGTTAATTTTAACTATTAAAGTTGCTTAACTTATGAACACAAACCCCACGTGTGTAAAAAGTTAAACAGTTGTATTAAAGTTTGTTTGTAAGAGCAAACCTGGGCTCTTCTGAGGGCTTCAAATGAAAAAGCTTGACACACTTCACTTTAGAAGAGTCGTACAAAACTTCTTTCGTTGAAAGCATAACATGTTTCATTTCATTCACTTCATTAAACGACAACATCTGTCATCAAATGGTCGAGAGTAGTGGTTACTAACACCACAAGAAATACTTTAGATGAAGATCAAATTTGTTAGAAAAGAAAAGGACCTTTTCACCCTCGTCATCATTTGCAGATCTTTTGGAAAAATTTCACTGTCAGTTGCCAATTGTTGGACTTGATCCATGTCTGTGTTTGATTCCAAAATTTGTTGGACTTCTTCTATTTTCACACTTTCTTCATTGTTCACCTGTTTAAAGTTTGTAAATTCTTATTAATAACTCATTATACATAACTTTTAAGTGTTACGATATCATTTTTGTAATAATAAAAGCATAAGAGTCTAGATAGGGAATTATCAAACTTACATCATGGATGGCTCGAAACTCAATGCCTTCAATGTAGATGACATTTCTTCCACAATAGTATTGCGAAAGGCTCTCAAGTAGAACCTCAAAATTAGTATCTTTCTTGTGATTCAGAAATCGACACAGTTCGATCATCATCCACTCTTTGTCTCTCCATGTAGCGAAATATGCATGGAGGGTTTCTTTCCCCATTTTATACGTTAGGTTCACATACGAAGGTTTACTCAAAGATTTTCTTGGACCACAGAATTTGAAGACCAGATGAACCCCGTATTTGACTCCCAGAGATAAAAAGTGAGTTCTGATATTGATTTTGATCTTCAAATCCGAAAAAATAAACATCTCTGCTACTTTTGGAAACCTTCACTTATTAGATTTTAAATTAGCAAATACTTTATATTCTATCAATAAACCCCAAAAGATCTATAAACATGTGCAGTTAGTTGTGGATAATTTTTATATTCAAGTTGTCAAACACTTGTATCTATATGTGTTTCTGGTTGAAACAATATATGAGTTCTGAAAAAAAAAAATCAACTCAGTTCGCACATCGATAAATGAAGTCGAAATCAGAACTTAGAGTTTGTCATTAAATTCTTACGTAAGGTTGTGCCAGGGACGGACCTAACATGTTAGAGTGGGGGCGCCTCCCATTGGCCAAATTTAAAAAAGTTGATATTTTAGTGTAATTTTATTTAATTTTGATCTTTTTTCGAAAGTTTACCCCACTAAAAACTCAAATCATTTCCACTTACATATTAAAATCCAACATTTAACTCTTTAAAGCCTTATAAATCTTTCATGCCCAAGTAAAATACTGATTTATCATTACGCTTCTAGTTTTTCTTTTCGATTTTGTTGCTATCGTAAAAGAAAAAAATTTTGCCCCCCACATCCTATTTTTCTGGGTCCGTCACTGGTTGTGCCAATTGCATCTTGATAGCTTGTAATATGTATATTTAGAAGGGTCTAACAAAAAGCCATGCATTTATCAAAATTACATGCATTGCAAGCTCAAATTTCTGGATCCAAAATTGGTTGCTAGCTAATTTTAATAAGAATGAATTGTTAACTTTATCCCCAAAAACTTGGCATGTTAGAAATTAAAAAGTTACTATTAACCGCAATTTGAGACGATAAAGAAATGTTACAATTAACTAGTATTTGAAACAAAAAAAAGATAGGCATAAAGAGAAAAGAGATGAACCTTGACTCTGAATAGCCCGCCAACTGCGTAAACCACTCTTTTAAAGACAAATTTTCTCGCTGATATCATTTCGCTTATTCGTCTGTTGCTCCCGAGAGAAACCCACTGTTTGCATATCAAAGTCAATGTCTATCAAGTGTAAATAGCTAAATGTAAGTATAATTTTGAATTATACCCATTTAAGAACACTAATTAAGCTATTAGATTGAAAAATGACCGAGAAAGCGACAATCATCATATCAAACACTAATATCAGAGTTGATAATAATTATTAATTACAAAACTATTCAAAATGTCTTTGATTTAATCATTGAGGTTATTTAATTTACAAAGAAACGCAATACGCAAATGAAAAAAAATGCTATAAAGACAAGATAGTTACCGTAGTCCCCTCTTTAAGGAGGATTCCCTTGCACAATAACTCGTACCAACGCTTTTTGCTATACTCTTTGACCTCTATTTCTGACGAGACAAGTTCACCGTATTCGTCTCTGTCCCAAATTTCATGATCCTTCTGTATATATAATATATTAAAAAGAGCTAAAAACCATGGATAAACTTATTTTCATTGTATTTGAATACATGCATAAAAGTATTTTACTTTGAAAATTAGAATAGAATGCAAATATTGGCTTTGAAAATACATCTCAAAAACTGATCTTATACTTATCTTATTTCAAGAAATCTTACTTTAATTTATAAGATATATATATTCCAAGAATCAAATTGCTTAATATATTTATTTCAAAATATTTTCTATCAAGTAGCCTGTTTATGTATTGCATGATAACATTCAGTTCACTGGCAATTCCGATTATTTATCAAATACATAATCAGAGTTTAGATACAAATGCATTAGAAGGAAATCCATAAGCCGTTAAAACCATTTTTGCTATACAATCTAACCTCGATTTTTGACGATTCAAGTATTTCTTGATAGTCTCTGGGTAGTTTTGGTTCCCAAATTTCATGATCCTCCTATATAAAAAAAAAATTAAACAATTAAAAATTATATTAATAAACCTATATGTCTTAAATGCATGGAAATATCACTACAAGAAAAAAAACCTCTTTAGTGACCAGCCAACCAAAAATTGGCCTTTTAAAAACGAGTCTCTCAAAATTGATGCATGAATTATCGTTTCAAGAAATGTTTATTTCACCTGAATATACTATTTAAGAATTTATATCATGTATCTTGTTTATATGTATTTCTACATATAAGTTTGAAAACACATGCCTGGGCTTCCAATGCCTTCTCGAATCTTTCAATGACACACCAATCATCCTTATCTTCGCCGCAATATAAGGCCACTTTAAAAAATTTATTGCAAGATTTTCCATTAATTTGTTCCTTTATACCCTCAAACGCCAACTGATTTATAAAATCTTTTATAGAGGCACACCTGGCAAACGTATCTTCGTAAAAGCTCCACGGTTCTAAATCCTTCGCATTTCTCCCACAAAACATCTCTAATAAAATCCTACTGAACGAATACCAATCTGACTCTTTTGTTACGTAATCCTTCCTCTCTGGGTCCATGAAACCCAATGAGCCATAATCATCACCATCATGTTTCCATTGCTCCGCTTGAAAATCACTTGAAGCCAACTCCAAATTAGAAATTTTAGCGTTCCATTCAGCATCAAGTAGAATGCTACCACTTTTGATGTCACTGTGTATCATCTCATTCACAACACTTTTTGTTACGCCACCGTTTTGAAGAAAAGCCAATCCACTTGCAACGTCAATGGACATCTTGATGCGTTGCATCCAAGTAAGACTAGCATCTTGGACATACTTATTGAGCCTTCCGTTCGGCGCATGCTCATAACAAATTATTCTTTCATTCATTTCGGTACAGTAGCCTACAAGAGCAACAATGTTCTTGTGCTTAAACCCCAAAAGAACTTTAATCTCTCTCGAAAACCGGTCACGTCCTTCATCAGACTTGCTATCAAACCGCTTTACAGCAACAATGGTGTGTTCATTAGCATTAGCAAGTGGAATTTGTCCTTCATACTGCTTCCAGTATCTTCCTTCTTCGATGCACTTGTCATCACTGAAGTTTTGTGTTGCCACTTGAATGTCTTCTAGTGAAATATGGAGACTGTCTTTTTTCTGCAAATCATGACAATTAACTTTGGAAATTCAAAAAATTTATTGAATCCTCTTATTTCTATCAGTTAATATGATATACACTATCAATCCCCAATTCCAGCTATATTTTGTCGGTATATTAAAGTTTGCATGATACCACATACAACTACTTACATATCGAAAAAAAACAACTATACTTAGGTCGATCATGATACCCAAAATAAACTTTATTCTTCAAAAAAATTACATTGATCATACTCTTTTTTATGAACTTAATATTTATGAATATATCACAGAAGTATTCAGTGTAATATTTGTTACAAGTAACTTTTCATTTCTGCTTTATGTATTACAAATAAACGTTAACATAAACCCTAATTTTACATCAAAATAATAACGGACGAGCATGCTCATTTACATAGTTACATATTGAAAAATATAAAAAAGAAAATTATAGTTTTTTGTATCGAGAACAGTTACTTACTTGAAATTGAATTGCTTTCTGGAGTTCGTTGATGACGTCTTGCATTGGTGGACGCATCACTTGGGTTTCTGCGATACATCGATATGCGATTTTTGTGAACTTATCCAAAGAGTCTTGATTTAGCCCTCCATTTAGCATAAAAAGGTTTTCATCAGCTTCCATTATCCGGGGGTCAACCATATCTTTTAGCGTTCCATCGTTGAAGCGGCGTCGTATTACATATGCAAGCCCCTTCTCATTGTTGGCATAGTAAATATCATCATAGGCCAACCTGCCACACATGATTTCGAATAGAACTACTCCTAAAGAGTAAACATCCGATTCCTTTTTCAACCTACCTGTACTTGCATACTCAGGATCCAAATACACTTGTGTCCCAGCAATATTATTGGTAACGAGTGTGCAACTTTGTTGATCTGTATTGTTTAACTTGGAGAGCCCAAAGTCACCAATCTTTGCCACCCATTTATCGTCCAACAAAACGTTTGCACTTTTTATATCCCGGTGTATTATCGTTGGTTTGTCCTTTGTACTAATGTGGAGGTAATTTAGTCCATGTGCAATATCAAGGCCTATTTGCATGAGTTGAGCCCAAGTTAAATTAATTAGCTTATCATGATCTCCCAAAAATTCATCAAGGCTTCCATTAGAGATATGCTCGTAAATGAGTATCATCTCATCACCTTCATCACAAAATCCTAAAAGAGAGACTACATTTTGATGCTTACACTTACTAAGCATTTCAATTTCTGCAAGGAACCCTTGTTCACCTTGCTTATCTACTCTGTTTGAGATGCGTTTAATAGCTACCGTGCTTTTTCTTTTAGGAAAATCTTCTCTAACCACCCCTTCAGTCGTTGATGAATGGCTTCCATCAAAATGGTAAAGTTCTGCTCTATATACTGTACCGTATCCGCCTTTCCCAATGAGGTATGTTTCGGAAAAATTGTCTGTGGCCAATCTTATATCACTTAGTGAAATTCTCAAGCGGTCCAAGTTTTTTCCCTGGAACATTATGCATTAAAGCGAAAGAAAAGTGTTACATTCTACACATGCGAGTAAGAATGAAAATGAAATTAAACACGTAATATGTCACTGTTAAGACCTTTCTAAAATCACAATCTTTTTTAGAGACGGCTATAAATGATATTTAGTTTTTGAGTTTATTAGTTATATTACGAATCTTCGGATGAGGATTTGGTAATAATACATAATGATGAAAGTGACAAAATGGATTTTGTTGCAACATATCCGTCAATAGTTCATTAATATATTTACATTATAAAATTTGAGTATGATTGGATGGGTAACTCAGATGTAAATAATATACTCCTCCGTCTCAAATTTATCGTTGTGAGACAAAAACACAAAGTTTAATAAAAGTGCCACTATAATTTTAAACCACACAATAGAATATTCCTCACAAAATTACCTTTTATTACTAAAATTGGAAGGTGACAATCATTTTGAGACAACCCAAAAGGAAATATGGATAATAGATTTGAGATTTTATGAAGATTTATAAACATATGTGTCAACATCCTATGAAACAACAGGGACCACCTTTTCATAAACGAATAATTTATCATTATCTATTACGCACAATTAGAGAAATTTTGGTAGGGTATATTTTGAAGCTTTTATGAAGCTGTTAGCTTTTTATTTCTAAAATAAAGCTCCAACTAAAAAAAAGTCTTGTTTGATAACACTAGCTACAAGCTTTTATCTTTAGCAAAAAGTTTCAAAATAAAACGCTCTTCAATAAAGCGTTCAAAATTTCCATAAAGCTGTTAACATCTTAGATTACTTATTTACTTATATACCCTCTTATCATTTATGAAAAAAACCGTGTACACTATTTTGTGTTAAAGTTCCAATTAAATATATGACTTTGTGCTCCACCCAATAAAAATACCGTATGACATTGTTCTTGCCTTTTTTGTGATGTGCATATCTTTCATATTGTCACTGAAGTTAGAATGTCTATATGAAATTTATAAAGTGATACGTTTGGTATCAAATTAAAATAAGTACTCATGTTTTTAATTACTAAGATAATCTCGTTATTCTTAAATAAATAAATAAATAAATAAAATTCTTGTTCGCTTATTTGCATTCGTTAACGTCTGATTATGCACTCGTGAATGTTTGCTTACAATTTTACGTTTGTCCTTTATTGCCATTTTAGAGCTTATTATTAATATATGAGTTGATTATTTATACGTTTTATATTTGTTTACAATTAAAGATATGTCCTTTTATGTCATTTTATATCTTATAATTACAGTTAACAACTAATTACCAAACACTTTTATTGAAAAAAGATACAGCTTTTAATTTATGTTAACAACAGAATTTACAATTCCATACTTTTCAGGTTTCTGTTTACAAGTTTTGTAAACATACCCTTAGTCATATTTTTTAGGTCTCAAAATCATTTTCTTATAAAATTTCATATGAAGCATCTAAAATCGCACATCATGATTATATATATATAATCTTATCAACTCAAAATCTAGCGAGGTAGCTTTTCCCTAATTCTGATTCAAAGAAGAGCGTAATTTAACATGTGCGGTACGAAGGGTCTTAAGTGACATATGTTATTTATTGGTACCTTTCGATTTAGATATGTGAGGTAAAGAAAAGATTACAACAATTACTTCTATAAAGTTTAGGGCGTACGTGTTATTATTTCTAAATCCAGTGTCAAGTTACTTTAAAAGAAGCGCTCTTAATTTTAACTTGTACTAAAACTAAACAATAATGCACAAAACATATATCTTTTACTTACTACCTCCGTCACATATTAAATGTCCAGTTTTGACTTTTGAAGTCTTTCATTTTTAACTTTGACCTTAAATATTTTCGTTTGTGTTATATAGTATTTGTTCAAAATTATACCAAATGAAAATACGTTTGAACCTCAATACATCCATATATTTTGCATTAAGTATTGTTTACCACAAACAAAATTATCTAAGGTCAAAGTTGTACAAGAATAACTTTGAAAAATCAAAGTGGACATTTAATATGGGACGGAGGGAGTATATTATTGTTTTGGAGTTGTAGAGTCATGTGCAGGCATAGAATTTTAACATAATTTTAAATAATTTAGTGAATATTTGTGTTTTTATATATTATAATCATATGAATAAATGAGATTTTTTTAGCGTAAAGTAAATTTAACTTCAAAAAAATATTATAAAAGTTGTTTCATTTAAAATGTTGAAGTCTAAGGTCTTGTGTATTTATTTGCATTTTTCAATACACATGCTTCAACTTTTTAAATATTTATACCATGTACTTATATGAAACTTTAGGCTGAATGCAGTAGGAGTAATCGACTATCGATCGAGGGCATAGGGCGATCGATAACATCTCGATCCCCTTGCTGTGAGGCAATTGATCGCCAGCCAAAAAAAAAAGAAACCGGTCGTGTGGAGGATCGATAAGAACAAAGCATTGTTGCTAGCCGTTGGTGAAGTGTACTTGGTATTTCTCATTTGTAGCCGTTGCAAAGTAAAAAAAAAATTAAAAAAATCCTACCCTATAAATACACAACATATTTACACACTTTAACTCACAAATCTCATTTCACACATTCTATATCCAAACCAAAATAAAATAAAATCCTACCTTATATTTACACACTATGAGTTTTAATTCTTACGAAGTTATTCATTCTTGGATTTATTCATTATCTGATGATGAAAATGAAGTTAATACCGAGTTTATGATGTTTGCGGAAGAGTGTTGGGAGGCTTTTCAAGCGTCACAAAAGTCTCACGAACCCAAGTTAGTAGGGATCGTGTGGGTGCTCATAACCGCTTAGTGGATGCTTACTTGATGAGACCCCAAGATACGGCGATCAAGCATTCCATGATCGTTTCCGTATGAACCGAGCGACTATTCACACGAATTGTCCGAGATATGACCGAACATTCATCTTATTTCCAACAAACTCCTAATTGTGCAGGCGTCTTAGGTATTTCTCCATTGATGAAGTGTACTTGTCAATCCACAATTGGCATACTGAGTCAATGCCGATGCTCTGACGAATACGTGCAAATTGGTGCGCCAACAATTCGTGAGTGTCTCGAAAAATTTGTGAGGCCATAATGGAGTTATATGGTGCGTAGTATTTGTGAAAGCCGACGGTTAGTGACGTTGACAAACTCTATGCTCATCACTCTGAAACTCATGGGTTTCCGGGATGATAGTAGCATCGATTACCAGATTGGTCGTGGCGAATTGCCCACATGCTTTATAAGCTCAATTTTGTAGGGGTGATCACGGCGGGATCCTTTCATTTTATTGAAGCGATCGCGTCCCAAGTTTTATGGATTTGCATCGTTCTTTGGTGTCGCGGGATGAATAACGACGTAAATGTTTTACGTGCATCGCTTATTTTCAATGATCTCAAAGCGGGAGAGCTCGGGATGTGGAATTGCTTCTTAACGGCCTTTATAAACGGATATTATCTTCTTGATGGGATATATCCGGAATGGTCGATTATTATGAAGTCCATTAAAATCCGGGACGAATGATCACAAACGAATATTGTATAAGACGATGCATAGGCGGCGAGAAAAGATGTGGAGCGTGCTTTTGGTGTACTAAAGAAGAAGTGGCTAATGATTAAACATTCGGCTAGAGGGTTTGACAAAGAGCGTCTATCGCATATAATGTACACATGCATCATATTACATAATATGATAATTCAGATTTAATACAGCGGCGATATCTCCGTATTCTTTCCAAGAGAGAAGACCGTTCTTATGATCCCATAAGAGCGCATGTGGAATCGTTGGAAATTACCAGGAGATATGCGACAAAACAACTCATCTTAGCCTCAAAGCCGATTTGGTGGAATACATTTGGCATCGTCGAATCAAAACTAGTTTAGTCGTTGTATTGTCGTAATGTTTTAATTTTATTTGAATTATTATGTAACGTTTAATTATTAATGAAAAATTATTTTGTGTTAAAATTTTTTAAAAAAAAAAAAAAAAAGAAAAAAAAACTTGGTCGCCCTTCTTGGGCACCTAATCGCCCGGGCCATTTGGAGAGAAAGTCGGCGTGGCGAGAGAAAATGAGGATTGAATCCCTCTTGGGCAACCTTAGTATTATGTAAGTCAAAAGTGAGAAAAAGGTGCAAATATTTTAATATGTGGAGGTGATTTAAATAAAGATCGATTATGAAATTGATATAATAATAATAATAATAATAATATGAGTTGAGATCCATATAGGCTGAATTTGTCGTAGAACCAATTAACCAATCACATTCATCCATTTTTTATCTAAATTAATAAAAATTATTTTTCACCTTTTTTAAAACAACATATCTTGCAAACGGTAAAACTTCCTTCTAAAAAATACATTATCGTGTGAGAATTAAATTATCTTTCATAGATATCGTTGTTATATACTTTCGACAATTTTTTTAAAAGTTAGTCCGGAAAATCACGTGTGATTTTAAAAATCACATGTGATTCGTAAAATCAAATCACATATGATTTTAAGAAATCACATGTGATTTTTACAAATCATATGTGATTTTTCTGGACGAAATTTAAAAAAAAAAAAAAAATTGTCGAAAGTATATAACAATGCATATTTATAGAAAGATAATTTAATTATCGTCGAGATGGTATGATTTTTTGACGTAACGATTAACACTTTGTGAGATATTTAATTTTTAAAAAAAGGGTGAAAGTTTATTCTTTATATTTTAATAAAAAAAAAATGAGTGGCTATGATTGGTTCATTAGTTCTATGACAAATATAAGTTCTATATTGAACTTTTCTCATAATAATAATAATAATAATAATAATAATAATAATAAGATAGGTTGGTTTTGAGAGTCAGAGAGTCGGTTGATGAAAGAGGAGATGGGCTCGCCATTTACATACTCATTTTACTAAAATGAAGTTTTTTTTAAATGTTTTACAAAAATTAATTTATGTTGTCACCATCAGCACAGTGAGTGTGATTTTATGAGAATGGGTGAGTTATCCACTCTTCAATCATTGGATGTATCATCAGCTTGTACGGTGTGCATCGCGAGTTGTACGATTTGATACAAATTCTTGATGCGATAATATACGGAGGATTTGTATAACATAGCTCTATGAGAATATGAAACTTTGGTTAATCTACAATTATATCACCCATTTCCATAGGGGACAAAAAAAATCTATTTCTATAGCTTAGCAAATTTGGTTATAGGAAAGTTTCAGAATAAATTGTACTAAATCCAAACCATTTTTTAAACCACAACTTAGGTTGGACGCAGTAAGGAGGGTTAATCCTTCCATTTCCTCTGCCACGTCAGCTTCTTCTCTGTAGCGACCTTCAGGCGATTGGGTGCTCCAGTAAAGACGACCTTTACCAAAAAAACATACCCCACAAATATTCTTTTCTAGTTAAATAACACACACGCAAACACACATAAAAGAGAAACGATTATCGATCGTCTAAGCGACCCTCATACCAAAAAAAGGACCGATCGATCTATTGATAATTGGGTAACACACTAAGGACGATCGATCGACATACCCTTACTACGAGTAGCCTTAGAGCATCCTCATTGCATTAAAATGATTTGAGTATAATACATCGCCATATCACCTTTACACTTTACTAAATGAAATTTCTACAATCCATTAAACTTTACAATGTTAAATTGACTACCACATGCAGTGGCGGAGCCAGGAAATACAAGTATTGGGGGCAAAAGTAATACGTACGGTGTGTCAAAATAATATGTTGAGATATGTTTTTTAGCGTACCCCATAATGATTCGGGTCGGGTTAAAGCGAATCTCTAACTACTGATGTTTAGAGCTTTTGATATGTTAATTAGCATGTTGAGATAGGTCTCTTTTGGCATAACTCATACCGGTATGTACGTGTCAAGCCATGTTAGAGCGCTTAGCGTTTTTTAATTTGTTTCATTGACACTTATGTGATCGTTATATCAAAACCAACCAAAGAAAGAAACAAAATTTAATGTGATAACCTAACTTTAATACTCAAGTAGCTTGCAAACTACACAGATTATAATGGCATCAACAAAATTTAGAGTCCACAAGTAGTAAATAAAAATATGGGTCGTAGATTGCAAGAGTTGTATTTATAGGTACTAAAACTATCATATATTTCTATTACTATATAATTAAAATTATAAATGTGAAGTGTTATCCACAAAATCATGTGGTTGTAAACTCATTTTTCTTTTTACTTCTCATATAAAATAATATAACAAGATCATCTTCCTCGTACTCTCTCACTATAGCTAAAAGAGAAGTGAAGAAACCATAACCCATAGATTCAATTATCATCTTCCCATCATTTTTATCTACTTGAGCAAATAAATTGTCTTTGGGCTTGAATTCGTTGAGGGCAATTTTGATTTTGGGTTGAGGGCAACAATTAAAAAATATCGCTAATAAAAAAAATTTACACTATATATCTATGTTTATTGGGTTCACTATAGAGGGCACTGCCCCCCTATAATTTGTAAATGCCTTCGCCCCTGACCACATGGTTATAGTTTTTTACAAAGTGGGACAACTAATAACAAAAGGGTATATTAATTTAATGAGAAAGTAGAGCACTTGGGCCCACATAATAATCTAATGTTGTGTGTTTAGAAGAGGAGTGATACATTTACACAAAATCATTCACAAAAAAAATTCACGCGCTGAGATGGAAGTGGATGATTGGTTTTGTAGGATCCTCTTGCAAAACCAATCTTTCGCCCACCTCGGTGATTTTTTTTGTGGATGATTTTTGTGGTTGTAGCAAATTCCGTGTTTAGAAACTCACCCCTATATTGAACATTAGGGGGGTGGCAACACTTTGATTCCATACCTCACCATACCTCACAACCCACCAATAATTTCATTCCACCTAATCTCATACCTCACCATACCTCACCATAGTTTTTTAGTGGCAATGGTCATTCCATACCTCACTTTTTTTTTTAATTCATAATTATATTAAACAATTAAATAAAAACATAATATTTCATTAATAATAATAAAAATGCATAATACGTAAAAAAAAATTACATCACTGTTGAAATAAAAAGAAAATTAAACTAGTCATCGAGGTATGCTAAGTCTAGAGCCGCCAAATGCTCCGTAAGATCAAAGCGTAGACGATTATGGATATCTTCGTCTAGTAACTCCTGTAGTCAAAGGTGTCATCGTGGCGGCGCTACCGTACCGATCCATTATATGAACCGTGATATTGCCATCCCGTCCTTTTAAAATCATATTGCATAGTATAATACACGATAAACGAGGAGTCGATTCTTTTCGACCGGCATAGCCGTAGAGGACGACTAAGAATCATCCACATTCCTCGCACGCCCAAAAGCTCGCTCGACATCCTTTCTTGCAGACTCTTGTAGCTTTTTGAATCTCTTTTCCTTCGGGTCAGTGGGAAACTTATATGCTTTAACCAACGTTGAATATGTAGGATAGATTCCATCGGTAAGATAATATCCACGTTTGTAAAGCCGTCCATTTACAATAAATGAACCGTTTGGCGCCGCTCCATTTCGCTCGAAGAAGATACAACGGAGATTGATTCAAAACATTGATATCGTTATTCGCACCGGAGGTCCAAAACGAATGCCAAAACCACAAATCATTTGAAGTGACGGCTGAAGCATAATAGTCGGGTATTGGTGATCACCTTTTTATATTGGCCTCTCAATGCCAGGACAATTTCGCCAAACGAAATGTGTACAATCAATGCTACCAAGCATTCCAGGAATGTGATGTTTTTCTTGATGTGCCTCGAATATCCGTGCAACATCATGGCTTATCGGCCTACGTAAGAACTCTCGACCGTATAACGCAATTACCGCATGGCAAAAATGATCAAGACAATCTCCTACAAAATATTAAAAAATATATATACGAAAATAAATAATAAAATACGAATTTATATATATTAAAAAAAATACGAATCATCTAAAAATAAAAATACCGGACGTTCTTCGTGACATGTTTAGATAGTCATCAAATCTATCCTGAGGTTCACCCGTGCGAGTTCTTAGAATGGCCGATCGCATTTTTGTAACGCCGTGAAACTTTTTTCTTCCTCGCGTCTCGACCTCTTTGAACCATTCAAATGTCGCTCAACATCGCCAACAATTCTTAAAACAACCTTTTGCTCATTCGAAATCTTTCACGAAAAACATGGTGGGGAAACTTTGGTGGATTCGTGAAATAGTCATTCATTAAAGTTTCTAATGCTTTATCACGAAAGCGGTCAAAGATTGCCCAGTATTGCTTGAGCTAGCGGTGTCTTGAAGGAATCACGCATGCGAAATAGGTTTCTAGAGTACTACCTGGGTCGACAAAATGAGTTCGGACGACTCTTCTGGGAAAATTAATTCGTCATCTGGACGAAGAGAGATGATGAAGACATTTTTTGAATGTTATATTTGATTTGTGTAAAAATAATGTGATTTGGAATGTGTTGGAGTATTATTTATAAAGGGAGGGAATTTTTTTTTTTTTTTTTTTTTTTTTTTTTTTAAAACTTGCAACAGTACAAAAATTCAAAAACATCACACGCTCCTCTTGTCCATACCGTTGCGGTTTGAGAACCCGCATCACCTCATGCCGATTTGTCCATGCCGAGTGAGTGGCAAGGGTATGCCGTTCCATGCCTTGCCAAACCGCATGATGCCTCACCCTATCATGTGTTGCCACCCCCCTTATCACATACTTCCATTATGGATGGCCTTATAACTTATGCATTAAATGTTATACATTTTATATAGCGATAGTATTTTTAATATTGTAACTAATAGTTTTCCTCATATAATGGTTTGCAACATTTTTGGGCCCCATGGTATTTGTTTGGTCGTGTCTCATAACATGGTCTATTGGTCGCGTTTCATTTTGCTTTGTCTACGGGTCGTGTTTATTAAATGTGGGTCGCGTTTTATTAATCTTGTATCACGAAATAACAAACTTGTGTTGCGTTTTTTAAAAATTATGTCGCGTAGAAGGTCGTGAAAGACACGTGTAGAGTCAATTTTTTCGTCAAAAGAAATCTAACGGATAAGATTCAAAAGTTTATTTTCGGAAAAAACTTATGCGACGTTTGATTTCTTAAATAGGTAGTGGTTATGGGCGGTTTAAAAATTTTGCCCAAGTATTAAACTTAGGGATGAGCGTTTGGACCGAATCTCGAATCGAACCGAATGGTATGCGAAATGGTGACCGAATCCTAATACACTGACGAGGTAGTAACATGAATGGATCCAAACACGGGGGACTACTAAAACGGTACCAGTACTAAAACGAGATAATACCGAAAATACCGAAATTGGAGTAGTCATGTTTTTTTTTATTAAAATACTTATCCGAACACTCATTAGCCAGTTACATGCAAAACAAACTCCTTTTTTTTGGGGAGAGAAAACCAAACGTCAAGTTTTTCCTGGAAACAAAAAACTATCCTAAAAACTCTCTCAAAAATTAAATCATAATCTATTATCAATCAATCAAATCATCACGTTTACATCTTTAAATCATCTCAGTCATCATCATTAGAAAAAATGGAGGCATGTTAAAAAAAATTGTTATTAATCAGTTACTTCGTTGAAAAAAACTGCCATAAACCGTATGTTTAGAACTACTAATATATAAAGAAGACACTCTACGTACTTAATAGTTAGTAGTGTCTTCTATATGTACATAGTTTTTAAATTTTGGAATGTCATATATGAGTGTAATAAAAAAAACAATTGATGATAGGCAGATAGGATAAACTTTCATTAAGTAATAAATAGTACATAGGGATGACCATACATTAATATTAAACTCAGGTTCTTTTTCAAATGTAGGTTGTTTTCGTTTTGTTACGTGTATTAATATCAGTATTGAACTACATACTAGCTTGTATAGACCATATTATTATTATTATATATACTATTGAGCGGGGCACATGCTTTTCACAAGCCAAGTGTCAAAAGCCCATTTTCCCAACATTAATTGCTAACTTTCCTAACTTGGCAAAAATAGTCGGCGGGGTTTAAGTGGACTGCAAAATAAGTCCTGCGTCATTAATTCTATCTATAGCAATCGGCAAAATAGTCCCTCAAGTTTAAGCGACGTTGCAGGTAAGTCCCGTAGAATTAATTGCTAACTATAGCAACCTGGCAAAATTAGTCCATAAGGTTTAAGTGTCATTACAAAGTAAATCCTTTGAAGCCAATCCCGCTGCATCGCGCGGGTTTCACACTCGTTATTATTCTATATACTAAAAGGCATGAGCGAGTTTTTTGCACACACAGGCTACGGTGGACGCATTAATGGTTACAAGGTATGTGGTGGATTGCTATTGGTGTAGACAAACAACTACAGTGGACGCATTAATGGTTACGGGGTATGTGGTGGATTGCTATTGGTGGTTTGGTGTTCATGGCCAAAATGTTGAATACTCACCGGCTATCCAAAATACTCAAAAATTCTAGAGACACACAATTCCACCGCCTCACCGCCTCTCTTCATCTCATTCAGCTACAAATTAAAACTCATGATTAGGTATTACCAAATACCCAGACGAAAACTAATTAAGGGATATGGTAGGCGAGAAGGTAGAAAATAAAGGCGCACTTCTCGGTGGGTCAGAAAGGCGTCTACTCAGTGGTTGAAGGTTTTATTGCGACGGTTTGTGTGTTCCAAGAGTATTGCGAAAAAATAAAAACCTCCGAATCAAACTTTCTTGGTCGGTCCTTATCATCTTCCCACAAATTAAAGTCTTTAAAAAACAGAGGTCGTCTAATTTGTGTATGGTTCATCAAAACCAGAGCTCATAATAATTTTATGGCATCTTTTCATTGATCGGTTAGGATCCGCTCATATGTAAGTTATTATTATTTTACTCTTTAATGTCGCTTGGAAATTACTTCATTGGAATCAAGTTATTTTGTTAAACAATGCAATAGTAAACTTCATTTAGCCATTCGGACATGTTTAAGGTAGATGGTGTTATGTTTCGGTAGATGTTGTTATGTTTAATTTACAACAAAACAACTTAAACATATGTTTGAGGTAGATGTTGTTACTTCATTGGTTTTTATATGCTAATTTAGGCATTCGATATGTTTGAGGTAGATCTTTGTTAATTTAAGTTATTTTGTTGTAAGCTAAATGATACCCATCATGTATTTGATGAAATGCTAATTCATTTAGTATCTTTAAAATATGTTTAGGTACAACAACGTTGTTGGATGGGACTTAATTTCATTCAAGCCGCGATAAGGGGACTCTGTTTAAATTTACTCTTGGTCAAGGTGAGTTACATCAAGTATTTTTGATTATGTTGTTTATGAGTGTTAGTTGTTTCTTAATCTTTGTATCTTTTCGCGTTACTCTTATTTCATTACTGTTGTTTGTGTTGTTTTGGTAAAATAAGAGTGGGAAAAAAAAGATGAAATGTTAAGAAAAAATGTAGATGAGCCTTACCTGTTATTTTTGTTTTTGGAAAACCGTTTGATGTAAGTGTCTCTTTTTCTTGCGACTTGAGAAAGCCTCTTAAGTCTAAAAGGAAACATGTGAAAATGTGATAGTATAGTCTTATTTGTGTTTCTCAACATATTCGTGATGCTGAGTTCAAGGATTTGTAAGTTGTGATAGCGATTCGAGTAAGTGTCTAAATGAGCAGGTTTTATAGGAATTAAAGTAGTAGAATAGCGATTAAGGTATGCTCCAAAGGGTATAAGCTTTATACGATTTTTGAGTTTTTAGGTTTTTCGTGTTTTGAGTATGATATTTGTCAATTTTTCCTTCAGTGATAGATGATCCAAAGAAAGCACCAGGAAGGCATGTCCTTGCTCTGGAGGCCACTGTGAGATCCATATTTACGAAGGGTAACAGTTAACATCGTGTCTGCAAAGTGTTTGATGAAGCAAATTCCCCATCTTAAAGGTGAGCATGGTATTCCATCTTAAACGTGAGCACGATATCCCATCTTATTCTTATGTATTTAATAGGATGTTGAGCTTCTTATTAAGCATTTTATGAAATAAGCAAGTTAAAGCTACATGTTAATAAGAACAAGTTACTACTCTTGCAAATAATAATTTTAACAATTTAAATAAGCAATCCTGAATGTCCTTGCAACTTCTTATACGCTGTATGAAAAAACATATGCAACTTTATATAGGAAAGTGTGCTATGCGATTTTTATGAAAAGTTTACAAGCTCAATTGGGGTTGTGTGATGTAGGCCGGAGCAAAGCCCAAATGCTATCAATCAGTTGTCGCTGAAGTTGACGAATTACGAGACCTTCACAATAGGTCAAAACCTTTATCATTAAGTTCAAATGGCTTCTAAAGTTTGTTGACACTGATTTATGCTGATTGGGTGCTCATTTATTTGTTCAGGCCAGTCGATGAGCTTGGATAGGATAGATCAACCATTACATGTAAGCTTCGTTGTTGACACCCTCTGATGTTCAAGCAATTTGATGTTATTTTAGATTGTGAAAGTATTACACTTGCAAAAGCCAATCCCATTGGGCCAGGTTCGTGTTCAATATATGCCATAGTTCTGCTGTTAGGAAAAAATGATAGAATCATTTTTAGGAAAACTTTGTATTAATATTTTATCAACCGACTACTCATCATGACAAACCAACTAACGTGGTTGTTTTTTACAACTACAGGAAAGGCTAAAATGGGAAATTCGCAGGAGTTGTAGTGTGACTACTTATACACTTCCGACATAATCTTTAGGGTGTACCAAAACCAAAATGGGAAATTCATAGTGACAAGGTATGTTTGGAGCCCCTTTATTTATTTTTAAGCGTGTGGCTTGATGGACTTAGAGAAGAAATGGAATGCTTTGTTTTGCTTCGGATTATAGGCATAACGAGGGGATAATTGTGCTATGTTGACTAACTAATTTATAGCGGCCCTGTTTGTTGGGAGCGTTTGGAATTGCTTTTAAGTACCATGTGGTAATCTGTATTTTCAGTGTTACGACAGCCAAAATGCATATATTAACTTCTTTAATAGTTTGCCAAACGTTGTCTGTTTATCAGCATTTTCATGTGGGATAATCACCCTCAAAACGCAATCCCAAACACCCTATAAGACTTTGAATTTAAGCTCTTCAGGTTGTCTAATCTTTAGTTTAGGCCGCTATTAATCATGGTCATAGTATTTATGGAAAGATTGATGTTAATTGTGAATTTTACCTAATTATATAGTGTAATTGAGGGCATGGTTCTCAATTTGATGGCTTTGTTTTGAAGCTAATTATAAAAGGAAAATGATGTGGGTAAGTATATGATACACATGACTGGTATCTTGAAGTGAAAACATCAACAGTTGGGACAATATATACACAATGATTAAATGCAATAAATTGTTTACGAAATGGTACTGCAATTGTCTCATTTATGCAACTTTTGCATTTTGTGTGCTTCTGCAACAGGTGCTAAATGTAATATTATGTGCTCCTTTGGCTTCTTATGTGTGTTTGATCTAGCTATTATTTGTAATGATAGCCCATGCCGTTTTGGTTTTGTTGGAACATTGAATGAAAATGGTGGTGCATGTGTTCATTTACATGCTCTTTTCAGTATTAAATTTCAAGGTTTCTGATTTTATATCATGCCTTTTTGCAGAATTCTACAGCCAAAGTCTTGCAAACTATTATGCACTTTAGAAGATGTTGTAAAGATCTATTCTTGATTAGATTATTCATTTTCTTTATATCACTTTGAAGCTTGGTGCGAGAACTTCAAGTAAGTACACGATTTTACATGGTAAGTCCAAACTGGCCGCTAAAGAACAGATTACAAACATTGTTTCACAATCTTTTCTTTTAGATCCATCTTACATGCTAGCTCAAGTTTGCATCTAAAATACTTTATTGTATTTCTATTCGTTTTATGAGTTTTGGTTAAAAGTTTATTAGTTTCTCTGTTTAGTTACGGTAGTATTAGAATATGCTATAGGCTCTAAGCACAATACTATTGACCAAACTGTTAACACTTATGTCTTATGAATAAGGCATAAGCTTAAGTAAGTTACCTCATAAGCCGAAGAAAGATGATTCAGTACTCATTTTATGAATTTTTAATGCAGGCTGGCTTCAAGTTGCTTCTTTGCCGGTATTGGGCGAATAGTATTCATAGTCATGTATACTAAAAGAACTCTAGCAATATCATTTAATTAAATTTTATGAACACCATTTGCGTTAGCAGTTACTTTTTCTGGATCGTAAGCTTATATTCACATGGTGACACTTTCACTCAACCAACCCTTTCAAGATATCCAAAAATATGGCATGCTAATAACACTCTCATAATCCGAATGTCACCATCTGCGTTAATTTGTTTGATAGCTTATATTCAAGAAGAATTATGGCGTCTTGACACATTCTTAGAAATTTGTTTGGATAGATTTTTTCAATGACTATTTTGGTATTGACATATTATTAGGTCATTTTTCGATAGCTTATTTTCACCAGCCATTTGAAGTCTTGACATGTTCTTAGAGGTTTATTGGATAGCTTATTTTGAGCAGCCATTTTTTGGTCTTGACAAGTTATTAAGGGTTGTTTGGATAACATATTTCAGCTACCATTTTGGCGTCATGCCATGTTCATAAAGACTATTTGGATAGCATAATCTTAGGGGCTGTTCTTTAGGCACATGAGGGGCTGTTGCGGCTTGCTTGCCAATGCTAAATTGATTTTTATTTTTCTGAATTGTGTTCTGCTACAAAATACAATTATGAATATAAAAGTTTTGTTTTTATGTTATCTGATGAAATGCACATTTAGTTAGATTTTTTAAAGGGTGAAGGCTGAGAATACGTAACAAACTTTCTCAAATATACCAATGTACGTAACATACTTATTTTATTATTTATGTACGTAATATCTTTCAATTTGGAACAATGTACGTAATATGACCGTGCTAACAAGTTACCGTGTCAAAAGTTTGAAAATGACATAAATGGTCCACGTGGCTTGCGTTGACTTTCACGGGTCATCCATTGACTTTATTTTCGGTTAAAAAGTTTGATAATAGTCCTTATGGTCATTGGCTTTTAGATTTAGTCATTTGTTCCTTTTTCTGCTTTTCTTACGTTTTGTCCGTTTTATCGGTTTCATCCGTTTTCTTACATTTTTCTTAATTTTTGTCCATTTTCTTACATTTTATCTGCTTTCTTTCGTTTTGCCGGTTTTCATCCGTTGTTCTTACGCTTTGTCCGTTTTCCTTAAGTTTTATCGCTTTTCTTACGTTTTGTCAGTTTTCTTACATTTTGTACTATTTAAACATATTGAAATTTTTTCCAAAAGAAAAAAATTGAATTTTTCATAAATTTGAAAAAAATTCCAAAAAATTTTGAAAAAAAATTGGAAAAAAATATTTCGAAAAAATAAAAATTTCAAATTTCAAAAAAAATTTGAATAAAAATTTCAAAAAATTGAATAAAAAATTTTGAAATAAAAATATGTTTTTAAAAAAATTTTGAAAATTTCCAATTTTTTAAGATTTAAAAAATATGTTTATAAAAAAACTATTTTTGAAGATTTGTTATAAAAAATATTTTCAATATTTTTAAAACTATTTAAAAATATTTTTCAATATTTTTAAAAATTTTAAAATTTCCAATTTTTAAAAATTTTTGGAATTTTTTTCAAATTTGGGAAAAAATTCCAATTTTTTTGAAATTTTTTTCCAATTTTTTTTCTTTTGGAAAAAATTTTCAATATGTTTAAAGAGTACAAAATGTAAGAAAACGACAAAACCGATAAAACCTAAGGAAAACGGACAAAATGTAAGAACAACGGACAAAACGGATGAAAACCGGCAAAACGAAAGAAAGCAGAAAACGTAAGAAAAGCGGACAAAAATTAAGAAAAATGTAAGAAAAGCAGATGAAAACCGATAAAAGCGACAAAACGTAGAAAAAGACAAAACGGAACAAAATGACTAAATCTAAAAGCCAATGACCATAAGGACTATTATGAAACTTTTTAACCGAAATAAAATCGATGGATGACCATGAAAGTCAACGCAGTTTCACGGACCATTTATGTCATTTTCAAACTTTTGACCCAGTAACTTGTTGATTCTGGGTTATATTACGTACATTGTTCCAAATTGAAAGATATTACGATATAAATAATAAAATAAGTATGTTACGTCATCGGCGATATTCAAAAAGTTTGTATGATTTTCACTTTCACTTTTTTAAACTATTTATAGCTTTAGATAGTTCTTGAAATTTGCTTTCATTCTTATATGAAGGTCATTTTGGCAAGTTGCTCCTAATAGAATTTGTTTGTCTTCTCATGATTCAATAGGTTCAAGTAGCTTTTATGAAAGTGGGACTATGTGTAATTGCTATTGAATTACCACCAAAAAAAATACTTGGGATGGAACAAGGCACGAAAGCTTTTTAAATTATGAAAACATATTGTAAGTGTTCAATCGTGTACCCAGATTGTGGTTTTGGAGATGAAAAGATGTTTATAGGTCTCTTATTAGCACAATCAGGTAGTTACTTAAATTACTATTAATTTTCTTAGGCCATTGTGCATAAGAAAGTATCAACGGAAATATGTTAAATAACTAATGCCTCTTTACCTAATTCGTTTGAAGTGGCACATACCATGAAAGATAATGTGTAAAGAAATTGCACGAACGCTAGATTCTAACACTTCGTTTAGTACTACATACTAGGAAGTAATCTGGATTTTCTTTTTTTAGGGAAGACTCGTATAGGTACCGATTCCTGGTATCGGATACCGGTTCCAATACCCGAATTATGTTCGATATAGTATTGGTACCCTTTTTTATGTTCGGAAAAAAAACGATACCACCAATTTGGTATAGGTGGTATTGTGCTCATCCCTGATTAAACTAGTCAAAGTTTCCCCATTATTATGTTTTGTTTACTTTTTTTATTAAGATAAAAGGTTGAAAAATGTATGAATCAGATTAGGGTAGGTAGGAGACACATGTGAGAGGGATGTGCATCATGCGCGAGAGCTTCATGATAAAGTAAGCAAAATTTTTCCAGTTTAATAATATGAGTATCATATTAGTTATATTTTTCTATGTTCAAAAACATATTAGTTATATTTTCTAATTAAGTTTTAAGTAATTATTACTACCTACGTCTCACTAAATAAGTCATTCATTTAACTTTCGTATTAAACCTGATCAATTCACCTTATCAATTTTTGGTGTTATATAATATATCTTGATGAAAAATATATGAATGGATTGGGTTTTAAGTATATTTTTTATTGGTATAGTTTTTCATCAAGTATTATATAATATAAAAAAATATATATTTAGTGTCAAAGTTAAACCAGTTT
The DNA here is from genome assembly GCA_022545495.1 of Chrysanthemum lavandulifolium. Lineage (NCBI taxonomy): Eukaryota > Viridiplantae > Streptophyta > Magnoliopsida > Asterales > Asteraceae > Chrysanthemum > Chrysanthemum lavandulifolium. The sequence continues at coordinate 52,031,072 of CM040240.1, read as the reverse complement.
GACTCTGAAAAGTCAAACTGGACATTTATTTAGAGACGGAGAGAATATCTTACATCTATCTAGGACATCCATAAACCAGAACAAAAATTATTTAAATACATAATACATGAAAAAAAATTGATTGGTAACCATTACAAGTTGTTAAGCAAATGACCCTTTGTTTAAACATAAAATAATGTTTGACTAGCCAACCTCTTAATTTGTAGCATTTTCGATGATTATTTTATTAATGAAATTATCTGAAATAATAGTGTCAAGGTAGAAGAATTTCACGAAAGAAGAAAACATGCATTTAAATTTAAAAAAAATATTATTCATGGAAAATATATAAAAGAGTATTTACCACAAAATTAATTAACTCGAAATAAAATAAATTACCTTTAATTGGTCGGATAGTGGAGTTTCAACTGTTGCTGTTGTTGAATGTTCCTTAAATCACAATAATCACAAGTAATTTAATTACTATTAATTAGCTCAAAAGTCATAGCTACAACACAAATGAACGGTAAAAAATATTGAAGGAATTAATGATGGTCTTACCGGGCTTTCATGTTTTTGTTGAAAATTTAACGCTCTCTCCAGTTTTTTGACAACCTGAATCATATCTGGACGTTGAGATCGCAACTCCTGCAAGCAATGATATGCTGTTTCTGAGAAGTTTTTTAACGACTGCGGATCCATTTGTTGGTGTAGAACGGGATCGATTATATCACTGAGTGTTTTCCGTTCATAGTGCGAACGTGCAAATCGAGCAGAACTCCAATTATCTTCGTCTGAAATTGGAATACGGGCTACCCTCCCAAGCAAGACTTCAAACAAAACAACTCCGAAAGAGTAGACGTCTGACTTATGAGATAAAGCTTTGGTCTTCTCATACATTGGGTCCGTATATTGTAACGTGCCATCATAATTACTGGGATAGTGAACACCATGTTTTTTAACAATCATGTCAGCTCTAAGACCATGTAAGGTGGGTTCCCAGTTGTGATTTAACCAAATCTTGGAGCTCTTGATGTTACCATGTATGAAGCTATCACCATCATCATCATCATGATGAATGAAACACAATACACGCGCCACATCAACACATATATGTAACCTTTGCATCCAAGTGAGGGTTGAACCACTTAGATGTTTGTCAAGACTTTCATTCACCTTATACTTGTATATGAGGTATCCCTTACTGAGTACTTTCAGTTTTGTATCATAATCTAATTCTTCTAAATGATCCTCAGAAGCAACCTTAAATAGAGTTGCGATATTTTTATGTGAGTGAAAGAGTGAGATCAGCGCCTCGTTCCACTGAACATCTGGATTTGTGTATCTCCGTACAACAATAGGGATGGACTGTCCTGATTGATCATCGAGTTGTCCTTTGTAAAGAACAACAAAAGGAGTTTGTTTCATGAGATTCTCTTCAGAGAAGTTGTTGGTGGCTAATCTTAACTCTGACATTGGTAGTATTGCGTCATCAGTGATATCGAATGTCATTTTTGGGGTTGATGAAATTAAACAAGGTTGAGTTGAAGGAAGGAAGACTGAAAATATGGAAATGAATGTGATGGAAGAGGATATAATGAAAGATAAAGTAGCAAAAATATCCCAAAAATATTCAGGATAATTAACAAGGTTGAATACTTTAATTGAATAAAGGAAGGAAGAAAGACTGCGAAATTACAGAAAATGTGAAGACTGAAAATATCGAAATAAATGTGAATGAATGGGTAGAAAGAGAATAGTTGAAGACAGAGTGGCACAAATGTTTAATGATACCTGCACTAGGGGAGCGTTATAGTGACCACCCTAAGGCCAGTCCCGGTGCGACCAGAGACAACCCGTCCATCCAAATACGTCGCCTTCTCTTCTTCACGCCGAGACAACCCAGATCTTGCCTCGGCGACCCAGGATTTTTATTTTTATTTTTTTTTTACATTAAATTTTAATTTCATTCAAATTAAAAAAAAAAAAAAAAAAAAAAAAAAAAAAAAAACATTCTGATCTGAAATTAAAATAGTGAGTGGTGAATCGTGTTTGGCTTCTGAGGTGAAGTTGGTATTTATAGAGCCAGAAATTGGGTTTGATTTTTTTATTTTTTAGTTTAATGACAAAAGGTCGGTTTTAAAATTTGTTTTCATTTTATCACAAACGGTCAAAAAGAAAGGGATAGAAGCATTAAAATATCGGTCATGAAAGTCACTCGATATGGCCAAATTTGGTTTGATGACCGATGTGACAACCTTCAACCACAGACGAGGAAACCGATTTGAACATCGGTTGCTAAAGGAATTTTTTGTTGCCAACCGATGTTGACCGAGTCGAATGCGTCCAGCCTAAGATAAAAGCGATAGGAACCGTTTTGGACCGTTCGATATATCATTCTAGATTTAATCTAATAAAAACTAGTTTAAATGAGTTTGATGGCATTATTGTAATAAACATTAAATCTAATTCCATTCTCGTAACCCATTTGATGAGTTATTGTACCCACGTTCACATGTTGAATTTATTTCCTCATACGGAGTATTTAGTTAGTATATATGTAAAGTTTGTAACTCAAGTTCTTTCTAAGAGTGTGTGCCAAATTATTTTCTCTTTATATTGACGAGATGATATGTTGTATACATTATTAGTATAATATTTTTTTTCTCCAAATCATTAATATTATTTATTTAACAAATATTGATACATTAACACAATTTTATAGTTAAAGACTAGATTAGTAGTACACACTGAAATCATCTTATACGCATAAAATGAGATTTTGTTATAATTCTTTTATGACACATTAAAATTTTAATATTCTTTTAGTGATACTAAATTTATAAATACATTTATAGTGACGTACTAAAATTTTAATATATTTTTGTGACACATTACAAAATTTTAATACATTATTAGTGACGCATTACAAAATTTTAATACATTTTTAGTGATACGTACAAAATTTTCTAATACATTTGCAGTGACACTATGTTTAGGACACAACTTTTTCTTGACACATATAGCGACACATTAAAATTTTTATACGTTTGTAGTGACACATTTTTGTGACAATTTAAGTCTTTTGACACAACTAGTTTCATAATACATTTTTAATGACGCACTATTTTTTTTTTTTGTCACACTTAGTCATTTAATACATTTATAGTGAAACACTCTTTTTTTTATCATATTTTATTAGCAATTGAACTTTTATAACTAGTTTCATGATACATTTACAATGACATACTTAATTTCTAACATTTAGGTAGAAACTTTTATCAGAAATAATACGACAAAAACTCCCAGTGACACACAACAAAACTCATTGATAAACAAAGAAACTTTTCATTTTAACTTTCTATATTCTTTTTAGAAATAAACATTTCATTTGATAATATCGCAATACATATTATTTTCATTGACAACATTGTGATACAATGATCATTAAATCAAACATTGACGCTATCATATCGGCAACTACAATCGATCATAATTAACATGTTTCAATATGTAAAAACATGTATTCATAAACTTTGTACACAACTCTCCAATCAACAAAAATTAAAGCGAAATTTTTTTAAAAATTAGTCGAGAGAAGGGTATTTTTGTATAAAGCTCAACTTTTCCTCGACATTTCTATTTAACCAAGTTGATCGCTTATGAAGAGAACAAACTAATATACACGTGTTGCAACCAGATTAAAAACAAAGTAATACAACATAACACATAGCAATTTCACGCTGCCTTAGCAATGATTTCTAGAATGGGACCCACTACAAACATTACCCAACACAAAAATAAAAATAAAAATAAAAAGCCACATAACTAATTCGCTCCCTATAAGGAGAGATTTCTCCAATCCGGCCCCACTCCAAACATTACCCAACACAAAAAAATAAAATAAAAAAAAAAAAAGCCACCTAGACCAATTTTCTCCCAATAAGGAGAGATTTACTCAAATTTGGCCCGATTAAAAAAAATAAAGAATAGTTTTAGTATTTAGGGTTTTATAGTATTTAGGGTTTTATTGCGTTTAGATTTAGGGTTTAGAGGTAAGTTTAGGGTTTTATTCAATTTTGTAAATTGACAATATAATTTGATTAGTTTTTTTAGCTTTTTATTAAGGAAAATACGACAAAATATTTGTAATAAACTTAAAAAATAGAATATATTACAAGGAACATAAAATACATTAAAGATTATCTAAAAAACAAGAAAAACACATAAACCATAAACCGTTCTACTTTATTAAAAGTCAAGACGATTAAACCAACTATTAGAATCCTGAGTGTGCTGGTTATCTAGATGTTGAGAGGCGTATTGTTGGAAATCATATTGTTGAGAAAGGTTGAATGATGATTGTGTGTGATGTTGTTCAGTTGTTTGTGAAGGGTACAGGTTGTGGTAGTAAGCTTGTGATGTGTATTGGTTATGATCGAAAGTTTGTGTGTGGTATTGGTTTTGATCATAATGGTTTGTGGTGTATGTGTTTGACCATGCCAAGGATATGTGTTTTGACCATATATTTGAGATGAGAATTGGTTGTTGCCCATAAACTTTGATCAAACATATGATGTGGGTCGTGAAGGTGCGCTTCACGTTGTTCATGGGTTGGAAATTCTTGTTGCTTTTGTTTACGCTTGCTTACAAAGCGGATCGTGGACATATGATTTGTTGCAATGTCGACGATTGTGCCCGCTTCTTTGCACCGTACAATACATAGTCTTTGGCTCTCACCTTGAGATCGTATACGGTCTTTATTTTTGGACGACCGCCGAGGGTTGTCCATTTTGGAGGAGTAATAGGATGTATATGGCTTGGATACTCCCATTCGTGAAAATTTCCAACAAATTGAATTGACTCGCGTAGGTTGCTTGATATTTTCCTTTTTAAACCGCCTTGCACATATTGCGATAAATCTGTTAGACCCATATATCTAGTAACAAAGAATCACGTGACCACAAGGTATCCGGGAAGTCGCCATTTCCAACATTCACATTGACCGGTTGTAAAGTTGACTTCACGGTTATCGCCCATCGAAACGATATTGGAATTCATTAATTCAGTATACAACCCATTTGACGCTTTTCCTTTTCTTTTTCCACCTTATCGCATTGATTCAATCGTGATTTAGTGCTTCATTTTTGCTACACAAAACGTAAATATAAATTAATTTATTTATTATAAACACTATATGTTTTAAACAATAAATACTATATGTTTTATACAATAAATACCTGCAACTTCTCGACGTGTAAAATACCACTTCTGCACCATACTGGTATGTGTCACCAACATTGCGACCGGTAGGTTTCTGTACAATACAAGACACGCATTAAGAGATTCAACAACATTAGATGTACAATAATTGTAACGACTACGTGGGCAATGCGCTCTAGACCAACGTGTAGGATCAGCCTCCATTAGCTTGCGGTGAGCTTCAGATTGAACAGCTAGAAGTATGTTCATTTTTCTTTGCCACTCATCTGGTGTATACGCCTTGCATATGCTCCAGTACAGACCTTTTACTTTTTTAGTTTTCAAGGAAAGGTTCATCATTAGATGACGACAAGATATACCATGAAACCGACGAAACTCATTCCTTATTGCCAAAGCTATTGCAGGATGCCTATCAGATATGATAACCATATTGGGGTTATCTCCTATGCACTCTCTAAGTACTGACATCCACCATGACCAGCAATCTCCAGTCTCCCCTCTGCATATACCGTAAGCAATAGGCACAATTTGGTTGTTCCCGTCCATGCCTACAGCTAGCAAATTTGTACCATGATAAACACCCTTTAAATGTACTGCGTCCACTATAAGTAGTGGGCGAAGATGGTTCACGAACGTGCGCAACTGAATATAAACAATTTATAAAAGTATTTTAGCAAACGTGCTTTCATGTATTTATATAAAAAAATGAACAAACTTACCGATGCACCAATGGCAATGAATAAATTTTCGAAAACTCCTTCATTGTTTGTCTTGATTCGTGTGACCGTCCCCGGGTTTTTTTTCTAAGTTGTGACAATAATATGGTAGCATTTGAAACGACTCTAATGGTGAACCTCTTAACATTTGTAACCCATAATCCTTCCCCCTCCATGCTTGTTGGTACAATTTAGATGTTTTATATTGTGCCATGATATCTTTTTGTATATCCCTCCCTTTCAAATCACGGCTACCATCTTCTAATTTATCTTTCATAATGTGAGCAATAACTTTTTTGTTTGCATTTCGATGGTTAGGATATGTTTGAGTTCTAGGACACGTGTGAATATTATTCATCTTTTTAATTTGAAAAACATCTTTTTAAAGATCTATGTGATTTATAGATTGTAATTGAATTGTCAAATGCATGTCAGTATATGTTACTGTCATGAATAAAAGTTGTCATATAATTATTAAATATGTGATTTATAGATTGTCATTGAATTGTCACTATAGATGTATGTCATATAATTATTAAAAGTTGTCATAATTCTTGTAAAACACTATGTGGTCTATACACTATATATATAACATCCACAAAAACTCTAACATAAATAAACTTTAACAAGTCAATACCAACATACAAATGGCCGCTAGTTTTCATAAATTCAAATGTAAGTTACATTTCAAAGACAAAGAGAGTGGTGTCATTATGTACAGCGACATGACATACTCATTTTTAGTTGAAATGTTGGTGAACAAATTCGAGTTGGATCCAAATAAGCAACTCAATTTGTCATATAGGCTAAGTCCATCAGATACTCTGATGGAAATTAAAGACGACAACGAGGTTTCTTTATTTGTTATGTGTGCTTGTGGTTCCCCTAATGGTATAATACATTTGTACATTGATCAACCTAGAGAAAATGTAACTACTACACGGATAATACCCGGTCCAGCAGGTATTCTTCAATTGGCGAGGCTCCGCAAAAATACAGACATCACGGAAGGTGGCCCTTCGTCTATAATGCCAACCCAAGAGTATGTCAGGAAAATAATGGAGGATGCGTCTGAAGATGATCATTTTACGCGTGGCCCATGGCTAAGCGCGATTGAGTATCTAGATGCTTTCGGGATCACGGTAGATGCTTGTCAAGCGATATGAAAAAGTTCATCAATAAAAAGGGAAGCTTGAACTTGTTGTATCATTATCAAGTCTTGTACACCAAATTCAATTGGTGACCTAACAGATTACACTCAAAGATCCATCGGAATAATGTCGGTTCCATTCATCACAAAGTCCTTGAAGAGGATAAGGGTTATGTAAAGTCTATTAGTGTCGGTGTTGTTTTGATACTAAAGAACGTCTCGGTGTTCACACCAAAATACCACAATCCTTCCTCAACATCACTTTGAAAAACATTGTTGAGATTTACCATATGGATACCGTTTATTAGTTTATGAATTAAAGTTTGGTGTTTTTTTTTTTTTTTTTTTTTTTTTTTTTTTTTCGTAACTTTTTTTTTTATTTTATTGAGTGATGTTTAAATTTGACTTCAGTTTTTTTTTTGTATTATTTATGTTTCTATATAACTCATTTACTTTTTTCATCTACATCATTGTAGCAGTATGTTCAATTGTTGAAAATTGTGTCAATTCACTTATGTCAATTCAATTATTGAATGTTTGCAACTTTTACCAAACAGTTTTTATCACACTTATTGAATGTTTGTAACTATGTATGCATATAATTGTACTCGTGGATAAAGAAAAATATATAAAAGTTGAACTAATCATATCCACAATTTGTAGTATCCTCACATCGGCTATGATAAAAAAATATCAGCCATGATTGCTCTAAACTGTTCAAAAAAGGTTGAAGGATCACGAATAATCGGTGGTGGGACATTGCTAAAACAAAATTGTTGCAAAAGCCAACATGTTATCACTCCACAATCCGTTGTATTTGCTTGTCTGGGTCGGGAACCAGATGGAGCGAAATCGTTATAGCGATAGCGAAATTAAGCGGTTGGCGTCGAGTACTGAAAATACCTTGGATTTCAAAGTTTCGTTCAAGACTTTGGTCCATGCAACAATATGTTTACGAATATTCCTTTCGACCTTCACTCTCCAACGAGTCAAAACCGCAACACGAGAATAAGCGAGATTTACAATAGCGACCACCCGGTGATTGCCTTAGACATGAATGGGCATAAACACCTACAAAATTAAAATATTCAAGTTATATAAAATTAAATAACTTAAAATACAAAACGATTAAAATTATTAAACTCAAATACTTACCATATCTACCTCACTCAAGAACGATGACGGACGTGTCCGCCCACCAAAGTTCCTGCATTCTCTATCATCACAAGTAAGAATAATTCTTTTGAGCACGCTACATATGATGTTGTTGAAGATTTCGCTACTGTCCAACGAAAACCATCTTTCCTAAGACGAATCAGAAGCTCCATCCATGCATTCATAAGCTAATTCAAATAAAAATAAATAGTTATTATTTGTCATTCTATAAACAAGATTATTCAAATACAATTTAAACATTTAGTAATAAACTTACATCATCTGACAGCCAAGCATTACTTTTGCCCATACACGCAAAAGGGACAAGATCTCTCCAAAACTGTGTCTCGCAATCGATTACCCAATGTATGACAGTCCAAGAATATAGGTATCAGGTTTTGCAGAAAATTAGCTATGGGCTCATAGTTATTACGCCTAACCTAAATAGCCAAAAGTGAAATACAATATAAATACAAAGTTGTTAATCATTGTTAAAAAATATATTCAATTAGTGTTATGATTACCTTATCAGGGTCGACATTATAAAATGAAATACAATCTCCGTGATAATTAGTCCGTAAAATCACAGTTGTCATCTCCGAGATCAAAGGTGGAATTTCGGATGTACTCGCCTTTACTCTTTCCGTCCGTTTCTTAGGTATCTCGGTAGTTGGTGGCAACGCTCAGACGGTCCTCACAAGAGGTCCAGACGGACAACTCTTTTCACGATTAATAGCACCTAACACAAATAAATAATCATTTCTTAGTTCCAAATAATTAGTACCATACAAGAAAATGGGAAAAAAGCTATATATTTATGTAAGTATCAATTTACCGAGATGACACGGCTAGCTACAGGGGTGTGTGATGGACCAGCTTGTTGCGGATTGTTACCCGACCACGGAACAAATCCTTGTTGCGCCATGGGGGTACGGTTTATCTGCTGCTGAAAAGAAGGCGTGGCCACCTGTGGCGACGGGTGAGAAAGATCGTCAAAGAAAGAACTAGCTGGTGGGTTAGAAAATCCAGGACCAGCCTGCGCGAAGCCCTACATACAATATTAGAATGTTTAGTCATTTCTTAAACAAATAATAAATTATTTGGAGAAAAAAATGAATAAAAATGTACCTGCGCGTCCGGAAACCCACTCAATCCACCAACGGCACAATGTTCATCCACAAAGGATGGTCTACTAGACTGTCACAATTCTCAATTTCCAGTCATTCCTCATGCTCCATATTCATCATTTCATAACGGTTCATTCATGATTTTTGCATTTCACCTAAAACGCGTAAATTTTATATTAAATAAACGTTATCGCGTGAGTTATTATTTTGAAAATTTAATCCGATACTTCCAAAAATGATCTCAATATATTTTTATACTTACATTTAGTTTATAAAAACTATATTTTTAGTTTACCTAGTGTTTTAAATTTATTTGGTATATAAATCGTTAAAGTTATATTATTACGACGTTTTTCTTAAAAACTACTCGATAATTTTTATATCACTCAAAGTTTACAAGGAATGTATTTTTATAATTTTTATAATATCATTATATTCTATCTTGATCTATTAAAAATTTACTTGTACCTAAAAACTACCATTTACCTTACAAGTTACATGTAACTACACATTTACTTACACTTCTCTTACAACTTATACAAGTAAATATTTATACATTATAAAAAAAAAAAAAAAAAAAAAAAAAAAAAGATATTTTGAGGACAACCCCAAAACCGGCAAGGGGGGTTAACATTAATGTGATTGGTAAGTTTTTCCTTGATTGTATATACTTATACTCCAACTTATTTACTTCATATCATTCATCTCATTTATTTCAAGTGTGAGTACAAGTTCTTCTCCTTCTTTTCTTCTCACTAAAACCGGCCAAGCATAAGGTCCAAGAAGAAATCATCAAATTTTTCCAAGACAAGTGTTTTACAATCTAGATTACACTCTCATTTAAGGTTTTGAAATAAAAACCTAGGGTGTTTAGGTTAATCCTTGGTTCTAATCACCTCATCATATCACTTGTAAGCATCTCATATTTATTTTCATCTTACATATTCATTTCATACTCATCTTATCATTTTGAGCAAAACATGCAAGACTTATGTTGATTATACCATTTTACATGATTTTAGAGTTATATATATATAAAGGTCATCCTATAATTATCCCCTTGGTATACTTTGGTCTTGATGATGGTTAGGAACCCATGACACCCTAAGAAGGTGTATGGTAGGATTAGATTAGCTTTGGAGTTGATTTGAAGGATTAGAATAGGTTTAGTACGAGAAAACTATTTTCGACAAGTATTAAAAGTGGTTTGTCCTTATTTTGTTTTTCTGGAAAATCCGATGTAGGCACGAAATTTTGGCCTTGATATTTAGAAAATATACTTTAAAAGCGAATCCGTGGCGCTTGAACGGATTAAAACGGAGTTACAACGAAGAAGTTATGAATTTTTCAAGTTGACGATTTAAATATATATTTTCCGAATAATTTCAAAGAACCTATTTTTACCTTATTCGAGTCAAAACGAGTCTTAAGCTTTACAAATTATTTCGACTTATCAAAAATATATTAGTATACTTTGATACGAAGCTAAGGACATATAATACGTGAAAACGGATTTGAAACGACAAAGATATACACGTTTTCATAAAATTGCCGTAACTATTATTTTTAGAAAACTATATTATTTTTACGAGATAAGTGTTACGGTAACTAAAACGACCATGTTGGAGGTCGTTTTAACTATGATGTGGAACTTTTGTAACGAAATGTCTTCTAATAAAATCAAGATCACCAAGCATATTTTTCAAAATGACTAACCGTTTGAATAGCGGAGTTGTAGTAAATTATTTACTGCTGCTTAAACTTTGCGAAACTCACTTTTACACAACAATTAGACAAAATCACCATCTTTAACCCTTATTATCTTTATGATCGAGACCTCTATGATGAAAACTCCGAATCGAAACTTCTAGATTTTGATACAAACTTTCCAAAACCGTCGAGTTCGTTTCCTAACGTTCGACGCACACCATTTTACGACTAGCTTTTCGAAGCCATTTTTGTCACTTTCATGAAATTTCCAACGACTTTATTTTTACGACGAAAAGTGATAATTTCACTATAAATCATTACGAAACTATTGTAGGATGACATTTTGACGTAAATACTTGTAAAGTAATTTAAGATTGGTTAAGACGTCAACAGAGTATTTTTCGACGATAAGTATTATTTTCAAAACTCGCAAATGGTATAAATAACATACGAAATGCATGCATAACATACATCATAACTCAAGTCATAACATTCATTTTAGGTCGCGGATAGTTCCGGGTCTCACTTTCGTGCACTTCATTTTGTTAGCATATCCATCATACCAGGTGAGTTCATACCCCACTTTTACTCGTTTAAATTCTTACAAACTATTTGGGGGAGATACATGCTTAAATACTTGTTTCACTCTTGCGAATACTCAAACCATTTATACAATTGTGTTACAATATACTTATACACTTTGGACATTACGTGTGGTTTATTGCGATATGTGCCTTAATGTGCTAAACTAGTTTTCAATTATGCATCAACATACAAACTTTAGCAATGGTTAACTCCTGCGGAGCCATGGAGAGGTATTGATAGTACTATCGGTGACCCCCCACCCTTGGTCCTTGATGACGTGACTGGGTGAATATAATCATTATTCAATGAAACATAACAAATAATTTAGACTTGTCAAGAGGTTCGGTTGGTCGTGATTCTTTGCATTAAGTACATGTATATATCGATGCACCTATGTCCTACTTACAAACAAGATTGACAATTCTATATTTTGGCAATGGGTTGTAAACACAGTTTGCAAGTTTTGTATGGGCGGAACTTGAACCGAGTGGATTTACAATGCCTTTCTGCATAAACAATTTTGAAAGGCTTTACATTTCATCACAAACTTATGAACTCACCAACCATTGTGTTGACACTTTTAGCATGTTTATCTCGGTCTTAAGGTGATAGCAATTCATGGAGCTTTGGGTCGCATGGCATACATTGAGTCTTGTGCTTTTAACAATTACCATTCGACATGTTTTGTAAACTCTTTATGTATTATCAAACTTTGTGAATTCTTGTTGTGTAAACATTAACTTATTTATCGAATGGTAAACTTTTCAAAACGTCTCATTATAGAGGTCGTTTCAGATCCATACTTTGTGCTATGACGCCATACCCCAATGACACTATCGTTCATTGCGATATTTTGGGGTGTGACATAGACATTCCTATCTCATCCCCATGGTCGGGAGTGCTTTAATACAATATAATACCACACTACAAAACAAATAAAATTATATATATATATATATATATATATATATATATATATATATATATATATATATATACACTTAAAATTTTAAAATTTACCTGCAAGTAACCGTAGATTAGTTGGAGCATTTTCTCATGTTCCTGTATCTTCGCATCCTGAGCCTTTCTCACTTTCTCATGTTCCTGTATCATCGCTTCCTGAGCTTTTCTCAAGTTCTCTTGTTCCATCAAATGTCGATATAAGTATGCTGGAACGTCGTCATGGTTGTGTTGGTCTGTAGGTGGGGGTATTGGTGGTGGTTCGATACTACGCCCATCGAAGAATGCTCACTATCAACCCACCAATCCGTTTGGACTCATTTTCATCGGTGTAAGTCTTAGTGTAGGTTGAGTTTCCTATAAAGTATATATAATATCAACAAAAAAACAATATTCTTATCATACAACAACAACTAAAGGGCGTGCTTAAATAACAACTCACCAAAAAACCATTGAGCTTACAACGTTGAAACCTCATCTTGTAAAGCCAAGCACAAGCTCTAGGATATCTCTCTTCATCACGATTAAAATACTCGTAAGCCCCGACTCGATAACTCTCCAATATCCAAGTCTAAAAAAAATTAATTGATTAATTTCTTTAACATTATACATATGCATAAACAACAAAAAGTAACAACACCATACCTTAAAGGCCCATGTAAAGCCCATCAACGTATACTTCGGTTTCTTTACTTTACCTTTAGCGTCGGGCGGTGGCAGTGGCTTCGCGAAGAAAGCTTCCCAACATTTACGTATCGCACCAGCTAACTGGCTGTACAATGTTGGCCATACATACGAACCCCAAGGATAGATGTTCCACGCATCTAAATTATCTACTAAGCTCATGCACCAATCCGGAAGTACGCGCTTAAACTCATGACCTAACAATACCAACTCCAACAAGCCTACCAAACTAAGGCGAACGACATCGATATATATAAGTTTATCAAAGTCGTTGCTAAAAATCTTCTCATGCAACATTCCAGCAGTTATCGTACAACTATCATACGTTGATTCAAAGACACGTCTCCTAAAAGGAGTAGGTTGATCTTTAAATTTGTCTTGAAAATCAACCCCAAATCTCAACCCGATCACTAGACAAAACTCCTCTCTACCAAATTTTAACTCAAAACCTCTTACATGATAAGTCAATGGAACGACATCCGTGTCTCCCGGGGCAGGTTCCTCTTGGCATAAACTAAAGTAATGTAGTAGAATACACGTTTCTTGCATTTCGTCTAAATCAAACAACCATCCAAAACATGTATTTCTAAACAATACTTCCTTATTGGTACCTCTAAATTTTCTCTTAATGTGTCGAAGCAATTTTAACTTACTTCTACATGTAAGGTCAACCGCAAAATCCTAAAATAACAAATAATAAAAATATATATAACAAATATGAATCAAAAACCAAATAATGATAATGGAACAAAAAAATTTACCGGAACATCATTTTGCGCCATATTCAGTGACAACCACCGCCAAAATCACCAAAGCCTCGACAACACTAGCAAGACCACCACACCACACCAACCGCAGCACCTAAACCAAACACCACCACACCCACACAACCACAGCCACACCACCACAACCACAACAGCCACACCACAACAACCACACCACCACTGCACCTAAACCAAACACCACGACAACCACACCACCACAACAGTATCACGAGAGCCAACGACAACTACAACCACCCAAGGAATTCGCTTCAAAGAGATTAAGAATTCAGCTTCAAACTGATTACAAACCCTAATCTTACCCTATTTTTTCCGTATTAAAGTTGTATTGTCATTCGAATAGATTAAGTTAGGGATATTGGTCTTTCCCTAGGTAAATTCGCTGCAAAAAGAAGGCAATTCGCTCCAAAAAGGAGTCGATAAGGAAGTTAGGGTTTGGCGAGGATGAAATCGCTGCCCATGGGAGGCGAATTGGTGTGCGTGGAATTTTTTTTTTTTTCTTTTCGTTTGGTAACAATAATTGGGACTAAATCACCGCTAGTAGGGAGAATTGGTGCAGGTGGCTTTTTTATTTTTTTATTTTATTTTTTGTGTTAGGTAATGTTTGGAGTGGGGTAGGATTGGAGAAATCTCTCCTTATAGGAGCGAATTGGTTATGTGGCTTTTTATTTTATTTTTATTTTTTTTGTGTTGGGTAATGTTTGTAGTGGGTCCCATTCTAGAAATCATTAAACAATGAATGAAATTGCTTGTGTTATGTTGTATTACTTTGTTTTAATCTGGTTGCAACACGTGTATATTAGTTTGTTCTCTCCTCATGTTAGCGATCAACCCGGTTAAATAGAAATGTCGAGAAAAGTTGAAACCTGCAAAAATACATTCTCTGACTAGCCTTTTAAAAAATTTCGCAAAATTAAAACATAGGTGCTTGACTCCATTGGTTATAACAAACAAAAAAAGACATTTAGATCTTATAACAAAAAAAGCATTTAATAAAAATCTCAAACACAGATCCATTATCATTTTCAAACTATGGCATCACCCACATCCATTATCAGGTAGGTGAGGAACCAGGTAGGTGTGGCAGCCTTTGAATCTGGAAATGGCGTTTAAACCCGGCATGGTGATGCGGTTGGATTGATTACAATGTCAATGCCAACAAATGATGCATATCAAACTGGAAATTAACTGGGACATGTATAAAAAAATAGATTAGTGCATCACTTATTTTCAGACCTAAAAACCAGATCAAAACACCATGTTGAACTCGAAGTGGACAAAATACATGTAGTAGCGGTTGGATTTCAGCCCGTATACAAAATTATCCAAAACCGCGATTTAATCCCACGATTCCGACATAAAAACGACGAGGTTCCAACATAAAAACGGCGAGGGTCCCGACGGCGGTAAGGGGTTGTTACCTAGATTCCGGCGTGATAATCCGACAGCGTTTTACACAGATGCGAGGCTAGACTTGTTCAGAAAATCGAATATCCATGAACAATCACATCGCCGTAGTGTGTAACAATTATTACTACAAACCCATTAGATAAAAAAGGTTCGCCGGAAAATCATAGAAGAAGACGGGACCACGGAGATCGTTCCAAAATCTCACCATAAAGTTGTTTCAAAACCGTGGTAACCGTTCGATCTAAAAAATAAAATCTTGTAACTGTCGATTTTTGTTTACGGCCATGAAGCTTGTTCCTTTAATAAGAAGATCAGCTAGACTTTTCGGACCATAACTCTACAAACCAAGTTCAGATTTGATGAAGATCGAGTTTTTATTTTTATGATGATATGGGAGGAATGATGTGAATGGTGATACAGGGATATGGTTTTTTTTATATGAATGATAAATAGATGACGGTTTTCCTTATGTGGAAGAAACAAATTTACTATATTGCCCTTTTATTTTGTTTGTAATTTTCATTTTAGTTTAAATATAAAAATCCACATGTCGATTATTGATTGGTTCTTATTGTTTTTATTTTAAGGTTGGTATCATATTGAACGCAAATCACCGCACTATATATATATATATATATATATATATATATATATATATATATATATATATATATATAGTGAGGATCATTCATGATTTTTATTTTAGTCTTGAGACGACGGACGGATCCTGACCACCATTTCAGATCGATCTTGACTTTTGTAAAAAGTCAAGATCTGCTAACTTCACTTTCACTAATCGACCAATGTAAACGATTTTTTAATTTTTTTCCTTTGAATGATCCTTACTATCATATCTTCTTTCATTTTTATTTTTTCAAATTTTTCCGATCACTTTTGTTTTCTCGATTATGAGTTCTAACGTGATATTAACGATATTATGAGTTAGTGTGATATTATGAAACCGTGATATTATAAAATGATGATATTATAAAACCAATTGTGATATTAAGTTTTTACACGTAAAAATGAACCTCGATATTAAAAAGCATATGATAATTCTTATGATATTAACAATTTTATTAAAAAACATATGATAGTTACTATTGTTATTAAAAAAACATATGATAGTTATTGATATTAACAATTATATTAAAAAATAAAAAGTACTCGTGATAGTAAAAGAAACCGTGATATTAACATTTTTATTAAAAATGAACGGTGATATTAATAATATTAGTAAAAACAAAAAGTAATGTGATATAAAAAAAAGTTAGTGTGATATTAACAATTTATATTTAAAAAAAAAAAAACTTTACGTGATATTAAGATCAAATCTTGACTTTTTACAAAAGTCAAAATCGACCTTAATATCACAATACCTTTAATCATAAAACGATCTTTTTTTGAAATTTTTCAACGATTCTTAATAATTTATCATCCTCTTTATTTTTTAATTTTTTCGATTTTCTTGAATTTAAAAAAAAAAAAAAAAAAAAAAAAAAGCTATTGTGATATTATCCGCACAATCCCTACTTAAAAGCCAATCCGCACCGATCCCTTATATATATATATATATATATATATATATATATATATATATATATATATATATATATATATATAGATGGGGAAAGGGAAAGGATGAACGGGGTTCGAAAGGGTTGGGGCGGTTCAAATTGTGGTTCATTAACTTTTAGGAGGGTTCAAATCAATGTTTTAAACCCGGTTGACCGTACGGTTGAACAAGTGAACCAAGCTCAAGACCGGCCGAATGTCACCGGGTTTTGCTTATTTGAGAACCGGATTGAACCATGCGGTTTTGTTGACCCTGTTTAATAAACCCGACCGGTCATGACTTTTATTAAAAATCTAGGAAAATATTTTTCTCCATCAACCGTTATAAGTTTAATTGACAAGTTGAAGTAAGTGATAGTTAAAATTATATTAAAACATAAATTAAAGTTATATATTAATGTAAAAAACACCAACTACTATAGTTTTATTGTTTTAATATACACCGTTATAACTTATAATAATTAATTGATTAGTGTTGCAAATTTTTGCTAAATTATTATAAATATATAATTTCAAAACAAAGTCTTATTGGTGGAGTCTCAAATTTTTTCGTCAGTTCAATTAAAAGTTATGAATAAAGTCAAATAAATCAAGTGATCATTCAACAATACATATCAAATATACAAAAAAATATATATAAGTATAGAACCGGTTCGACCCGGCGGTTGAACCGGTTGAACCGGTGACCCGGTGAACCGGTGACTAAACTGGGTCAATAAAAAAACCAGGTTTTAAAACATTGATTCAAATGGAGTACTTTAAGAGGCCAAAATGAGTTTTAAAGAACACGTTCTAAAGACAAAAAGTCAAACTTTTTAGTATCCTTTGAACGATAGTAGGTAAATGTTTTACGAGTAGTGACATGCGAATATTTTTGTGAAGTGTATATGTATTTAGTTTAGATTTTTTTTTTCTTTTTATTTTACCATTTGATCATGTTTAATTTGGCAAGTATATATCTGGTTTCAAAACATCTGTTGTGACAAAGATAATTGAAGGTTTTATTTTTAAGAAACGCACAACAACATCGTGCGTGAATTAATTGCAGTTTATTTTCTCGTATTGTGACATTTTATTTATTTATTCCAATACTTTAAGTCATAGCATGTTCTTTATTTACATGGGGCATTGTCTGTTTAATTTTTTCATTAAGTCATGTTAATTAACAAATGACTTAATGTGGATGACTTCACTTTTATCACTTACAACCCCTCTTTTCAAAATGGTCAAGCTCAACTGTGCGACTACAACTCCACCCATTTTATGCATGTGAACAAGTGAGCTCATCGCCTCGTTGAACGAAACGTCTGAATTCGTATATCTCCGTACAACAATATGGATTGAGTGTCCTGTTGATCGAGTCAGGGACGGACTCACTTGGGAGCCGGGTGTGACACGGGTCACACCCGATTTTGAGTCACGAAGTGTAATCTATTGTCAAAAAGTGTCACCTTTTAATATGTGCAACCCCCGATAAAATATTTTGCTACTCTATATCTTTATAGCAAAACTTGATTTTAGCCTGAAAAGTTTTTATGGTACATATTTAATTACATACGATGAAAAAAAATTAAAACATTTGTGCAAGACTTTTTCGAAAAAAATTGTGCAACACTAGCATGAAAATTTTAGATCCGTCCTTGGATCGAGTTGTCCTTTGTAAAGTACAATAGAAGGAGTTTGTTTCAGGATATTTTCTTTAGAGAAGTTGCTGGTGGCTAATCTTAACTGTGACATTTAATATGGCATCCTTAACCATAGCCATTTTTGGGGTTGATCAAGTAAATAAAGACTGATACCAAAACAATAACAAGGTTAAATTGAAGAATGGAAGGAAGAAAGACTAAACTTAGAGAAAATGTGAAGGAAGTGAAGAATGGAAAACTGAAAATATCGAATTAAGTGAGAAGAAAGAGGATATGGAATGATGCACTCGCACAAATATCTCTACATCTTTTTATTAAAAATTCTTAGAGCATCTACTATAATGAATCTATTAAAAGGTTTATAAAATTGACACCTCATGAAATGTCATTAATTAACAAACATTTTCATACTATAAACATATTGTCACTATAGATAAAACTTTTAGTAGGTTTATAAAATTGTCAACTCATACAATGTATTAATTTATAAACCTCTTCAAAATGCTATACATTTTCATGCCACCTAAATTTGAAATAGTTCCACACTATGATACAAATTTTTTTGAACCTCTTCATAATATCTTGAACCTATTCTTAAACTACTATAGTGGATGCTGTTAGTCTTGCTTATCATGTTGCTTTTGATCTGGTCAAACCTCTTTTACAATTTAGTTAAGGGGGTTCACAACGATAGATTAAATAAATAAATTTAATACAGTGACACAGTGTTCGCAAAAAGTATTAGTGATAAACTAATATTGTTTAGCATTGGAGACAAGAAATCTCTCTTTTTTTTTTTTAATATTATAACATACTAGTAGTATTAGTTGACTTCGTTCTCTTATTTATATGGTCATCATCGACTTTCGTTAAACAAGTTAATAGTGTAGGTTTTAAACTTTTAGGGTGTGATATTTGGAGAATTTTAGAATTGTTTTCTCTTTCCTTTTCCATTTCCCTTTCCCCACTTTGAACCAAGCGGGCCCTTAGTTAAGGGGGTTCACAACGATAGATTAAATAAATAAATTTAATACAGTGACACAGTGTTCGCAAAAAGTATTAGTGATAAACTAATATTGTTTAGCATTGGAGACAAGAAATCTCTTTTTTTTTAATATTATAACATACTAGTAGTATTAGTTGACTTCGTTCTCTTATTTATATGGTCATCATCGACTTTCGTTAAACAAGTTAATAGTGTAGGTTTTAAACTTTTAGGGTGTGATATTTGGATAATTTTAGAATTGTGTAAAAGTTTATTTTACTATACAATAACTTTAATGATTATTTTGAGTTTTAAGAAATTTTTATTAAGATAAGACAAAAAAAAAAACATTTAATGTTTAAGCAAAAGAAAAAGAGCAAAAGATAAAGAATTTTATGTATATATGTTGTTACAAAGACCATGTTTATATTGTAAACAATGTGACTTTTTGTGAAATACCAACACCATTATCACACCTTTTGGTTTAAAATAACCGTCTTTTAATAAAATTTCATCGACACTTAATAGCAATAGTTTTTCTGTTACTATTTACAATAACTACATCTACTGAATAGTTGCAACATCACACTGAAGAAATTTCTGTCACAAACTTTTTATTCATCGTATCCGAAATTCAGCTAATTAGTTTATACAAGCGTGCACTCCGGACCTCTTCGCTTGTATTAAAAGTTAACATGAAAACACTATGGTTTCAGATAATCTTAATTATACAAAATGCTTGATGACACTAAAATCACCAACAAATTACGAACCAAATATGCTTGAAATCTAATTTCGTATGAATTTATCATCAAATAATCAGAATAAAAGTTGATGTCAGTTTGAAAGAATTGTCTACACCTTTTTTGATCATTCTGAATTTCATGTATTTAAAGCTTTAAGGCCAATGCTAATGGTGACCGTAACTATTGTGGTCACCCTCTGTCACATCAATGCCACATCAGCTTTCTCTCTCCAAGACTACACCCAACCACAATTTGCTAATGGTGACCACAATGACGACCGTAACTTTTTTTTAGTTAAAATTTCATTCATATAATATGCCAATCTAAGTGCAATATCAAAAATTTCATGCATTGTATTTACTGATTTAACATGAAGAAACCAACAAAGGAAACTTTGGAAAAAAAATGTTGTACGAGAACTTAACACTTTCAGATTCCAATAAGTTGCCTTGTTAATTTCATACTCAAAAATTCAGCTCAAGTGTAGAAATAGGCAAAGTCCAACAACAGCCCAAAGTTAATTATCCTAAACACTATATAACCTAAGTGTATATAACAAAGTAACCCTAATATTTCTCACACAAATAACCCTAATATTTCTCACACAAATAACCCTAATTATACTCTCACACATAAACACCCGCCTCTCTCTTTTTCTTGCAGTCACACAATTTCTGGTAAGAACCAACTCTCAAACACACCTTCACTTCTGCTACGAAAAAAAATATAATTTTGGTTAGTTTTTATTTGTATTTCGAAACACACTTTCATAAGATCTCAGTGACACTTTTATGTTAAAGAAGATCTCAGTTTAATTCAATAATGAAACACGATATTTGTATTTCAATAAGATCTCAGTTTGTATTTCAATAAGATCTTATTTGTATTTCAATAAGATTTGGTTCTTACCAGAAGTTGTGTGACTTCAATAAGATCTCAGTTGTGGTCTTCGTCATATTTATTAATATGTTTTTTCTTTATTTGATTAATGATTAATCGATTACCCAACGGCTAGAAAAAGAAGAGAAAGTGTGCAATTGTTTCGGTTGGCTGACAAACCGAAATTTTGAAATGGTTGGGGTGTGACTCGGTTGGGGTGGGTTGTGCTAGGGGGAGGAACTCGGTTGGGTTGTTCGGTTGGTTGGGTGTGCAACCGACCATTAGCATTGACCTAAATAATCGTGTAGCTGACACACACAAGAACTGTTTACACCTTTTTTGGTCGTAAAACTTCCACTACCATAATTTGCTCTGCAAAACTCTTCATTTACAGAGGGGTTGCTTATGATTTTATGAGAAAGAAAAGTCAGAAGATATACAAGGACATGTAAACATGTTTTTTCATAACCAATTCTTAATAGATCAAAGTATTAAAATCCTCATATTCATTGAGCATGATAGGTAATGTTGTCTTTGTTGTAATTATGCATTTAAATTAAAATAAAATAAATCTTTGCAATAATGATGATGTCAATTACAACAAACACAACATTACCTATCATGCTCAAATAAATATAAAGAATCTCAATCCTATATTAAAAGAGTAAATTACCAAAAAGTAGAATTTTCGAGGTTGGTCATTTTAAGACATTTTTCTCACCTCTTTCCAAAAAAAAGAACTTTCAACCGCTCAACCGCTGACCCATACATATTACGACCGTGGCATCGACTTGTCCTTTTCCAATCTGACACTAAGTGTCACATCAATCTCAAAGCAATCTCTTATTTTGTTCTTTTATGTAAAGTCATTATTTCAACCGACGGTATTCGAACCGTCGATTGCTTCAATGAGGCGTACTTTTGGCTTAGGAAATGTAAAAGCTATCCAAAAGATTTCCGAATCCAAAGTGATGTGACACTTTTTTTTTTTTCTTTTTTTTTTTGCCACTTTAATGTTTGAATATCTTCAAAAACACACACACAACACACACTAAACACACTAACACACACCGATCGGACGTTTGATCCAGGATGACAAGTAGACGCAAAAATCAAAATGGTAAGTATTCACACTTGATTGATTTTGTTTCTTCGCAACTTAGGGTTTTGTTGCTTCCTTTTGTTGCAACTTAGGGTTTTGTTGCATCCCTTTAAGTGCATGCATTCTTTTGTTTACATCATGTTTTGTTTTATGTGAAAATTACCAAAAAGGGGAAAAATCCATACACGGTTGTGGTTTTTTTTTTTTACTTTTTTTGCCTTTTTGAGATGGTTAAGAAAAATGAATAAAAGCTGAACATTGGAAGACCTAATTTTAGTATTATTAAATGACACTGTAGTTTTAATTTCTCCAGCGGTTGAGTTGATTGGTAAAATGATTGTGTGATAGAGCTATATAGGTGTAAGTAACATAATTTCTCCAGCGGTTGAGTTGATTGGTAAAACTGTATTAGTCCCATTTAATAAGAGGTTTAGGGTTAGTTCTCAATTGAGGTGGCCTGTAGTGGTTCGAAACTGTAAAAACGATTGTGTGTTAGAGCTATATAGGTGTAATTAATGTGTATTCGTAGTTGATTATTCATACTTGATCTAGACAGAATGAACACTTAGCGATGAGTTCTTAGTCCCGAATACGGTGTCGACGCAACCATTCATATTGTTGACAACCTCTTATCAAGATTTGGTTGTCTCTTGTCAAGATCGAGATGCTTTTACTTGTAGATACTTGTAGTTTAGATGTCGTATGCTGTCTTGATGAGTGCTTTTAAAAGCCAATGATAGTGTGCTTGTAGCAAGTTTCTTGCTTTTAGATGTCGATGTCTTGTTTGTTTTAACGTTTTGAATATGTTATTTCTTGTAGGCGTATGATGCTAGAGTTATTGTTAAAAGCAAAGTGCATTACTTACGTACTTATGAAGGATCGATTAGACCGACGGCTGTTCCATGTTTAAAGCCACATGTTTTGGACCATGGCTCGATCTTACCTATGTCGATAACGAGGAAGGGCTTGTTCATTACATGCTTCGGAAACAATTCCATGAAAACAATGATAGCTATGATCTTCCACTTGTATACTATTTGAATGGACATTGTCTTTATTTTGGTCAAAATGAATTATGCACAGTTCTTGGTTTTAGATTTGGTATGGTCGGTTTTAGGAAATGGCGTAGTGGTGATATCCCTTTCCGTCACCGAAGTTTTTCAAAGCATGTAGGTCAACATGTTAAATTAATTGATCTATTATCGGTTATTGAAGATGAAGAGCTATTTATAAATCATCGATGAGGATGCGATCTGGGTTTGTCTGTTGCTAACGCTGAGGTGATATTCATGGGTAAAGACTTGGGGTCTATCATTGATGATATTTTTCGAGGATGGTCGAGGATCTTGATGAATGGAATGCATTTCCATGGGGGAACTTGTTTGTAGGCGGCTTTATGAGTCAATTAGAAATGTCTCTTCAAATCATCCAAAGGTTCTGTCAAATAATTGGTCATAAAGAATCCAACGATGTTCCTACCTATAGCTTGAAGGATTCGTTCTTTGCTTTCAAGGTTAACACTAAAAAATTTGCTATCATTAAATTCTTGTTTTTCCTTTAATGGAAGGTCTTGAAAATTATCTTCATATGTTTCTCGTCCTCGTAACTTATATTTGTTGTGTTAACTTTTGTAGATATGGATCATAGAGTCTTGATATGAGTAAAAGTAAGCAGTGGTGGAACAAGGCTCCGGGTGATCCCAAGAGCACTTGCATGGTCGAAACACACACCATTTAGAAAGACCGATTATTTCGACCAACTTTTGACAAGGTAAATATATATAGTTTTTATTTATTGGTTAACTTTAAACATATACACAATTTTAGATACCATATAACTTATATATTTTACCTAGGACTCGAAACCAAACGTGATTATCCCACAAGCTTTGAGGTTTGAAGTTGAATGGTTGACACGAAGCATTAAATTTTTCAAGTGGTATACCCGAGGCGCCGCTGTTGCTAAAGGGGACCCAGGATGAACATTTTAGAAAGTGGCCCCAAGAAAGCTAGGAAGAAAGTGGTATACCCCGGCGCCCTTTGTTGCTAAAGGGGACCTGGATGAACATTTTAGGAAAGTGGCCAAGAAAGCTAGGCGAAGTGGTATACCCCGAGGGTTATTCAATGGAGAGCATGGGTAAAGAGGTAGAAGTTGTTTCGTTGATGAGCGGGTTAAGGCTTTGGAAGCCCGCACTTTCAAACTTGAGACTATTATTCAAGTTAGTTTTACCTTTATCAATTGTTGACCAAGTTACATTGCTATCAAACAATTACCATGTGGTATGCTAATCCGGATTTTGTTTGAAATACTTTATTCTGCAGGTCATAATGAGTGACCGTGACAAAATGAACGAAGAAACCTATGAAAAGGTAACTATAAATTGTAATAATGTGAGTATTCCTTTAATTCTAATGTTCTACTAATAGGTGTTAAACACTTTTGTATGCAGGTTTATGGAAACAAAGTTAACACAGTTGATGGAGACAAAATGAAGAAAGATACATATGAAAAGGTAATTGTAAATGGTATTTATGTGATTATACCTTTCATTATAATGTTCTACTAATAAGTGTCAACCACTTTGGTATGCAGGTTTATGGAGACATAGTTAACACAGCTGATGGAGAACATGTAATTTAATGATCTTTTGTTCTATTTTTATTTCATTTCTGATATAATTAATAACTTGCGATAATAAAAGTTTGTTAACCTTTTTCATATCATTCGCAGCCTGTAGATCTTGCTAATGAGTATTGCAGTCAAGTCAATGATTTTTTCAAGTTGTTTGATACGCCACATGTTGATGTGGATGACAAGGTTGAGGAGTTGGAAAACGTCTCAAAAGCAAAACTTGAGAAAGCTGAAAAACACGAGGAAGAGGAGGAGCAGAGGGACAAGAGTATGAAGTTGAGTGTTGAAGCTGAAAATAGATTGAAGATTATTGAGAAACTGAATTCACCTCCCATGAAAAGGGCTTTGGAGCATTTCGAAACAAAGAAGAGGAGGCTTGAACATGTTCCTAGGTCACCCTATGTGGAGAAGCGGAGTAAAAATTCTGATGTTCCTAGCCTAGAAGATATGTTGAAGGGTCGAAAGTATATACCTGTTCATAGTCCAGTTATGGTTGAGAAATGATTCATTTGCTTTGAAGTATCAGTCAGTAGTTAACTGTAAACGTGTAAACGTATTATTACATGAATGATTTACCTTGTCTTTATTTTGTTTTATTTTTAGGTTCTAGAACGACCATACCAAAACATTGAGAAAATTTATGTTAGCTTGGAAGTTGATCGGTTCCTGGTTAGGGACGGGTGGCGTAACTGTGTGTTCCCTTGGTCTGATATCGTTGTTGATCGTCATTTCTGGGATTGTTTAATCGGTTTCAACGATAATCGTAAAGGATGGCTACGTGACGAGGTAAAGTAAATTTTATTTACTTTACTCAGTTTTTTATAAAACATGCTTTTGGTTGTCTCTGCCTGCCATTTGATTTTAGGTAATTTTTACATATTAGTGTTACATGAGATACTAGATATCAGTATCATTAATCCATCATTTACTTTAAGCACTTTAGGTATTTTAGTATAACATCCATTAAATTTTTTCTCAAATGAAATTACTATTTGTTAAAAAAAGTGTAGTGTAGCCACAGAGAAGAGTATAATATTCATGACTTCAAAACTTTGCTGCTTTTAGCAGTAAATATTTTACAAGTCTTGATCAACTTCATTTTTTTCTTGTACACAACATCTTTTTGAACCAGTAGTGATCTTATTTGAGAATTGATTTTGTGAATTTGGTGGATGTTATGCTAAGATACCTAATTTACTGGAAGTATTTTGATCCAACTTTCTATTTTGAGTTTCCCCTCGAAAATCCATTGCCATGACGACGTAGCAATGGGTGTTGGTGTAAGCCATTGTACATGTTACGTTGTCATGGGAATGGGTTTTTGAGCAGAGGCTAAAAGTAGGAAGGTGTGGCAATGATGCTTGTCTCGTAACACTATCTTACTTGATATCTAGTATGGTAGAAAAATGAAAAGCACGTTTATTTTATAAATGATGAATATATATGTCAATTTGTTTTACCTACAAAGACATTGATCTTTGGATTAGCTACATGTGGCATACCGGACCATCGATATGGATCGGTCTATGGTAAGTCGCTTTTTCCTACCATTACCGATGAACGGAAGGATGCCCGCACATGCGCATACAAAGAAAGTTACCCTCTGGGTTGGGGTGATGTTGAACGAGTTTTCATTCCATAAATCGACTAGAAACACACCGGTCCTTGCATGTATCGATCTGCACCGGTCGAGTTACATTCTATGACAAAGGACTCAGATATGATCCCGAAACTCGCCCATTCTATTTGAGTGTGAGGAAATGTCTAGAGACTAGGCTTTCGGAAGTGTTGAAAGAGGCGGTGTTTTGAGAAGAAGGGAATTGATCCTATGACCTATAGGATTAATTTTAACAATGCTATGAATGTTCCCAAGGTGGTGGATTGTGTTGGGAATAATCATATCACGAGATAGTTGTGGTTTACACCGCTTGGAATTACACTAGCGGTGGAAACGACACGACCGCCGGTACATTATTACCATCGCTATTAGATAACGATTAGGAAAACGTGTTTAGAAAAGTATAGAATAGATCTTGTGTATTAACTATAATGTTAGCTTTATACTTATCTTGTAAAGGACTCATTGTTGTATAAAAGGAGGTCCTAGGTCATTGTCTTAGGTACTTGTCTAATTACCTCGACACTCACAAAGGCTTCAAGGTGTAACCCTAGTGATAAGCAAGATCACTCGATTATTCATTAATAATATGAAGCTTAAGTTTTGTGTTTAATCTGTGTTTACTTACAATACATCATACAATCCATCTTCTAAGTATTACTAAGTAAATTTCAAGTGTTAATAATATTATACAAAATATCATTGACACAAGGTGTGTGTCCGGATCCATCAAGTGGTATCGGAGCGAAGGTTCCGATATTTTGTTTTAGAAGATCCAAGGAATAAGCTTAACCTACTCACTCAATTCAATAGAGATGGAAAACAACCAATCAAACTCTTCTACACCAAGGCTACCTAAACTCAAACTAAATGAGTTTGAGATGTGGAGGATAACCGATTGAGCAATACTTTCTCATTCGTGACTATGCTCTATGGGAGATCATTCAAACCGGTGATTCTTTCAAGCCCGTGACTAGTACCGTGAAGGTTGGTGACACGATGTTGTGAAAGTTTCGTGCTCGAATCTAGTATTGAAAAAGCTTGCAGGAAGAATGATCTTAAGGCTAGAAGTTTGTTCTTGATGACTCTTCCTAGAGATCGATCATTGCATTCAACAAGTACACAACCGCTAAGGAACTGTTTGAAGAGATTTGCTCGGTGTTTGGTGGTAATGATGCTACAAAGAAGACACAAAAGACATTGTTGAAGCAAAGTTATGAAAACTTCTCCTTCAAGCAATGACTCACTTGATAGCATCTTCACCAAACTCCGTAAGATTGTTACACAACCGATCGTGTTTGGCATTGAGGTAGTAAAGGAAGACCTCAATTTGAAGTTTCTAAGAAGTTTGCCTTGAGTTTCAAACCAATGTTACCGTTCGGGAAAACAAATCGACATAGAAACAATGAAGCTCAATGACCTTTACAACAACTTCAAACTAATTGAGCAAAGGTTGAAGAAGGCAGAGAAACTTGGTACAAGCTCTAGTAGTTGGCATTGTTGTCAACCTCTGACAAAGTGATGATCTCAAGATGATAGTGATGATGACTTTGCCACGCTTTGGTTCTAAAGTTTCCACCGGTAATGTTAATGTTACCACCGCAGTTCAAAGATGAAGGTTGCTAGTATTGGAGATCCTACCTTTATGCTTTCATATCCACACAAGTTGATGGCTCTGCCTTAACTCATGAAGACATAGAGCAAATTTATGAAGATGATTCGAGGAGATGGATATAAAATGGCAAATAGCTCTTCTTAGCATGAGGGCTAGGAAATTCTACAAGAAGACTCGGCAAGCCTATTCACATCAATGGTGATGAAACCGCAGGCTTTGATAAGAAGAAAGTGGAGTGCTTTAACCGCCACAAGTTTGGACATTTTTCTAGAGAATGTAGAAGACCAAAGACCAAGGACAACAAGTCTACTTGGTACAAGCAAAGAAGGACCAACGTGGAAGAACCAAAGGCAATGTTGGCTATTGATGGTGTGAGCTATGATTGGAGTTTCATGGTCGATGAACAAGAAGAAGAACATTCCGATGTCGCTCTTGTTGCTACCGAATTTGCTCTCATGGCTTTCTCGACTGAGGTACAAAACTTTGAAAGTTGTTCTAAAACATGTAGGTCGCTAAAGAAGTTGAAAGGCTTAATGATTTATATTCTAATGAGAGACAAGAGTTATATACCGCTAATTATACCGTGTCTAACCTTAGAGAGCTATAGCAGATTGGAAAAACAACTAGAGCACTATCAAGAACATGAGTCAAAATATAATGATGATATGATTCTTCTTAGAGAGAGGTAGAACATACAACAAATGTGAATGAAGCATACAAAAGGAGTTTGAAAAACTTCAAAAGAAAAATGAAAATGTGAATTTAACTTTAGACACATGTTATCATCGCCTAAGTCAATTGATAAAATTTGGAATGCTCAAATATATAGTAAATTTAAGTCCGGTATGGGTTATAATACATGCCTCCACCACTAAGAGGTGTTCCATCACCTGTATAGATTTAGCTCATACAGCTTAGAAGATTTTAGGAACTTGAAAGAGAATATGATCCTTTAAAGGACACAATGGTGAAAAGTGAGGAAGAAGTTAAGCATGATAATGATGTTTTTGAGAGTGCTAGTGACTCATCCGTTGTAGATGAGAATGCTAAAAGAATGTAGAGGCTTCATCCCAAAAGTTGTTAATCTCATACAGAGGAACCTAGGAAACCAGCTTAATAAACCTAGATCAACTAGAAGGTATGCCGAGATGTATAGGAACAAGCCTCACGACTCCTTAGGTAACCAGAGGAGTTGGAATCATGTTAAATCTCAACAACTAGGTAGTGATTTTGTGATGTACAATAAGGCATGCTATATCCGTGGTAGTTTTGATCATTTACATGCTTATTGTGACTACCATAATGGGATAAGGGAAGTACATGGGAATAAAAGGGTGGAGTCTAACGGGTTTCAACATAATGTACACCCTAATTCACATTGCAAAATGGTCCCAAGATCGGGCTCAACTAAGAAGTGGCCTCAAAACTTTTGCCATCGCAAAACTGTAACACTGCCACCCTAAGTCACTGTTAAAAGTGCAAAGTCCAAAACAACTTTTGCCAATCAGACAAACAGGGAAAAGAACTTTAAGAATAATAAAGTTCATTATAACCAACAGTGGGTACCTAAAACCAAACCAAGAAGCTACTACCGCTCATTCAAAAGTTACCACCGCAAGGGTTGTAAACAAGAAAATGGGGACATGGGCAACGCCGTGAAGGCCTCAAAGACGTTGGGAATGGAAACCTAAAGGAACTACCTCTACAACCAATCCCAATGGTGTATCAATGACCTTGATAGATTTAACTATATTGATACACGCGGCATCCAAGTCAATCATGGCTTGGGTCTCCAAAAGAAACTAACTTTTTCTTTTATGTGCGGGAACATCCAAGGACAAAAAGATCGATCAAGGATATACAGATAGTGGGTGTTCAAGGCACATGACCTGCAACAAGTCCTATCTTTCGATTTTGAACATTATGATGGACAGATGTCACTTTGGAGGTGGAGTTAATGGAAAAGTTGTTGGTAAAGGAGTTATCAAAACTAGTAACTTGGACTTTGAACCTGTGTACTATGTAAAAGAGCTAAAGTACAATCTTTTTAGTGTGTCACAAATGTGTGACAAGATGAAAAATGTTCTTTTTACCAAAGATATGTTCTTTGTTCTCTCTAAGGATTTTAAGATGCCTGATGAAAGTCAGATTCTTCTTAAAATTCCTAGAAAAGGCAATCTCTATAGCTTTGATATGAACAACATTGTAGCTAAAGATGATTATGCTTGCTTGCTTGCAAAGGCCACAGTGGATGAATCCATGTTATGGCATAGAAGACTTGGTTATGTTAACTTCAAAACCATTAACAAGATTGTCAAAGATGGTTTGGTGAGAGGTTTACCTCAGAAAAGATTTGAAAATGATCAAACCTGTGTGGCTTGTCTTAAAGGCAAACAACACAGAGATTCTTGCAGGTCAAAGTTGGTTAACTTTATTGCTCACCCACTTCAAATGTTACATATGGACTTATTTGGTCCTACATCAGTGAGCAGCTTGAATATAAAGAAATATTGTCTAGTGGTAATCGATGATTTTAGCAGTTTACATGGGTTTTCTTTCTTGGAACCAAGGATGAAACAACAGCATCCTCAAGATCTTTATCATAGAAGTAGAAACCAATATGATATGAAAGTTAAAATCATTAGGTGTGACAATGGGACGTAATTCAAGAATAGAGTTATGGATGATTTTGCGAGATAAAGGTATTAAAAGAGAATTTAGTGTTGCTCGAACTCCTCAACAAAATGGTGTTCTTGAGAGGAGGAACAGGACAACGATAGAGGTCATAGAACCATGTTGGCGATTTTAAATTGCCAATCACTTTTGAATGAAGCGCTTAACATCGCATGTTATGTGCAAAACAGGTTTTAGTGGTAAAGACAAAGAACAAGACACCTTATGAATTATTTAGGGTAGACCACCTATCCTCGACTTTATGAGACCATTTGGATGTCATGTATCTATTCTCAATACCATAGATTATCCGGCAAGTTTGATGAAAAGTCGATGAAGGGTATTTTGTTGGGTATTCCATGATCAAGAAAGCTTTGAGTATTCAACTTAAGAACCCAAAAGATTGAAGAGAATCGCATGTTGAGTTCCCCGGAATACAAAGTGAATGTCAAAGGAACTGTCCGAAAGGTTGTTTGATCTTGATACTCTAACCAATACTATGAATTATGTGCTGTTTACAGAACATCTTCTTTGATTTTGCGTTTCGTAAGAGTTTCTTGATGATGATGAACCAAGCAAAGATCATGCAGATGATCAAGATGAATTCACCTACCTCTTTGGGACTATGCGATAATGATGATATACCAAAACTGGAGATGCTCACCCTTCTAGTGATTTGGGAAAGGAAGGAAATAGTAACTTGAATGCCGACTACTCCGTAGATTCTCCTCTAGATCCGTTACTTACTCGAGATAGTGACTATCTTGGAGCTAGCTTGGATAGAAAATCTACAATGTGGATGCCAATTTCTTGGCAACAGATTAGTGTCATGGCAAAGGCAAGAAACAAACTATGGTGGCTAATTCATCAATCGAGGCGAGTATGTAGGCTGCGCAAGTTGTTGTGCTCAAGTTCTATGGCTTCAAAATCAACTTTTGGACTATGGGTACAATTTCATGAATACCATCATCCATATTGACAATAGCAGTACCATTTGCATCATTAAGAATCCTGTTCAACACACAAAGACCAAACATATTGTAATTTGACACCATTTCATTAGAGATTGCTATGAAAAAGGACTAATTCAAGTTGTCAAAATTCATACTGATGACAACTATGCTGATTTATTAACAAAACGACTTGATGTGGGAAGATTTCAGTACTTGGTAACAAGTATTGGAATGTTAAATCCATAAACTTTTTGTCCAAATGTTCTCTGGTGTTGAGGGGAGGTTGTTGGGTACTGAAATTGTTGTATGAGTTTGTATATGTTTGCTTATATTTCTGTTTATGTTTTTATACAGATTCATAACCAAGCTTTGATGGGAGTTGATCTTAAAAGGTGTATATCTGAGATACACAACAAATGGTTATTAATTCACCATGTCTAATCCACATAAGAATCAACATAACATTTCAACCCGACAGGGTTAAGATATCAAATCGGTTTCATATCGAACCTTATACTATATATAACGGAAGTTTTACAAAACTTACAAAGAAAATATAAATAACTTAATAATCAAAATAATCGAAGATCCTATTTTCAAATCTTGCTCTCTCTCATTTCGACGTTTATCGATATCCATGGCTGAATGCTTGAATGCACCGCCGCAGAAAAGAAAATGCGTCGATATTAAGCATTCAATATGAGCTGATAGCCGATCCGGGTCGAGAGTAGATGAGAGCAAGATTTGAAAATAGGGATCTTAGATTTATTTTGATTATTGTTATTTATATTTTCTTTGTAAGTTTTGTAAAGGCTTCCGCTATCAGTATAGTACTTAAGGTTCGATATGAAACCGATTTATATATCTTTACCTTGTCGGGTTGAAAATGTTACAATTATGGTATCGAGCATAAACCCATTCAATAACATATAATAAACCTAATACATAAATATAAACACTTGAAAATACCGAATCATAAATGTAATACTTAACACGTATATAACAAATAAGGATTTAGTTAACTACCACGAGCCCGTAACTTATTATATCGTAAATAACTACTTATTCGTAAAGTAACCTCGAAAGAAATTGGAGTAGCTAGCTCCTGAATTTTGTGAAGACGCCAGATCATTACCTACATCATTCACCGAAAACATATCAAATAATGATCGATCTAGGATGCATCCATACGCCCCAATGCACGGATAGTGGCCATACTATCAATAAACGATAATGTAAGGGATGTGGCGAACATCACTCATCGCCCTAGAGCCATGTCGAGGTGCATCAACGACACGGACATGGAACCCCATGACTAGTGAAATAGTGGCTCGGTGTCAAACTAACTTAGGTCAAACAGATTATCATAAATAACACGATCATAATCAAGCACAAAGGTCAACAGCTAATATATCGATAGTTCATATCATAAAGTTCATGTTCAAAGGTTCAAGTCGAAGTTTATGTCGAGTCACATGTCATACTTTCATAATCGAATTTCATAACCAAATGTTCACAATTCGTAAGTTCATAATCAAATATAGCAAGGTTCAACAAATGTGCATATCAAAGTCTTTCTAACATAACGCTCAAATCGATATTGCATGATTCAATAAAACAGTGTTTCAAACAAGCAATGATCAAACAATCAGAAAGGGTTCATAACAATGGCATAGGAAACCCTAATAATTGAAATAGAAAAGCTAACGAAAAGAAAACGTCATGAGGAACCTTTACTGAAAAGGTCAGAATATCTGTACCTTAACGCAAATGAGAGAAAAGCAAACGAATGTAGGAACACGAAGATACAACGTCGCGTCTCCTCCAACGAATCTACACGGATTATGATTTATTTAATACTTATTAGCATCATTAAAGTTATAACGGATTAATCGCATTCACCTTCTTATAGTTGTAAGTATATTCTCATTTTTAGTGACGGACGGAATTACAACATTTTAGAGTCTTAATCATTAATTAGCCAAACTTTTGTATTACAAATGATAAATGGTAAACTTAAGGGTCTAATATGATAAATATCTTATTTGAGGCTTATATGATCATCTTTCAAAGTATAGGGTTTATAAATGTCAAGAACGGATTTTAGGACTCTCTTTCAAAGTAGTTTACACAAGCCTTCATAACTTATATGATTAACCAAGACTCACACGTAACATTGTTCGAACACAACTAAAATGAGACCATGCATGAAAATACTTTAATTCATGATTCTTGACTCCTTGCATAAAATCACAACTCACGCATGTTTACAAACACACTTAATACTAGCTAGTTATACGTTAAATCAACGGTTATTAATGACCTCCAAAACTTATTACTCTCACATGAAATAACGAACCAACACCCCGCCTTTTAACCCTAATCGACTACTATTTATGACCTAGGGTTTTCCCAAACTTTTAGTATCATATTAACAAGTATTTAATTTACGTATACGGATTTTAATGACCCATCTCTTTGGCTAGAACGTGGAAAACCGAATGTAAAATGAACCACAACTCATGCATGCGTTTACACAAATAATCCCACACCACGTCGACCTATTTAAACCATGTTAACGAGACCAAAGATTTACCCTTTCCCTTGCTTCGATCCTATACTTAACTCTCATGGCAAATCACGGTTTCATCTTGTTCCCGACTCGCTACCCACTGACAACACAAACACTTAACCATTACTCCACACGACAATGCTAACCTACTTTCCAACCATACGCACTCGATCACCCATGGTGGTTTAAAAGATTTTCGATAGGAAAACTCATGCATGCAAACCAACACATGACAAAACTTACAACAAAGATATTAATGAGATACGATTTTATCGACATGCACTTTGTTAACTAGACTAAGAGTTCCATGCTCATGTTTATTTACGATTAAGATACATGTTCATGATTATTTGCGGTTCATGTTACATATTCGATACTTGTTTATGAGTTTTCGAATTCGCATGCAAACAACAAATACGTATACATATGGGATATGGTCACAGATTTACACAAGACTCTAACGCATGATTTATTATCTTGTCTTACGTGTTCACGTGTTTATAAGTTGTATGTATAAAGGTTGAGACGAAGAAAGTCGATTACCTTAGCAAATGCTCGAACAAAGATCACAATCAAACACCAAAAAGAGCAAAGAATTAATGGAAAGAAAAGAAAACCATAAATCTTTGTGCCGTGACCTTTTTGAGACTAGGGTTTTCATATGGAGATATTGTGATGTATATATACATTTCGACCCATGTGGGTTTTATGGTAATCGGTTCAAAAGAAACAACAACCCACCCATGGGCTTATGGTGTAATCGGTTCACAAAGAAAAGAGAGCATGGGCCGAAAAACTTGGGCTTGGCCGAAATTTTACATGTATGGTTTAATATTTTCCTTGTGAAATTCGACCCATTAGGTTTCATAAGCGTGGCTTTTATTTTTGTCGTAGCAAATGTCGATAGTTAAATATACACGTTAGGTTTTTAAAATAATTATAAGTTAGGGTTTAATTTCATTTAATGAGCGTTATTATATCTTATGCTTATTAGGATTTTGTCTATTTTAAGGGTAAAATAGTCTTTTAACATTTTCCGTATTTTAGGGTTTTACAACTCTTCCTTCTAAAAGAAAATTTCGTCCTCGAAATTGAACAAGACGGAATGTAATGTAAAACGATCGGACTTCGAATTTCAAGGAATAGAGCAAACGCGAAACTTATTTTAGAACAAACAGATTCTTATCGAATCTACAAACTCATACTTTTCGTAAATCAAGCAATAATCAAATACTTACAACAGATAATCATATACTCATCAAAGTAAGGGCGTAAAATGATGAGATGTCGAAAATCAAACGACAGCCTCTAACTTATTCGTGATGTCTAGGGATGAGAACAAACACATACACGTACGGTAACAAATCCTAATGGTCTTATTAATCGCAGATAATCGAACTAAAAGGATTTAATACTCTCAAACACTTCAAGTATCCTATGAACACAATAAGTACGCTATATGATGTAAGTATTATCACGCTGATCAAAGCGTCATAATACCAACATCACATGAGTATACCATCATGATGGTCATACTTTATTTCAAGTCGTGATTAAGTAACATCATCAATAGAATCGAATAGGGAACGAAACTTATTAGAACTAACCGAAACTTAACGAATCTATCGTAAAAGAAACAACAAACAAGAACTATACTTTCAAAATTTTGCTTTATTCCTACTAATCAAACAAATTGCGAATTGTCATAAGATGAAACTTCCAAAACAAAACTTAATAATCAAAGATTCAATCATCTAAATGAAAACAAAAGGACCTAAACTCAAAATCCAATGTCGAAACTTCTAATAAAGAGGACAACTAATCATGAGCGTGAATTTCTATTCTTGTATCGGATTAAACCTACCAAGAGTCAGACTCTAAACCGAGTCCACCTCGATTCTTCCTCATGTTCTCCTTCTTCCTCTTCTTCCTCACTTATCCATCCGCTCCTATTTCCTTCTCGCGGTAATAGGCGACTAGCAAAGTCATTCTCGATTCCTCTCTTTCTTCCCAGACACGATCTACAAAAGCATACAAGTCGCGACTCCTAGTCCAAACTACTCCTCCATCTTCCAAGAACTCGGGACATCTTTCATGATACCTAGTGGTAAAGCCTTGGTTGTCCACGACTTTAGTCTCGTGCTCTACTATTCTTCCGCTCACGCTCTCTAAGGTTAGCTTCTCCTCAATTGTGCATGGCCACATACTAGCCGGAACTCAGATCCTCCCGCTGGTCCGCCGCCCACCAATCCTCTCACGCCCTTAACGATAACAACAATCCACTTCTCCTCTCCCTAGGTTGCCTAGCTGGTCCCTTGCTGTCTGTCAGTGAACTAGAACGACGAGGATAACCATCTAAAAGAATAATCAACTATTAGTAAAATCTAAGTATGATAGTGGACACAAAGAAAGTACACGAAGGAAAATCCTAAATCTACCCAATCCTCACAGTGTCATAGCCTAAGCTCTAAGGGTCCTAAAACAGAAGCTCGATACCATAAATTGTAACACCCCACCCGACAGGGTAAAGATATCACAATACGGTTTCATATCGGAACCTTAAGTACTATACAATAGCGGAAGCCTTTACAAAACTTACAAAGAAAATATAAATAACAATAATCAAAATAAATCTAAGATCCTATTTTCAAATCTTGCTCTCATCTCTACTCTCAACCCGGATCATCTATCCATAAGCTCATCTTGAATGCTTAACACCGCCGCAGAAAAGAAAATGCGGCCGATATTAAGCATTCAAGATGAGCTTATGGATAGCCGATCCGGGTTGAGAGTAGATGAGAGCAAGATTTGAAAATAGGGATCTTAGATTTATTTTGATTATTGTTATTTATATTTTCTTTGTAAGTTTTGTAAAGGCTTCCGCTATTGTATAGTACTTAAGGTTCTGATATGAAACCGTATCTGTGATATCTTTACCCTTGTCGGGTTGGGGTGTTACAATTTATGGTATCAGAGCATAAACCCATTCAATAACATATAATAAACCTAATACATAAATATAAACACTTGAAAATACCGAATCATAAACAGAATACTTAACACAGACATAACAAATAAGGATTTAGTTAACTACCACGAGCCCAGAACTTATCATATCAGAAATAACTACTTATTCAGAAAGTAACCTCAGAAAGAAATTGGAGTAGCTAGCTCCCGAATTTTGTGACGCCAGACGCACCGACATCATTCACCGAAAACATATCAAATAACAGATCGATCTAGGATGCATCCATACGCCCAATGATGGATAGTGGCCATACTATCAATAAATAGATAATGAAAGGGATGTGGCGAACATCACTCTATCGCCCCTAGAGTCATGTCGAGGTGCATCATCGACACGGACATGGAACCCCATGACTAGTGAAATAGTGGCTCGGTGTCAAACTAACTTAGGTCAAACGGATTATCATAAATAACACAGATCATAATCAAGCACAAAGGTCAACAGCTAATATATCGATAGTTCATATCATAAAGTTCATGTTCAAAGGTTCGTAAGTCGAAGTTTATGTCGAGTCACATGTCATACTTTCATAATCGAATTTCATAACCAAATGTTCACAATTCGAAGTTCATAATCAAATATAGCAAGGTTCAACAAATGTGCATATCAAAGTCTTTCTAACATAACGCTCAAATCGATATTGCATGATTCAATAAAACAGTGTTTCAAACAAGCAATGATCAAACAATCGAAAGGGTTCATAGCAATGGCATAGAAAACCCTAATAATTGAAATAGAAAAGCTAACGAAAAGAAATCGTCATGAGGAACCTTTACTGAAAAGGTCAGAATATATGTACCTTAACGCAAATGAGAGAAAAGCAAACGAATGTAGGAACACGAAGATACAACGTCGCGTCTCCTCCAACGAATCTACACGGATTATGATTTATTTAATACTTATTAGCATCATTAAAGTTATAACGGATTAATCGCATTCACCTTCTTATAGTTGTAAGTATATTCTCATTTTTAGTGACGGACGGAATTACAACATTTTAGAGTCTTAATCATTAATTAGCCAAACTTTTGTATTACAAATGATAAATGGTAAACTTAAGGGTATAATATGATAAATATCTTATTTGAGGCTTATATGATCATCTTTCAAAGTATAGGGTTTATAAATGTCAAGAACGGATTTTAGGACTCTCTTTCAAAATAGTTTACACAAGCCTTCATAACTTATATGATTAACCAAGACTCACACGTAACATTGTTCGAACACAACTAAAATGAGACCATGCATGAAAATACTTTAATTCATGATTCTTGACTCCTTGCATAAAATCATAACTCACGCATGTTTACAAACACACTTAATACTAGCTAGTTATACGTTAAATCAACGGTTATTAATGACCTCCAAAAACTTATTACTCTCACATGAAATAACGAACCAACACCCCACTTTTAACCCTAATCGACTAATATTTATGACCTAGGGTTTTCCCAAACTTTTAGTATCATATTAACAAGTATTTAATTTACGTATACGGATTTTAATGACCCATCTCTTTGGCTAGAACGGAAAACCGAATGTAAAATGAACCACAACTCATGCATGCGTTTACACAAATAATCCCACACCACGCCGACCTATTTAAACCATGTTAACGAGACCAAAGATTTACCCTTTCCCCTTGCTTCGATCCTATACTTAACTCTCATGGCAAATCACATTTTTCATCTTGTTCCCGACTCGCTACCCACTCGACAACATAAACACTTAACCATTACTCCACACGACAATGCTAACCTACTTTCCAACCATACGTACTCGATCACCCATGGCGGTTTTAAAAGATTTTCGATAGGAAAACTCATGCATGCAAACCGACACATGACAAAACTTACAACAGCATATTAATGAGATACGTATTTTATCGACATGCAGCTTGTTAACTAGACTAAGAGTTCCATGCTCATGTTTATTTACGATTAAGATACATGTTCATGATTATTTGCGGTTCATGTTACATATTCGATACTTGTTTATGAGTTTTCTGAATTCGCATGCAAACAACAAATACGTATACATATGGGATATGGTCACAGATTTACACAAGACTCTAACGCATGATTTATTATCTTGTCTTACAGGTTCACGTGTTTATAAGTTGTATGTACAAAAGGTTGAGACGAAGAAAGTCGATTACCTTAGCAACGCTTCGAACAAAGATCACACCAAACACCAAAAGAGCAAGAATTGAATGGAAAGAAAAGAAAACCAGAAATCTTTGTGCCATGACCTTTTTGAGACTAGGGTTTTCATATGGAGATATTGTGATGTATATATACATGTCGACCCATGTGGGTTTTATGGTAATCGGTTCAAAAGAAACAACAACCCACCCATGGGCTTATGGTGTAATCGGTTCACAAAGAAAAGAGAGCATGGGCCGAAAAACTTGGGCTTGGCCGAAATTTTACATGTATGGTTTAATCTTTTCCTTGTGAAATTCGACCCATTAGGTTTCATAAGCGTGGCTTTTATTTTTGTCGTAGCAAATGTCGATAGTTAAATATACACGTTAGGTTTTTTAAAATAATTATAAGTTGGGGTTTAATTTCATTTAATGAGCGTTTATTATATCTTATGCTTATTAGGATTTTGTCTATTTTAAGGGTAAAATAGTCTTTTAACATTTTCCGTATTTTTAGGTTGATGCGTGCAAACAATTGAAGCTAAATCACTCAAGCCTCGCCACTCATGAATGGCGCATCCGTAATCGCCTTAAAACCGCCAAGCACGAATGCAATGAAGATCCGGGAGTATAGTGTTTCCGGTCGTTATGTCCCAAATGAGCTATGCAATGGATTATCAAACGATAGTGATCGAGGAATTTGAACGAAAAGTGGATCCGAATGATATTATAACTACGGGAAAAGCCAACAAATTACAACGGCTTAAATGCAAATTAAAGAGAATTAAAAAGATAAAAACTATTAAATAAACGCTATCACTATTTTTAAAACTGATGAACGTTTAAAACTTAAAACTTACGTTTAAATAAAAATTACGTAAATGTACAAAATAAAAAGTGAGACTTACACAATATTAACCCTAAAAATAT
The DNA here is from genome assembly GCA_022545495.1 of Chrysanthemum lavandulifolium. Taxonomy (NCBI): domain Eukaryota; kingdom Viridiplantae; phylum Streptophyta; class Magnoliopsida; order Asterales; family Asteraceae; genus Chrysanthemum; species Chrysanthemum lavandulifolium. Next base: position 51,990,492 of record CM040240.1, on the reverse strand, counting down.
GAAATGATATTTTACAAACCTAATGATAAAAGAAAATATTTAGAAAAAGAAAATTATTTTTATAACTAATTATCTAATTATTATTAATTAAAAACTATTTTAACTAATAAATAATAGCCTAAAATACAAGAAATTAGGAAATAAAGCTAGAAAAATAAAATTAAGACTTATAAAATCTAAAATATCAAAATAGAATTTTCAAAACTATTTTGTATTTTTCTCGATTATTTTTCTATTTTTATGAAGTAAAACTATTAAAACTAATTAAATTACTAAAAATTACAAAATAAACTATGGAAAATCTGGAAAATTACTTTTTTACTTTTGTATTTATCTAAACCTAAGAAAATTGAAAATTAATTTTTGAACCTTTTCTTAATTTTTGTATTAAAAGCTAATTAAAATGCTTAAAACTAATTTAAATTAAGAAAAATAGCAAATCATCTTAGAAAATTTGAAAATTTCAGGAAAACTCTAAAATAACATAAGGAAGCTAGGAAAATGGAAAACAAGTGCTTATGTGGAGGAAATGAATCGATGCACAAGTGCTTATTGAAATAAGCACTTGAATAAGCTAAAAAGCACCAATGTGAACCAACTGATAATGTATAATATTATGCAAGAAGAACCAAAATGCAACAAATATTAACAGGCCTAACCCACAGAATAGCAAATTACTCAGATTTGGTGTTTGAGCTTTTTGCTTAAAAATAGATTAAGGGGGTCTACTTTGGGCATAAGCACAAGCTCCGCTTTAAGCTAAAACTGAAAACCAAAAGTTGGAACTTATCCTAGACCTGGCTAACTACCTGTGAACCAAAAATCAGACCTAGGGGAGCTCTAATGACCCACAGAAGCTTGCACAAATCGAGAAAAACTCGGTTTGTCTTTGAGAGTTTGGAGCAGGGGAAAAAGGGCCTAAAAGATAAGTTGTTTGCAGCTTATAAAAAATTTGTAAAATTCTACTAAAATGGTAATGAGGATAAAGACCAGTTGAAGTTTATAAGATGCCAAAGTTCACTGAAATTGGCTCAAAGATGATGTCATGAAAAATCTTCCTAACTGAGCTCAAAATGGATTTTTCACAATTTTGACTTTTGAAGCAGTTGAGAGAATTTGACTTAAGTGAACTTTGATTCCAATTTTATGACTAATATTGATGTAATATGTTAAACTGAAACTACTGCAAGCAATGTTTAATAATTCTTGACACAAAACAAGGATCTGCTAATCCAAATTTTCAACAGATAAGCAGTTGAGATTGATTATGTGAAATGTTGACTTTTTGAACTAGCAGGCACAAAATGAGACAGAGATGAGTTAATTAGAACTGAACAAACCACAAACAAAAAAAGCTACCCACTGCATATACCTAAAGAACAGATAGTTCAGCAGAACCAAACACCCTTGTAAACACTTGATTAGCAAATTTAAATAGCTAACTATTAATCCAACTAATTTCAATGATCAAACTATGTTGAGACAACCTAAATACACCTTAATGGACAGATTATAACTACTTGTAACTACAAAAACAAACTATGCTATTAATTGTTGAAAAACACTTACAAGTGTGCCTAGCCACAATGGCTTGCTAGCAATCAAACCAGAACCACAGTGACCACTAACCTACATAAACCAACCCATTGCTTCCAAATCAACCCATTTCAAGCTCTGAACCAACCCATATCATTCCTGCATCAATTTTTGCTCCACGTTGACTTTTGTTGACCAAGATTCAAAATAGCTTAAAACTTTAACATAGGCTTACAAAAGCTATTATGTTTATATAAGTTTATATGAGATTAAATTGAACTGCTAAAAGCTTTAACAAAGGGGTTTGTAAATAAAAATCTCAACAAAGGAACATAAGGTATGAAATTTGAACATTAACTTGAATTATCACTTGAACAAAGTTGCAAAACACTTGAATATCTTTGTTTAATACAAATAAGCTTGAAAATACAAATGGAAACTAGTTAAGACAAGTTAAGCTAAAAAACGACATACACTTAAACAAAATAAACTAACTACTCTCTTGCTTATCTGTCTTCCTCTTCTTTTATACACCCAAACTCTTTCTCTCACCTCTCTGGACATATCCCAGCACTAATATGGGCCATTGATCATAAACTTGATCTTGGCCGTTTAAAGGTTTTGGCGCCAAAAGCTAATTTAACGGTGGGGTTGAGTGTTTGGTACAAAGGTGCATTAAATGCACTCTTGGAGTTATGTGTTTGGAGGAGGGTGGAAATGATGAAGGAGGTGGAGTGTTAGCAGAGAGTGCGGGGAAGGTGATGATGGTGGATTCTCGTGAAGGAGGGAAGAAGAGGCAGTCAAATGGGTTTGACTGGCTTTTATTATTAAAGGGGGTCCAAAGGTAAGGCAGGGGTTCAAAAAGCTAAATGGCAGGGGTCCAAAGTAGGTTTGTGACAAGTCAAAAAGAGGTGAAGGGTTTAATATATCAAGGGCCTCTTATGCAATTTCTGAAACTGTAGGGACCTAGGCTGCCAATATCTCAAAGTTGCTCCAAGGACTGAAATTGACAAGTGTTAATATTACAAGGACCAAAGTTGCCATTTCGATTTTCCAGGACCATTTTGCCAAATTTCAAAGTTGGAGGACCAAACTTGTAATTTTCTCAAACTTTTATATTTTTTCACCAAAGGACTAATTTTGACGAGTTATGATATTAAAAGGACCTTTGGTGATTTTACTTTGAAATTAAGGCTCGTGGACTAGTTTTGACAAATTTTGAAAGTTGAGGGACTCGAACTCGCCAATTATGCAAACTTTGCTCATTTTTCATCCGATTTTAAACATTTTGCATCTAAAACATATAAAATGCAATTTTGGAATATTTTCAGATTTTGATGCATTTGTGAGCATTTTTAAGTGTTTTGCAGCTCGATTGATTAAAAATGATGAGTATTTACACACTCATCAAGGGTTTTACACAACTAGTCCAGAGCTAACTGCCATCGGTAAAGACTTGACAAATCCGCTTATGGTTGATAGTTTACCAAAACTATATGGTTATCAACTCACCATATTCTTTATGATTAAGAGTTGGCTAGTCCATAGCAAACTACCATGGTAAAGACATATCAAACCGTTGATAGTGGTAGTTTGCTAAAACTATGATAAGAGTAGTCTAGTTTTCATATGTTTTTATTTTCCATCGCTTTTGAAATTTTTGTGAAAAATTACCATCGCTAGTTCACAGCTTCCATCGACAAGTGTTATTTTACCACCGTTGTTGTAGCCGTTATAACCGATTGTGTCAAGAATAAATTTTTTACTAGCCGTTGTAGAAAAACTTGCTTTCCATATATATAGGGTTAATTTTTAGAGAATTATCTACTTTCTTATTTTAATATTTATCTTCTAAAGATAAATACTTTCCTTAGATAATTTTCTTGCGCAATACTCTTAAACCCTACCTCTATATATCTTTTATCTCAATTGGCTAGTTATTACTTCAATTCTTACTGACATAATATTGTTTTTCATCAAAAGTTTCTATGGCACCATTAAAATTTGCAGATAAGCACAACCTAGTGGCCTACCTACAAAAGTCTAACGAGAAGAGTGGCCCTGTTTTTCATCAGATTGTGGATTTTCTTAATACTACCAATCTAAGGTATGCTTTACTTTTAAATCCCACAATCTATATCTCTCAAATCAAGCAGCTTTGGACTTCGCCACCCATAACACTTGAGAATAGAGATACATGAAACGATGGATGCTCTAAGAGCCACCGTGGATGGGGTAACTATTGATGTTAATGAGGCATCCTTGAGGAGAGTTCTCCAATTGGGTGATCTCAATGGTATCATCACATTACCTATGCCCGAAATTCATGATACTTTATCATCCATGGGTATGATACCACCGATAAAAAGCTACTTTCAAAAGAGTGGTTTTGTCCCCATCGGAGGTTTTTGATACATACTCTTTACATTGTCTATGTCCAAAGAAAACATCTTATGAGCAATTTAGTTCAACCATGGCTTACCCTTTGGTTTGTCTAGTCACCGATAAGATTTTAATCGGTCAAATTATATTTTACAAGTATGAAAGGCAATGTACAGAGTAAAACAAAATTTTAATGTATCCAAGGTTTGTGCAAGCAGTGCTAAATGAGTTTCAACTGCAACCCCATGCTAATGTTTATAAAATCAATTGCCTTAAGCCTAAAGTTTTTCAAAATTTGAACAAAGATGGCAATATGATTTTTACACCTCTCCTTCCTCAAATGCTTGCTAAGATTACAACTAAACAAAACACACCCATAATTAATGTTCCAAACATTAATTATACTCCACCAGTTTCTCACACCTATGAGAGAAGGTCTAAACACCAACTCCTCTCATGACAACACAAAGATGTTTCGAACCTTTGGTCTAGGAACAAGCGGTGGTGGTTCTAGACTTTAACCTAGTCCAACTAGGAGGAATCGAGCCTTTGCCCCATGATTCACCTCTCCCAACAGTAACACAGTTGGAAGTGATGAGGCGCTGGCAACAATTGGAATTGATGGTTTTGTGTACAAAGTTAGTCAAGGTGTTGAATTTATAGAAGGATTTGGCACATGTCAAGAAGCGAGATGCCAAGGATGTTAAACACTTAAAGGAGGAGATTCGGACCTTGAAGGAAGAGATGAATGGGTTGAAAAGAAAAGAAAACGCAAGTTGGTGATTTCATCTTCATCCTCACCTCTCGATGGTGATTCAAATTGGTTTTGATCATGATTTGGGAAATTCTCCCAAACAGGGAGGAAAACAAGTCTCAAACTCGGGGAGGAAAATTGATTTTGAAGATGAAGGAGATACTAGTAAAGAAGCAAAGGAAGCTAATACTCAAGAAGAGCAACTTGATGATCAAGATATTTTCTAGTATCGCAACCGATTTTACCATCGATTCAATTTCCACCGCAGAGCCAAATATTGCCACCGCAAGTGAAGAATTTGACAAATCAAGAAAGACAAAGGTAAAGCGCTTATGGAAAGTGAAGAGCAAACCGGAAGAAAGATCTCAAAGAAAGAAAAGCATGATTGCTCTTGATAGAGAAATTGCTAAGATGATTAATGAAGAACAAGTTGTTTGAAAAGCAAAAGCTTGAAGAAATGGAAGTTGCAAGCTTTTTGAGACTAAAAGATTGGATAGAATGGAAGAAGATCCACTTTCCACTATTCAACCTACAATACTTAGAGAGAAAACTCCAGAGTTTAGCTATGTTCCTTCTGAAGATGATGTTGATTTCTTGGTTGCAAATAATCCAGAGATCAAGAGAAAAGCAATTGACCTTGTTGCTGACAAGACTTTAACTGAAGATCAAAGAACTGCTCAGTTAAAGGACTTTATTCAGATGAAGAATAATCAAGCACTTCAAGATGTGATCAATTCAGTCAAAAAGGGCTAAAAGAAATCAAGACAACCTACCAAGGCACAAATTCTTTCATATATGAAGACTTATTGTTGTCATGTTGGTGGTTGGAAGAAGCATCAATTCAAAGGAATGCCTGATGATCAAGTTGAAAAGGCTTACTACAGAGTTCAAAGACAAGATAAAGCTTTTATTTCAATGGGCTCTGAAGAAGAAGCAGGAAGGTTTCCTAATTTGAAGAGAAAGGCCAAAGAAAGTGATTCTCGATCAAGAAGACTAAGGTTTCAAGAACAAGAAATTCCTACCGAGAAATTCTTCAAGAACAACCGATCGGAATGATGGTGATAATAGAAGAAGATTTTATCCGTAACCACCGCAAGTAAGACATCCTATCATTGATTGGGAGGTTTACATGCTAGCAATTTTGTTTCAACATGGAAGATCACAAGGCTAGGTGGTGAAACTTCATCATTCATGACATTTGAAGATCTCATTAAAGCTTTTGATGAGATGATCTTGACAAATTATGGAAGTTAGTTCAAGAAAGGTTTGATGCTCAAGATCTCAAAGATACAAAGGAGATGCAGTTATGGATTAATCTTAGAAGGCTCTATGAACCAAATGTTAATGATGACTTCTGGAAATTCTCATGTTCATGTCCTGGTACTAAATGGTTTTATTATGACTCATGTGAAGTTCATCATGTTTCTACAGCAAATGGAGTAGATGCATTTATGTTTGCTGAAAAAAAGTATCCACTCAGAACTGGAACTCTCACTGTGATGTTATGTACAACAATAAGAGTTCATGAAGACAATGAGAAGGTCAGAGCATTGTTACATAGGCTTCAAGATCAATGTTCCGAGCCATACAGAAGTTGAGAAAGAAGTAAAGTGTTTGGTTGAATTCCCCAAATCCTTGAAGATAATGAAGATTGAAGAAACTTATTGATTTGCAGAGAAATCATAAGTTTAGGGAGGATTGTTAGGAATAATGCTATCACGGATAGTTGTGGTTTACATCGCTTGAATTACACTAGCAAAGGAAACGTATTACCACCGCCGGTACATTATTACCATCGCTATTAGATAACGATTAGGAAAACGTGTTTAGATAGGTATAGAATAGATCTTGTGTATATTCTATAATGTTAGCTTTATACTTATCTTGTAAAGGACTCCTTGTTGTATAAAAGGAGGTCCTAGGTCATTGTCTTAGGTACTTGTCTAATTACCTACGACACTCACAAAGGCTTCAAGGTGTAACCCTAGTGATAAGCAAGATCACTCGTATTATTCATTAATAATATTGGAGCTTAAGTTTTGTGTTTAATCTGTGTTTACTTACAATACATCATACAATCCATCTTCTAAGTATTACTAAGTAAATTCCGCGTGCTTAATAATATTATACAAAATATCATTGACACAAGGTGTGTGTCCAGATCCATCAGATTGCATGATGATTGTGGTGTGTGGGTCTGCATCTTCTTATTCAGGTTAGCGATCTTTTTAATGGACTATTTGTCATGTTAGTATGAATGTAATCTTGAACGTAAAATAGGTGTACTAGTTGGAAGTGGTATTCTAGGGTGCCGATTGATATAACTGTAATGTGAAACGTAAAACATGTTTACTAGTTTAGCGCTACATTAGGTTAGTATTGCTATAGTAGGTGTCCACCAAAATCACACTCTTAATCAAGCTTATAAATGTACAAAGTTAGGAATGGCAAACTTTTGGATGTGGATAATCCAACAGTCGCATTGGTTTACCGTGAGAGAATGGTTAGGTTTTATTACAAGCACAAGATCCATATTGGCTGAATGTTTTATGTGCTTGTTTTGTTAAACATGTAGTTGTCGAATTTGTAAACAATTGTATGGTTTATGGGTCTAAAACACGTATGCATGGTTGTCACTTTTTTGTTTTGTAAACAATTGACCATCCTAGGCACCCTAGATCAATGTACGTATCCCTCCTGGATAACTTTCGCACCCAATTTTCTGTATATATTTGCTGCTCTTATGTTTCTAAATTGTTTTTTATTCCTCCTGGATTGCATGACTAATAAGGTGCAACATAAGCAGTAGCAAACAAGGTTCAACATTAAGCGTCTTACATAGTCAAACTAAACAAGTACATTAAGCATCTTACATAATTCCACAGCAACCAGTGATTGTTTTACGACAAGTACATATTCAAACTAAACAAAAAACAAAAGCGTCTTACAAAATTCCACAGCAACCAAAATAAGGAAAGTAGCAACCCATCTAATGTCTCCGCTAGTTGATCTTACGGGTCAGCCAAGTTAATAGGATCAAAGCTTTGCACCATATCAATCTCCGTCGATGGTAGTTCCCTAATTAGCAAGCTTCCTCTATTAGATACATTTCCCTACAAAGTTTGAACATTTGTGAGATTTCTTTCTTCGTTAGTTACCAACCAAAATTGTGTTTTTTGAATACAAATATTAGTCACTTACATTCTTTTTCTTTGGCAATGGCTCCGTGCATGTTGCTCGCCTGTGTCCAATGGATTGGCACCTTGAGCTCTTTCCCGGGGTTGGTTCCTCTCCTTGAGATCTTACACGATCTTTGTTCTTTAACATGCTCACACCCTTGTCCTCTTTAAATGGTCCCTCACTTGCATCGTTAGTCCTTTATGATAACGGCCATTTGTCCTTTTGCACATTTTCGTCGGTTTTTATACATTTCGTCCGATTTTACATGATTTCATCCGTTTTTTATGTTTTCATCCGTTTTTACACGTTTTTGCACGTTTTCGTTCTTTTTAACACGTTTTCGTCCGTTTTTTCACGTTTTCGACTGTTTTTTACGTTTTTGTTCGTTTTTACACCTTTTATTTCGTTTTTATATGTTTTGATCCGTTATTACACATTTTCTTCCATTTTTACACGTTTTCATCCGGTTTACACGTTTTCGTCCATTTGATACGTCTTGATCCATATTTACGTGTTTTTGTCCATTTTTAGACGTTTTCGTTCATATTGGTGAAGTGTAAAAATGGACGAAATCGTGTAAAAACGGAAGAAAATATGAAAAAACGAACGAAAACATGTAAAAACAAATAAAAACAGACGAAAACGTGTAAAACCGGACGAATACGTGCAAAAATGAACAAAGAAGAACAAAAAGGTGTAAAAACGGACAAAAACGTGTAAAAGCGGACAAAAACGTGTAAAATGATTAAAACGTATAAAACGGACGAAAAAGTGTCAAACCGGACAAAAGGTGCAAACACGAACGAAAACGTATAAAAACATATCAGAATGTATAAAAACGAACAAAAATGTGTAAGAACAGACGAAAATGTAAAAAAACGAAATCATGTAAAAGCCGACGAAAACGTGAAAAAAACGAACGAAAACTTGTAAAAATGAACGAAAACGTAAAAAAACGAACGAAATCGTGTAAAAATGGACAAAAATGTGTAAAAATGGACGAAAACGTGCAAAAGGACAAACTACCGTTAGTTTAAAGGACTAACGATGCAAATGAAGGACAATTTAAAAAGGACAAGCGTGTAATCATGTTAAAGAAGACTAGCAGGGTACCCGCGCGATGCGGCGGCGGGTACCCTGAAATTATATTTTTCGGATAACAAATGTTATTTGGTTATGTTTCTACTAAAAAAAAGAAAATTCCGGCGAGAATTATTTTTCAATTATATGTTTATAGTTATAATAATTTTACGGATGACTATAATTTTAAATTTAAGTTACTTCAAGCGATATCAAGCTAATATACATAGATTTGTATACTAATGCGCTATGTTGTGATAATATAGAGCGGGTAATACTTGAAAGGTATAAAGTTAAAATGGTTGATAGAAAGTTTATCCTTCTTGTAGTTAAAAAAAAGTAATATTGAGTAAATCAATGGACTAAAATTCAAGAAACAGGTACGGCGAGTAAACGTCTATGTATTTTATAATATTTTAGTATATAGCAAATTGTTTTCCAAAAATAAATTTTATTAATTCAAATAATAATACAATAATAAATTTAAGCCTAAAAACTTTAACTTACAATTCTTAAAAATCCGGATTATCACAACATTTAATAAAGCCCAAAACAAATTTGTACTTCAAATTTTCGGATTATACCAAGAAGGCCCAGTATTTCGTTTAGCAACCCAAGTCCACTACTTATTTACCCTAATTAATAGCAACTGTTATATCCTCTATCCCTAAATATGTGTAACCCTAAACACACTTATACAACTACACACGCAGTCATACTAAGTTTTTCTCTTATCCCACAAAAAAAAAAAAAAAAAAAAAGACCCGGCTTTCTTTTTCTTTTGATATTCGAACACCTTAAGAAAGCAAACCACAAATTTCTTAGATCTCTCATGAATCATCTTTTTAGTATGCAAAAGGTGCCATATCAAATTATTTGATTTTTATTCGATGATACAAAGATTGAAATCAAAATTTTGTGATTTTGTCTAATATGAATTTTGTTTTGTGTCATGCAAAAGCTGAGATCTTTGTTTCATTTTTTTCTAGCATCGAATCTTGTTTGTTGGATTGAGGAGTTTGAGGTGGTGGTTGTTGTTTATTCGGAGATGAGATGGGATTGATGGATGTCAGTTTTATGTTTTGGGTTGCTGGGTCTCATGTTTTTGTTTTGGAAGCTTAATTATAGTGTACATCGTGATTAAATAACAGATTTGTATCGAATGGGTGTTTTAATAGTGTATTAATCAGATCTAAGGAATAGTGTTTTTAAGTATGAATGATGAATTGCTACATGAATGTGTACATCTTGATTAGAGAATTGTAATTATATGTGAAGGGTGTTTTAAGTTGTGCATCGATCAGAGTTTGATTTGTAGTTAGATTTGTGCTTTAAGACTTGTAAATAATGTTTTTCACTTGATTATTAAAATCTATATTAGGAAATCTTAAAATTTAATAGGAGGAAGTCTTAAACGATTATAAGTAGTATAGATATAGATAAAGGCAGGGGCGGAGGCATTTACAAATTATAGGGGGGCAGTGCCCTCTATAGTGAACCCAATAAACATAGATATATAGTGTAAATTTTTTTTATTAGCGATATTTTTTAATTGTTGCCCTCAACCCAAAATCAAAATTGCCCTCAACGAATTCGAAGCCCAGCACAATTTATTTGCTCAAGTAGATAAAAATGATGGGAAGATGATAATTGAATCTATGGGGTTATGGTTTCTTCACTTCTCTTTTAGCTATAGTGAGAGAGTACGAGGAAGATGATACTGTTATATTATTTTATATGAGAAGTAAAAAGAAAAATGAGTTTACAACCACATGATTTTGTGGATAACACTTCACATTTATAATTTTTAATTATATAGTAATAGAAATATATGATAGTTTTAGTACCTATAAATACAACTCTTGCAATCTACGACCCATATTTTTATTTACTACTTGTGGACTCTAAATTTTGTTGATGCCATTATAATACTGTAGTTTGCAAGCTACGGAGTATTAAAGTTAGGTTATCACATTAAATTTTTGTTTCTTTCTTTGGTTGGTTTTTGATATAACGGTCACATAAGTGTCAATGAAACAAATTAAAAAAACGCTAAGCGCTCTAACATGGCTTGACACGTACACACGGTATGAGTTATGCCAAAAAGAGACCTATCTCAACATGCTAATTAACATATCAAAAAGCTCTAAACACTGTAGTTAGAGATTCAGTTTCTTTAACCCGACCCGAATCATTATGGGGTACGCTAAAAAACATATCTTAACATATTATTTTGACACACCGTACGTATTACTTTTGCCCCCAATACTTGTATTTCCTGGCTCCGCCACTGGATAAAGGTAATATAGTCATTTCATGGTCATATTAGTGAAGTCGGACAAAATTTAAAAATACGTTGTTGAAATCCTTAAATAAAATAGTAAGTGTTTCAAGTCGGTATAAATTTAAAAATACGTGTCTATTTTTCAGCTTTTACCCAGACAACTATTTACTTGTTACATCCAAAGCGCATATGCATTGCGTTGGACATAACTACAACCTACGTTTACATTTTTAAAGTTGAAGTCTACGATGAATATTAAAAATGCTACCAATTGAGAAGGAAAACAATATTAAAAATATTCATGCGCAAGGGATCCAATGTAGCAAACACATGTTGTCATGTTATAACAAACTATTATAACCTTATAAATATACTTTAATCAGTAGATCACCGAAGACATTGTTTTTATAATCAAATGTTTATCACGCCGATGTCATGTAAGATGCATATAAACTCAGGGCACATGTCATCCATTAAGTATTCAATAAATAAAGTTAGGTTACAATAAATTAGTTAGTGGATCGAAGTTGAGAGACTCACTTACCGTTGATGAATAGGATTAACAGGGCAACTTCTTTTCATAGTACGTGCCACAACGGTTGTTTGCAGATTCTGCAGGTATCTTCACCATCAAAATTTGATACAACCTTTTAGAAAGATTGCTCACTCAAAAGCTTGACACACAACTACGCAAGTCAAATATGCTCCCAGAAGTTAGGTCTTCAATACCAACTTTCTTTCCTTTGTTCATTTTGATATTTTGTCCAATCAAAAAATATTTCAATGGGTAGAGATGATATTTGATTGATAGTAGTTAATAGAAATTTCTTAAACTACGACGTGCTATTTGAAAGTGGACTAATAAATTAGGACGAAAGGAGTACTTACACTCAAATTTTGCTATTTCTTCAAAAATTCAAAAAGGTTAGATTTTGTTTTTCTAAGTTTGAAAGATACCAAACAAGAAATCAACATTGACAACCAGCTTTTTATTACTCCATAAAAACGTTATTTTTTTCATGCACTACACCATTTGTCTCACAATATACTCACTAATGTCTGACAATACTTGAACTCACAACATTTTGATTGGTGAGCAACTCATATACCACTACACCAAAGGCCTTCGGTGTCATTCACAACGAGCTTAATCGGTCATCATAAGAAAGAATGTCCAGTGTAGGTATCTGTTTTGAGATTCCAAACGTTTTAAAATAGGAGTAGAGTTGGATGCGAATGCACAATTCTAACTTCATGTGTTACTTTGGTCTTATTCCATATTATTATGGGTTTCTAAAATAGGAGTAGAGTTGGATTCGAATATACGATTTTAACTTCATGTGTTACTTTGGTCTTAGCTCCATATTATTATGGATTTTCAAACTCCTTTGACTTCAATATACCAAACTTATAAGATATACTTTCCATGTTCATGGAACAAAACAATGTTACACAAAATTGGTTGATTAATAATGGTGCAACTAAATGTCTAGAAAGGGATACCAGATTGGTCATAGTTCAGAGAGGCATTTACGATTGATAAATTCAACCACATTGGCAACTACTTCACCTAGTGCCACAACAGTTGCTTGCAAGTTTTCAGCAAATTCTTCAGGAATTGACTTTTCGCCATCAACAAAATTTGAGACTGCCTTTATAAATATTGCTGGCACTCTCATAAGGCTAGACACGTAGGCCAAAGCTGCTCCCTGAAACTTGAAAAGTGTTATTTCAAATATCAGCAGCTGTAGCAAATTTGACCCATTTACTCGTGGGTTGATTTGGGTTGTCTTTATCTCAAACTGGTGAAGTAATAAGAATAGCTAAAAGGGGAAGGGTCAGATGGGTAGAAAGGTTTGAGAGTCACCAAAAGCCTACTTTTAATTCATGTCTTAAATATTCTCAGACTTATTAATATATGTGGGTCAACCCGAACAGCCCTGTTTTGAACCATTACCAACCCACCCTACCAGACCATGGCACGTTTATGTTTGATGCTAGATAACAATGAATGTTACTGTATATACATAACCATATATTTTCATCTCAAGATCGAACATTACATGTTTAAAAGTCTATTATATACTCAACATGCTATCTGATTGCAGGAAAAAGGTAACTGAAACAAATAAACTAGAAAGTGTCATGATGAATGGATGTACCTCCATATCAACAATAGTTGCATCATTGGCCAATATGCAGGTTTCATCCTGTGGCGACATATCTAATGAATCTCCGTAGACAATTTGCATACCTGTGATATTTTACATTAAGATATTACATCCTTTTGTCATTTCAACAAATTGAAAATTTTTAGTTTGATTGCAGGTTAAATATATTTTTCGCAAGACTAATTCAGTTTCAAAAGAATTAAAGTTCAAATAAAAAATGTGTTTCCTGCTATGTTGCTAGGATAGAGATACTGGATTACGGAGTGGTACACAGTCACATATACTATGAAAACATCAAAATCAAGTTAAAATTTGTAACTACGTTCAAAAAATTTCACACGTGACTTTACATTTTTGAAGATGTAAAACAGATTCAAGAAATATATTAGTCGAGATTGAACTTTAAAAAATACGAGCTTCATAATAGCAAATTCTGATGACAAAAGTGTGTCAAACAAGTATTAGTGGCATTGACAACCTTTAAGTACAGAAGCTAAAAATGTTGTTTTCTTAGTTTTCATACAAAATTAGTAGGCAGTCACCTTTAGGTTAAGCTCCTTCACAAGGTTTGGTGTGGAGAAACTCTTCCGTCGACCAAGTCCATATTTATCAGGACCCTGCAAATCAAGGTGGATTACATTAGCCCAAAACAAATCGATAAGTTGTGGAAAACACTGTATGCAAATGATAATCATGAAACACATTGTACAATGAACAATGTTAACAATTTTACTGGATGAATGTTTGTATGACTTATAATGTCAGTCAACATATTTAGTATATGCAAGTTCATAATAGAAGGTACCGATTAAGACTACTAACCGGAATTGGAATCCGTCTATCATGAAATGCAAGATCTGATACTAGGAATACATCAAATATGCAAGCTCCTTTCACCTAGTATTAAACAAAGATGAAGAAACAAATTTATGGATGTAGTGTACAATCTAACTTACTAAATACAAGAAGCCAAAATTATATTATTTTCAGAGAGAAATAGTTAAAAAGACAATGGGTGCAAAAAATATACTTTAAAGCCACCAGCAGTACCAGCATTTATGAAAAGATCAGGCTTCAATGCTTGAATAGAAGCATAAGTCACAAGAGATGCAGGAACAGTACCTACACTATTGATCCCTGAGATAGAAATAGCCTATGAAATCAATAACCAAAACCATCCACAAATATAAGTTATGTTTGTATTATGCAACACATGTCAGTATTTGATTATATAAAGCAGGTAAATTCAGTAAATCAGCGGCTCAGAGGCAATGCAACACCGGAAACCGAAATTCCAGCATTAGAAAACGTTAGCTTTGATCACATTTGATAGTACAAAATAACTACAGTTGAATACTTAATACGTTCAGAGTCAAAATTTCGTTGCCTTTTCAAGCAACAAGTAATCAACCCGGCACAGGGTGGTTTGACCACATTATTGTAAGTGTAATGATAGCAAAATCATATGAAACATCACACATGCATTTAATAATACAAGACAAGAACTGAAACACCCACCTAAGTCACGGTCCTTCCCTGGATATATGAGATTTATACTCAAATCCTTGTAATAAGCATGGTATCTGATCCAAGGGACACTTATTGGAAACCTGAAAATAATTAAACTGTTAAATACCCAAAAGCAAAATTGAATGACATACACACACAGTCAAAGGTTAGGCTCAACACCAATCTGAGTTTAGAAGGAACATTGGAACTCAACGGGTTCACAAGTGTGTTGAGCTGATAACTAACTGGCAGCTCAAAGAGGGGGCAAATTGGTGAGTTGTGACTGCCAGTGTACACAGCCGGAGCCCTTCATTCAATACATTTAAAGAGGGTGTTAAATGTTTCAAAGAAGTGATTATTCTAACAACTTTTAGCAAGCTTGAATTGAGACAGTTCTCCGACACAAATAATAAATCCCAATGACAATCCAAATAAATCATCCTTGTATTATCTACGCGAATTGCATCTCATTGTTTTCACATTACAAATAATCCGCATATCCTTTCAACTTATGTTTAAATAATTAGAAGTAAAATAAATTGTATTTTTAAATACTTACAAAGAACCATCATCAGGAAAGTTTGAAATGTTGTATTATCGGAAGTGCTTCTGAATCAAGAGCTGCACTTTATATAATCGAACTTTATATAATAACATATAAAAACGCAACACATAAAAAAAAAAGGTGTAAATAGTTACCGGCAAAAATGAGGAGAGTAGAAATGGGGAGCTTCTTGTTATCATCTCCGGTAGCCATTATTTGCAGTCACTCAATTTGACTTTTTCCTCCCTCTTTACTTTTTGTTGACTTTCTTTTTTGTGATATATTGACATTTGGGTTGGGCCTAAGCCTTGCCAATGTTCATTTCGTTTGTTTTGCGGCGACGAGTATCATGTAATTAAAATTTTTGGCGAGCAATTTTTTCAATCACATACTATTTGTGATAATGATTTTATGCGCGGCGAGAATTTTGAAGAATAACTTATCACACACTATTTCATAAATGTCAAGCATACGTACATAGCGATGCAATGACGATACCAAAACGTTAGTCAGTAGTATTATGAGGTTCTAATAACTGACGTTGAAAGATACTTGCTAATGAGTAGATGTTATGTAATATTTTTCACAATATTATATAACGTGTAAACATGTGTTTACCCGTGTAAACATGTGTTTACACGTTTTCATACTTTTTAGATCATTTAAAAACCTTCGTACTTTGATATGTACAATTTTTATTAATCGAATTTATTGCAAAATGATTAGGATTTCACAAAACTTGTAGTAAATAGATAGATGATAAAGTTTTTTGAATATGCAAATTTTATAAAAATTAAATGTTCATAACCAAACAAAAATTTGGCATTAAACTTACGTTAATGAATGCTCTAAATAATTATGAGTAAAACAATGATTCTTTCATGTATTATCGATAACATTAATCATTTGTACATATTGCATATTAAGTTGTATTGCTTAAAATTAAAGCACTTAATGGAGGAAAATGTCTTCCTCCATCATAAGATAGATAAAATTTCACTTTGACCATTCCACAACTTAAAGCCTAATAAATCAATGGTATAATATTAAATTAATGAGAAATGTTACAACCATATAAGTTTTTCAAAAAAATATTCACGCAATGATGTGTCATATAAGTTATGGTATTATCTCTTTTTCTTTTAAATTATTTCTCTTATATTCATCCACTAATTAACTTGACACATCATTGTGTAAATATTTTTTGGTAAAACTTATGTACTTGAAGAATTTCTCTTAATTAATATCAAAAGTAAGCTCCCCTCCCTGCTTCCGAGTTGGTGAATTTACATTAGAGAAAATTGCATAAATCACCCATAAAGTTTGGTGAATTTACATGTTTCGTCTCAAACATTTTGAAACTGCAAAGACCGTTTCTGGCAAACCTTTGGGGCATGTATCGTCCCTGCAGTTTCGAAATATGGCAAACCTTTGGGACAATATATGCCCCTGTGGCAAACCTTTGAGACGATATATGCCCCAAAGGTTTACCACAGGGACGATCTTTGCAGTTTCGAAATGTTTGGGACGAAACATGCAAATTCGTCAAACTTTAGGGACGATTTATGCAATTTACTCTTTAGATTATGGACTCTTAAAGGTTATTTGCATGTTTGATTCTTAAATTTGCTAGTTTCCTTGTTATTGATTCTTTTATGTAGTTATTTTGAAATCCTAAGTTCCCAACACATTAACACAAATACACAATGCTTATGGATTTATACATGTTAATCACTAAATATTTGGCAAATTTGTAATATACTCTCAGGATATAATGAGGAAGCTCACAACACAACAAACACTCGATCAGTAAATGATCCAAAGCTTCAGCCCAATGAAAATGGACAACATCATAATCAGTTAGACCCAAATACTTTTGAAACTTGAAGGAAAAATAATAAGGAATTGGATCTTAATTCTTTGGAAAGAGATTCCAAAATTCGAAAACAAATTTGTAGTTATCTGGTGAATAAGAGGGAACAAGTAAGACGAGCATATATGAATATAGGGACTTTCCAAATTCATTTGAAAGAGTATCATGCTAAAGGTCCAACTAGGCATCCTCGTAAGTTTCAATACTCATGGTTCAACATATTCACTAATAAATTAGAGTATTCGCCCACAACACATTTTGCCTATTGTTTTTTGTGTTACTTATTTTTCGATAAACCAAACGAGCGTCAAACGTTAGATGTCTTTATAGTTGATGGATTTGAAAAATGAAAAAATGTTAGTGATGTTAAAAGATGTCCATTCCTCAAGCATCTTGGTTCTCCACAACACAAAATGCTTTGGCTTTCAATGAGAATATTTTAAACCAAGAGACACATATTGGAAACATTTTAGAGAAGCAAAGTAAAGAAAAAATCTATTATAATCTTCTAAGATTAAAAGCTTCACCTGACGTAATTCGTTGGTTGACATTTCAAGCTTGTGCTTTTCGAGGGCATGATGAAAGTCCCAATTTAAAATTTCAAGTTTATTTTCTCCGGCTGGTGAAACTACTAGCTTCTTATAATGATGAGATTGCAAATGTTGTGATGGAGAGGCTCTTTATAGTTCAAAACCACTTCAGGAGATATTCAAAAAGAAATTCTTGCCATTATTGCAAATAATGTGCGAAAACGTATCCATAGTAAGGTAGGGAGGAATCACTTGTGTGTCATGGTCGCTGAATCACGTGATGAGTCAAAAAAAGAACAAACAGCTATTGTCATGAGATTTGTTGATAAAGATGGGATCATAAAAGAAAGGTCCTTGGATATGGTTCATGTTTTTTACACTACGATATTAACTTTAAAAGAGAAATGTGGGAAACTTTATTAAATCACGAGTTTGAGACTAGTAAAATTCGTGGCCAAGGTTACGATGGTGCTAGTAACATGAGAGGGGAGTGGAATGGATTACAAGCACTTGTTCTCAAGAATTGTCCTTATGCGTACTATGTTCATTTTTTTGCTCAGAGAGTACAACTTGCTTTAGTTGCTGCTTCAAAAGAAGTTATTCTAGTTCATCAGTTTTTGAAAACTTGGCTTACATTATTAACATAGTATGTGCATCGAGTAAACGGCATGATGAATTACAAAAATCATAGGCAATTAGGACTAAATGATTATTGGAACTTTGTGAAATCAAATCAGGTAAAGGAGAAAATTGATGCAGTGCAATTCGAGGAGGTTTTTATGCAGAAGATGGAACATCCGGGTTGTTATGGAAGTGTCGATTAATGTTTTTATGGTTTCGGCTAAAATCATATTTTTATAAGTTTGGGCACTTCTTGCAATTTTATAGTAGATTTTCCAAAGAAGTTAGGGTTTTAGTATTTAAGCACTCTTAGACTTTTGTTATGCGTTTATTTTGATTGATTAATAAAACGAGGTTTCCTCTTATCTATCAAGTTTCGGTATTCTTTTGAATCAACGAGTTTTGATAGCAACTTATTCTATTAACCACGTACGCTGCATCAGAGTGGTATCATATTCCAGTTGATCCTGAGTTATGCCGCCCCGAAGACAACCTCGCGCTGCCAACAATGGTGATGCTAGTGCTGATAACGCTGAATTGCGACGTGCTAACGTTGATCTTCAGCGACAGGTTGACACATTGACCCAACGGTTGAATGAGTTCGTCCACATACAACATCATGATGATGATGTTACTTTTACGGACGAAAACCCGTTTGGTGATTTCCGAAATCATTCCCCAGAACGTCCCAATAACCGTTGGGAGCATAGTTTCAAGGTGGAGATTCCGAATTTCGATGGTAGTCTTAAGTCGGAGGAATTTGTCGATTGGCTGTCCCAAATTGACGAAATTCTGGATTTCAAGAAAGTTCCTGATGATCGTCGTGTCTCCCTGGTAGCGATTCGGTTACGCGATCGTGCACAGGCTTGGTGGCAACAGCTCAAGCAAACTCGTGTTCGAAGTGGTAAGGCTAAGATTATAAGCTGGGATAAATTTAAGAAACATGCTAGGGCTGCCTTCTTGCCTTAAAATTTTGAGCGAGAATTGTACCAGCGTTTTCAGAATCTTCGCCAAGGCACTCGATCTGTCGATGATTATACAACATCGTTTTACGAGTTACTTGCTTGCACTGATCTCAATGAATCCCCTACTCAGTTGGTTTCTCGCTATATCGGTGGTCTTCGTCTCCAATTACAGAATGTTCTCAACATGTTTGACCCGTTGACCATTGCCGAAGCGCATCAACGTGCTTCGCAGGCTGAAAAACAGTTGAATCAGCGTGTCCTTGGAGGTTTTCGCCAGGTCTCTGATTCAGCAAGTCGAACGGGCTCTTCTACGCAGGCTCCTCGGCCTCCGGCCGCCCCACAGGTCCCTACATCTACTCCTGGTTCTTCGATTCCTCCTCAAGGGCGTTCTAGTGGAGGATTACGGTGTTTTAATTGTGGTGAACAGGGCCATAGACAAGCGGAGTGTCGAAACCCAAAGACAACCAATCGTGGCCTATGGATGATGCTAATGAATCAATTAGATTCGACCCGCTTATGATGAGTATGTCAAGATGTCGAGGAAGAATATGTTTCGGTGATGTTGGTCCTCTTTGATGTCAAGAGTCCTTTTAACCCCTCGTGCTCCTGATAACGAGTGGTTACGCAATAATTTGTTCCATTCGACTTGCACCATTGGTAGGAAGGTCTGCACTTTCATCATTAATGCGGGTAGCTGTGAAAATGTAATTTTGAGGTCATTGCTTCCAAACTCAAATTTATCTATCGAGCCTCACCCTAAGCCTTATAGCCTCTCTTGGCTCAGTCAAGGTACGGATGTTACTGTTGTGAAACGTGTGCTTGTCAATTTTTCCGTTGGACCTACTTATAATGATGCTATCTACTGTGATGTGGTTGCAATGGATGCTTGTCACCTTTTACTTGGTCGCCCATGGCAATATGATAATAATGTTCTACATGATGGCCGCTCTAATACATATTCTTTTATGTTTCGGGAAGAAAATTATTTTGATTCCACATAAGCCCCAAGGGGTTGCTGCACCTATTGTTCAAGGCCCACCCCCGACCACTTTGTTGGCCCGTGGTCCTTTCCAGGTTGCTATGGAAGAATCTGGTATGGTATTTGTCCTATTTTCTTATCCCTACTGCTACTTCTCATGTTGTACCTGCTGTGGTTCAACCTTTATTACATGAATTTGCGGATGTGTTTCCGGAATCCCTTCCCCCCGAATTACCTCCTTTGCGCGATATTCAACATCACATTGATTTGGTTCCGGGTGCTGCTCTACCCAATCGACCTCATTATCGTATGAGTCCGAAAGAGCATGAAGAGCTGCGTAGACAGGTTGAGGAACTTTTAGCTAAGGGTCACATTCGTGAAAGCCTTAGCCCATGTGCTGTTCCTGCCCTTCTTATTCCAAAAAAGGATGGTTCTTGGCGTATGTGTGTGGATAGTCGTGCGATCAATAAGATTACGGTGACGTTATCGCTTCCCTATTCCCAGGCTGGATGACTTGTTAGATCAGTTGGGTGGTGCTTGTGTGTTTAGCAAATTAGATCTCAAAAGCGGCTACCATCAGATTCAGTATTCGCATGGGGGATGAATGGAAAACGGCATTCAAGACTCGTGAAGGCTTATATGAGTGGTTGGTCATGCCGTTCGGTTTGTCCAATGCCCCTAGTACTTTTATGCGTGTAATGAATCAAGCTCTTCGTCCTTTCATTGGGAAGTTTGTCGTCGTGTATTTCGATGATATCTTAATTTATAGTGCGGACCCTGTTGTACACCTCGAGCACTTGCGTGAGGTGTTATTGGTTCTCCGTCGAGATAAATTCTACGCTGCTACAGCTAAGTGTGCATTTCTGTCGGCGTCAATCCAGTTTCTCGGTTATGTGGTTTCTCGTGAGGGACTGCAAGTCGATCCTAGTAAGGTTCTAGCCGTTGACCAATGGCCCCGACCTTCTTCTATAACCGAGGTTCGTAGTTTTCACGGTTTGGCATCCTTTTATCGCCGTTTTATACCTCACTTCAGTGGTATTATGGCTCCTATCACGGATTGCATGAAAGGGACTAAGTTCCATTGGAATAATGATGCGGAGGCTTGTAACACCCCCAAAAATGGTTTGCAGCGGAAGAAAAGGTTTTTGGGATGCTACTCAATTGGATCATAACACAAAGTGAAAAATAAAGATTTTTCTTAAAAGATTTCATTTATTGTAGTAAAACAAGGTTTACAAAAGTTGAATTGTTGCGGAGAAATAGCTCAT
Source organism: Chrysanthemum lavandulifolium (assembly GCA_022545495.1). NCBI lineage: Eukaryota > Viridiplantae > Streptophyta > Magnoliopsida > Asterales > Asteraceae > Chrysanthemum > Chrysanthemum lavandulifolium. Next base: position 51,968,816 of record CM040240.1, on the reverse strand, counting down.
TAACAAAATGTGGTCCCATTCAGTAAATCGAGTCATCTATGACCATGCCATGCCAATGCCCAAGCGCCTCAGAGTTAGCTATCGCTTTTCATCCCGAAAATACATGCTAAAAAGTCAACACAATGGTTGAGTGAATTCATAGGTTTAGTAATAAAGCAGTTGATCACAAGATTTTCAAGTTTAAAATAAGCCATGGGCTACGTTGTTATACGCCCATAAAAGATAGTTGATATTATTGCACTAAGCTCATGAATCCAATACTAACTGCATACACCTAAATTATCGGTGTAAGTAAATATAATTGCCCTCCGAGATGTAATAGCCAATTACATGGAGATACCAATATAGTGCGCCCGGTTATTTCCGATAACCGAGTCGGGTCGTCGGCCCATAGTACTATCCACGATATTTGCGTTCACTGCAAGTGATTAATGGTTCATGATGTAGGGACTTTTGGCAAACAACTTAGGCGAGTCATAATATCAAGAGTACAAAGAAGCAGTTTTCAAGCAATTGTGATCATAAAAGCAGAGTAGCATGTATTCTCCCCAAGGAGTTTATAAAGCAGCTTAATAGAGTAAAAGTGGGGCTATGAACTCACCTTGGTTTGCGTAAATGTAAGACATCACAATTAACATCAAGTAATAAACGCAAGCACGGCTCCCAAGACGCAACCTAGATAAGTATGGTGTTGTTTTTAGTCTAAGTCTTGTATTCAATAACTATGTTTGTAAGTTTACAAGTATTTATGTTTTTGAAATGCTTGAAGTTCAAAAGCAAAAGTATTTGGATCTTTAAAATGCTTGGAGTTAAGGAAAAATATCTTAAATATTTGTTTTATAACACTTTATGTAAAGTTTCATGAGTTATTTTGATTGTCGTTAAGGATCGAAAATATAGTGGCGAAAATAATTCGCACGTCTTGGCTCTTGGAAAAGATGGAGGAATAATGTATACGAAACTTTCGTATAAGAGTTGACTCGTATAGTGACTCAATTATACTCGCACCAAATAAGGAATAGATGATCGACACAGTCGGGAAAAGTAATGACGCGTACTTGAGTCGAGAAGGAGTGACAAAAGAAGTCAAGGATATAGCGACAAAGACAAACGTCGATCGAGAAAGTCAATTAGTACGTTTCGGTGTTTACCCCATGTTCCCAAATAGTTTGTATACAACATACATGTTTTATAGATAAAGGTAAGTTTGGATTAATAATTCAAACTCCAAGAGTTGTACGATATTTCAATATATTGTTCATCATTTGATGAATTTAAAATAAGAGAGTTATTGAGAATAAAGTTGAAGTGTAGAAATTTTACAAAATTTCGTCATGACCCTTTCATTTATAGAACGTTCCCAAGTCATTTCGACTTATTAAAACTCATGTTGCAAAACCATATTTCTCGACAAGTTTATAATCGACAAGTCATTATTAGTTGAATAAGTGTTTATTGCATATTTTAGGTTTGTTACGAGTCTAATATATTAAATTCCTTACGAGTCTAATATATTGTATCGTCTCAAGTCCAAAACGTCCAATAAATGCTCATACAACTACAAACGTTTGTCCAAAATAATCTAAATCCAATTTCAATAATTTTCGTCCAAAAACATCCAAATCCAATGATCAAATCCAAGCATAGGCTTTAATAAATATTTCCAAGTCCAAAATATTTAATCCGTTAAGTATTCATTTTGTCCAGTTATCCAAATCAAAAGCAAATCCCATATCGATCCCGAGTAGTGATTAAATAAGTATCCGAAACGTACCGTAGAACACAAATGACTAAACAAATAAACCAAGATAGCTCGATGAACCAATATCCCGTAAAAATGTCGACACATGCTATATCAAACCAACTTAACCCAACTAGTACACACTTGTATAAGCTCATAAGCTTCGGCCCATACCAAAACCAAATGTAATCTAGTCATTGGGCTGTTGGGCCCAAATTAACCCAAACATAAACCCAATTTCAACACATACAAAATTTTACAAAACCTACTTTCACAACACTGATCATTACCTGATTTTCACAAGACATTTTCACCAGAAAATTAACAACAATATGATGTCACTGGATTACTAGGAAACCTCGACCCGTGTCAAGACCATGACTCACAATGATATCACGACCGAAATTATAATCCATCTACACTAATAGTGCGTCAAACATGATTTGTGACACCACGGCAAAATCAAATTCAGCCTCATATCAAATTATACCAAAACAATGCTATGCCGCGACTCCCTTGAGTCACGGCTCAACCTATACGAGCCATATTATTTCAGCTTAACAAGAAAACAACAAGTCGTGACTCCCATGAGTCACGGATCACCACCAAACGAGGCCACAAACAATCGGCCAACACATAACTCAAAAAAAAATCATTTAATTCGTACAGATAAATACGTAAGAAAGACATATAAGCCCGAAATAAAATAATAAAACGGATTAGATAAGAATCGGATCCGAGTCAACTCAACTCGTGAGTTGACTCGGACGAGTCAAGTGACTCGGAACGAGTCGAATGATTCAAGAGCCAATATTAAAGATCCTTGCGTTTTAGTGTATAAAACATAAGTTTTTATTAGTTTTTATAACTAAAAACGTTTTTATTAGTTAAACCCGATTAGGGTTTGAAGAAAAATGATGAAATAAACGAAATAAAGGCGCGTGAGTCCTTACCAATGAAATAGAGAGGATGGGGAGGGTGGTGGCTCACGGTGGAGTAGGGTGGTGGTGAGCGGCGGTGGGCTTCAACAACAACCAAAACGCGTTCCTTTTGAACCCAAACGCTCCAGGAACGTCCCTTGGGTCTTGATCTACTCGTTGGAACAAGAAAATGAGTGGCCGGAGGTGATGGTGATATATTATAAGAGGAAACCCTGATTTGGGTCTTTTATACCCCCTTGAGGGGCTAAACATGTACAAACGAAACTAAAAGGGGCTATGGTTAAAATATAAGGAGGGGCATTTTTGAAACTTTGTTTATTCTTTATATAAAAGCCTTGTGGGCCCCATTTGTCATAGCAAATAGCCGTTAAAAATTACGAGACTTGCGCCATTGCGTCCGAAATGATTTTTCTGATAAAAATGAGTATTTACTCCACCACTTTCTCGCAAATAGAAATAATGATCAATTTGAATGTTTTAACGGTTACAATTGTGCCGAGACGTCAGGTCTAAGTTTTCATGTTTTATGAGAAAATCTATCGCTCTCGATTCAAATAGGCTCAGGAAAAACCAAGAGTGAAACTTAGTAGTATAATTACTATAGTTTATTATTAAAATTTGTTTGAAATTTTACGGGTTGTTATAAGGCTGCCTTTCTTGAAATTAAGCGTCAACTCACTTCGGCCCCTATTTTGGTACTTCCTGATTTCTCCCAGCCCTTTGAACTCCATTGTGATGCTTCAAAAACAGGTATTGGGGCTGTACTCAGTCAATCTGGCCGTCCTGTTGCTTATTTTAGCGAGAAACTTTCTGATGCTAAGCTTCGCTTTAGTACCTATGATATTGAGTTTTATGCGATTGTCCAAGCCATCAAGCATTGGCGTCATTATTTGTTTCAGCGGGAATTTGTCCTATATACGGATCATGATTCCCTCAAGCACCTTGGCAGCCAAGCTAAAATATCACATCGTCATGCTTCTTGGATTTCTTATTTGCAGCAGTTTACTTTTGTGATTAAACACAAAGCATGTGTTTCTAATCGCGTTGCAGATGCGTTGAGTCGCCGTTCTGGGTTGTTGACTGAAATGCGTGTCCATGTCCCTGGCTTTGATTCCTTTTTAGAATTATATGTCGATGATCCGTTCTTCTCCCAGGTTCTTGCACGCATTCAGCAAGGCGAGCCAACAGAATTTATATTGGAAGATGGGTTTATGTTCAGAGGGGTTCAGTTGTGCATTCCAGAGTGCAGCTTGCGTTTGAAAATGATCCAAGAGCTTCATAACGAGGGTCATGTGGGGCGAGATCGTACTTTTTAATTGCTTGCAGGTTCTTATTATTGGCCTTCTATGCGTAAGGAGGTTGGTCGTTTTGTTGCTCGTTGTCGTGTGTGTCACCTGGCTAAAGGGGCGTCTACTGATGTGAGTATGGATTTCATTCTTGGTCTTCCCCGTACTCAGCGTGGAAGTGACTCGATCTATGTGGTCGTTGATCGTTTCTCCAAGATGGCTCATTTCATCCCGTGTAAGAAAACATCCGATGCTGTTGCTGTTGCTCATCTTTATTTTCGTGATGTGTATCGCCTTCATGGTCTTCCTGCTTCTATGGTTTCTGATCGTGATTCTCGTTTTGTGAGTCAATTCTGGCGGAGTTTATGGCGTATGGTTAATACTCAGCTGAATTTCAGTAGTGCGTACCATCCCCAAACGGATGGACAAACTGAGGTCGTCAATCGCTCCCTTGGCAATCTGTTGCGTAGTTTGGTGGGCGATCATCCTAAAGCATGGGATCAGAAGTTACCTCAGGCCGAGTTTGCCCACAACCATGCTGTTAACCGTACTACTGGGTTTAGTCCTTTTCATGTGGTGTATGGGTTATTACCGCGGGGACCTCTTGATTTGCTTGCTCTGCCCAACAAAGTTTGTACGCATGCTACTGCAGAGGAGTTCGTTGATCAGTTGGCTCAGGTTCATCAAGCTACCCGTGATCAGTTGGTTGCCACTACAGAAAAATATAAGGAGCAAGCTGATAAGAAACGGCGGGCTGTTGAGTTTGAGGTCGGTGATTTTGTATGGGCTATTCTGACTAAAGATCGTTTTCCTGCCCATGAATACAACAAGTTGGCTTCTAGGAAGATTGGTCCAGTGGAGATTGTGAAGAAGATTAATTCAAATGCCTACCGGTTGCAGTTGCCCAGCCATGTTCGTACTTCTGATGTCTTCAATGTAAAGCATCTTGTTCCTTTCATAGGCGATTCTTCTGATGAGGATGATGCGGTTCCCGATTCGAGGTCGAATCTTCTCTATCCAAGAGGGAATGATGCGGTGCAATTCGAGGAGGTTTTTATGCAGAAGATGGAACATCCAAAGTTGTTGCGGAAGTGTCAGATTTAATGTTTTTTATGGTTTCGGGCTAAAATCATATTTTTTTTATAATTTTGGGCACTTCTTGCAATTTTTATAGTAGATTTTCCAGCAAGTTAGGGTTTTAGTATTTAAGCACTCTTAGACTTTTTGTTATGCAGTTTATTTTTGATTGATTAATAAAACGAGGTTTCCTCTTATCTATCAAGTTTCGGTATTCTTTTGAATCAACGAGTTTTGATAGCAACTTATTCTGTTAACCACGTACGCTGCATCAAAAATGAAGCTCGAACCTTAAGACGAGTTGGTGATACACGTCGAGGTTCTCATCTTTTTTCAGTCAATAGCATGCTTTAGATTTAAAACCCTCCTTTTGTTGTTCTTCGAGGTATAAAATTACAGATTGATCTATTCCTTATGAGCGTGTGGATGCTAATAAATCTTACTCTTACATGAAATCATTTAAGTTTGTTTTTATTCTACTTAAGGGTGGCCTAGTGGTAAAAGGGCTTGTGGCTATCACTAAAAAATGTGTGATGTCTCAAGTTCAATTCCTGCTAGGTGCAAACAACCTTAAGTGGCCACGCCAACCTCCTGAAAAGGGAGGGCTTTACCTGGTTTGAGTCTGTGTGGCGGTGGGTTCAAACCCTGTGAATTAGTCGGCCAATAGGTTGGAAATCATGGTTACCAAAAAAAAAAAAAAAAACTCAAAGAACTAATATTTTATCTCAATCTTTGCTCAGCAAATTTCAAGATATCGTCAATACCATCAATCTAGTTTTAACAACAAAGAAAAGTGTTAATGATTTGAGAAATAAAGAATGTGATTCTTTACTTAAGCAGGTAAAGTTGTTCTCGATGAAGCCTGAAACATATACGTAACATGAATGCTCCATACAAGTCTATTCGATATCGCCCTCGTCCACAAGATATATAATCATATTACTTTTGAACATCATTATCGAGTAAATGTATTTATCTGCACATTAGATAATAAACTTCACGAGCCTAACTACAGATTTAATGATCATGCCCTGAAGTTTTTAACTCTTAGCTCTGTATTAGTTCCAGAAAAAGAATACGAAGGATTTAATATTGATCAAATATGTCTTCTTGTTGAGAAATGTTATCCTACAGATTTTACGAAACAAGAGAGGGTACGATTGAAATACAATTAGAGCTTTTGAACATTGCTATGAAAGAGAACTTGCAGCTAAGTCACGTATCAACACTTGTTGGTCTATGCATAAGTCTTGTGAAAACTAAAAAACGTGAGTCATATTCTATGATTGAAAAATTCATTCGACCAATCTTGACACTTCCAATATCTACTGCTAAAACCTAAAGAGCATTTTTATCGATAAAAATATGCAAGAATAGATTTCGCAATAAGATGACAGATGAATTTCTTGCAGACAACTTAGTAGTTTACATAGAAAAGGAAATTGGAAACTTTTAGTTAAGAATATGTAACTGATGATTTTAAGAATCTTAAAAGTCGCAAAGCTGACTTGTAACTTTCTTTTGTTTGACTTACATTATTAGTTAATTACGTTGATGCTTTTTCGGGAAAATATTTTGTATATTGTAATTTGAATTGTTTTGGTACTCTCACAAAAAACTTTCAAGCTCTGCCACTGAATACCCGCGATATAAGGCGGAAAAATATGACAACTTTATTAACTACATTAAAACTAACAATGACGATAAAACTTCACGTCCTCAAACTCGATAAAATGAAATAAAGGATATGTATTAGTTCATAAAAGAAAGTTGACCTACAACATTAGAAAAGTCAAAGACCAAAGGATTATAAATCTAATCTTATCGTCAATTAACGATTTTTTTTTCCTGAATCATTGCTTGTTGTTACGAAATGATATGACCTAATGACGTTAAACAAGCACAGGTTGGACACGTGACTCCATTAGAGCGCTAGGTGCAGTGCACAGTAATCGTTAGTGGTGTGCCACCTCAGCATCTACCCAGTAACACCATAATAACTAAAACACTTTTCAAGCAGCTGTTATTGGTGCATGTGAGTCTCATAACACATCACCAAAAATACCCCACTAACTCGCAAAAAAATGAAAATAGCGAACAACTGTCGCAAGTGAACCAACGAAGGGACGAATGGCGCCGTTTTGGCATGGAGACCGGTGCAAGATGGTGCCACCGTTAGTGTAAAAAAAACCCAACAACATAACGCGATGCTGGCGCATTGCACTGTGTTCTCTTATATAGATTTTGGAGGGGAAGCAAGTAGATATTTTAGTTGCAATAATCTTCCCTTAAATACTTCATTTTGTGTTCATTTGTAATCACCTAATGAAAAGTTGTTTCTTTCTACGTAATCTCTCTTTAACACACACAATTACGCATGTTTGCTTATACATCCGAAGTACCAGCAATTCTTGTTTTACTTTGGATTTTGGTCATCGGTTCTTAACTTGAATCCTGGTTAGGATCATATATTACAAAACATATCAATCTTTTGCATCTTTTATCCGGTCAGCAGATCTTTTGACACTAGAGTACAAATAGAGATGTAAAAAAATTTATTCTGGCCGTTTTCTTTTTCTTTTACTAAATTGTTCCTAGAATTAAATTGAACAAACTAATAAATATATTAAAATCTTTAGCTACGGTTGGACTGGACTTTTAGCGACGAGTCGTCGCTAAAAGTTGAAATTCTTGTAGTGAATATATAGATGAAGTGAAAGATTCATGATATAACATTGCAAGCGCAGCCAGCAAAGAACATAAACCTTCACAAAGTAACTGGTTTGCATTGATTGAGATGCAACATACAGCTACAATATGTCTTATGCAAGTATATCAATTTGCTCGTGTTACTTACCCAATGCATGCTATTAAAACAAGAATTGCTGGTACTTCGGATGTATGAGCAAACATGCGTAATTGTGTGTGTTAAAGAGACATCACATAATTCATAATCTTTCTCGTGTTATTAACAAGAGCCTGTCAAAGAAGCCAAGGAGTGACCTGCCAAATGAACCAAACACGTAAGGTGTTACTTGCCAATGCATGCTATTAATTATCTAACAAAAATCCTCAGTCCGTCTCTCCTTATAGCCAATGCATGCTATTAACTAAGCTATTTAGTCTCTGAGATCACATAATTCATAATCTTTCTCGTGCATGTTATCATTTTTCTATATACAAACCAATGATAGAGAGCTTTTAACATTATTAGCAGTATTTGACAGTATTTTAACTAAGCTATTTAGTCTCTGAGATCACATAATTTAGCAGTATTTGACACCTATTTCTTGTTGTAATGCATGCATGTCGGAAAAGCAATACTGAAATACATAATCTCAGAAAGATTTGACTATGGTTCCAACCTCATGATTTACAGTTTCTATATATCACAAAATGAAGAATGTATCAACGAATAGGCACTTACTTTTCAGACCATAGGGAAGACCTGGGCCATCTGGCGTGAGAAACAAGAGACTATGTCAACTTAATTATCCAAGGTGTGACTGCTAGATAAATGAAACAACATGTTGTTTTCCTTACTGCTAGCTAGAACCCCTTTTTCTATATTCAAATGATAATATTTCATCTACATCTACTTGTCTTGAAAGGAAAAAGATTTGGCCTAACATGAGCAAGAAGAGCCTGTCAAAAAAGCCAAGGAGTGACCTGCCTAATGAACCAAACCCGGTGTTACTTGCCAACACCTTAATTTGGGATAAAGGCAAGTCATCCCTGGCTACGAAACAAGAGTGCTCTTCTTTTCATGTAAGAGCCTCTCTTTGTATCACATTATCAGTTGACATGAGTTACTCGTTTTCGGTAAAACTGCATATTTATAATGTGTGATAACTGTGGGCCAATGGAACCACGTACATGATTCTTATTCTTTCTTATCTTTCCGTTTTTCTACCATATATGTTCACCATATTTTTGGAAGAATATATCTTATGAACCTGATTCTGTATACCTATAAAGAAAAGATAACTAAACACAAAGTAAAGGGACCAATGCTCTTCAATCAATGGCTGAAGATTTTGGAGTTGACTTCTATTATCTGATGCCACCTTACATTATTTCATGAAATATCATGTAGATAATCTCTCTAGTGAACCGTTGTTGGTCAATGGAGGCTATGAACTTTCACTTTTTTCATTAGTTTCACTCATGCCAGTGCTGCTGCTAAATTCGGAGCTCACAAATGTTACTCGTGCAACTATGATATTTCCTCTTGCCTTCTATTAATTTGTAGTTTTACTTTATAGTTTGGAAATTCACGTACGGTAGAAATTAAAAAACTGCATTGGAAAAATACAGCAAAAGCTTCCTCCTCTCAGACGTAATCAATATATGAGGTCTTTATCTAGAATTTGTTCTATGTTGTCCTGTGGGCAAGAACTCAATAATTATGATCGATGTGCTAGCTAATAGGACTTTATGCAAGTCGTATGATGAATTCATATTTAGTAATATAATTCTTAAAACAGTAAATTTACTTTCTCGTACATGTTTCATATTGTGTTTCAGTTTCTTCGTCTCCCTTGAGTTGATGCTAAATATTACTAGTATCCTTTTATAAGAATACTAAAAAGGCCACAGAGGAGCCATTGAAACAAACACTGGTTCCCGGCCTTCACTTCATGTAAAAAATGCTCGTCTTTTTATCTCGTTAGTTTGTTATCTGCATTACTTGTTTTTCAAAGTTCGTGTATTAAAACACCTTTGTTTGCTGTAAGTAGTAGTATTATATCAAACCCATGTATAATTAACCAACATAAGAAAGAAGATATATATGGCCTAACATGAGGAAGAAAAGCCTGTCAAGTTAACCAAGGAGTGCAGCTTCATGCACCTAAACAAGTACTAATTGTCCGTACACCTTAAGGTTTGATGAGGCAAGTCATCCTTACCAGAGACGGAACTAGCATGTAAGAATGGGGGGCAGGCGCCCCCCATGGCTAGCCGAAAAAGTTGATATTTTAGTGTAATTTTTATTTAATTTCGACCTTTTTCCGAAAGTGACCCCCACCAGAAATTCAAATTGCCCCCACTCATATACAAAAATCCAACATTTAACTCTTTAAAGCCTTATAAATCTTTCATGTCTAAGTAAAAATACTCGATTTATCATTACGTTTCTAGTTTTTTCTTTCGCATTTTGTTGCTATCGTAAAAAAAAATTTTTTTGCCCCTACATCCAATTTTTCTGGGTCCGTCACTGATCCTTACTACTAAACATCAGTATTCTCTTCACGGAAGAACCTCTCTTCGTACTCATATCAGCTTTTACGTGCATTAATTATTTGTTTAAGTAAAATTGCCTATTTACTCGTACCAACCATTTCATTAGTCAATGAAATTCATGTTAGTTTTATGGAAGACATTTAATATGTGTATGTCTATAATCGAACTCGAGACCACGGGATTGCACACTTTACGTATGAAGAATTAAAGTTTAAATAATTAAATATAAAAAGTTATGTTTAATTATTAAAAACACAATAACGACTAACGGGCGTTAAAGTAATTAAATAAAATGATTAACGACCGTTGTAGAGGGACTATAGTTGAAATTAGAAGTCAAGAAGCTTCCGGAATCCCCTTGGGGACATATAACCGGTCGAATGGGCTAAGGGGGAACCCAATCCCACTCAAACTTGAGTTCTAAGTTTTCTACCTATATAAACAAACCTAGGGTTAATTGTTTTCAAACTTTTGTGCACACAACTAAACCCTAAATTTGTTTTCTCCTCTCTTGTGGTGATTGCAGAATACATTTTATTTTTCAGTTACTAAATTACAATTATATGTTTCTACGCTTCCACATGTACTTTGATGTTTATTGTATTTAAATTTATGATTGTCATATTATTTAATTTCAACAATTCACACGAAACTTTTCTTTGTTGTCTTTTCAGTTGCCTGACTTTCTAAGATATATGCCTCTTTTAGCCTTTTTAGGAGAATATGTTCTCTCTTGCGTGCTAAACCACATGAACCTCTATAAAACATGGAGCAAAAGGAATTGTATTCTTCCACGTTCCATCAGTCAATAAATGGCCAAAATCTTGCTTGAGAGTTGACTTCCATTATTTGATACCTCCTTGAAAGGTTATTGGAGATATAACAAGTCCATTCAGTTGATCATTGACTTGTGACAAGGACTAGATTTTTTTCTTTTCTTTTTCATTGATAGCTTTCAGATAAGTCAGCTGTAGTTTGTTTTACAACAGATGATGTTAAAATACCAGCAAGCCTAATGGGTACCGGATCACGTGGTTCAGTCTAAAGAATGATTTCGTATCCTGGAAATAATTTATATAGTAGCTAGGTTTGTTATATCCCTAGAGCCTGACAAACTGTAATTAAACGAGTATACTAGTTGATATATTGAAAGTATTTTAGTTCATATTGTCCATCTAATTCATCCTGTTAGTTCTTCGTAAAACTTGAGTGATTGCTTAGATTCTGATGACATTAATGCCCAACTTTATTCAATGTATTCAAAGTTTGACTATCACTTGGACGAAGGCATCGTGGGTTTATACCCTATCAATTTAGAAGAGCCACCCCATTATTTATGGTCACTTGATTCATATAGGTCTAATTATTGAACAATGATTATCTCTTTTTTTTTTAAATATTAATTAATTAGTTTATTATTATTGTCATTTTTTTTTATCATTTATTCTTTTACAAGCAATAGTTAAGTTGTCTATTAAAAATAGTTAACGGAACACTGTGAATTTATTTTTATCATTTATTTTTTATCATTCATGTTTTTGTTTTATAAAAATATACTAATAAAATTGTAACAAATGCTATAACTATCATTGTTTAAAATTAAAGGAGAACAATGTGGATTATCAAAATACAAATAGTTAACGAAAAATAAATTGCGTGTTAAAAAATAGAAATATGCCGAGTACTGGTTCTGGTAATACCCGCCCGATTATCCGTACACGTACCCATATCCGTTTACCAGAATTTATACCCACTTTATTGATATTATAGTTAACCTAGAATAAATAGGGGAGGGTTAATGTGAGATCAAGCTTAAAGTTGTAAAAATAAGATCAAATCTAAAAAACACTAAAACATTTATACCGCCATTTTGTTCATATAATATTTAATTGGGGATAACCGATACCCGCGAGAAAATCTGAAAATCTAATGGATAATATTTATCGGGTATCCGGTGGGTAATTGGGCGGGTACGGGTTTGGATATTATAAACGGGTGTGGATACGGGTACACTAAAACCTGCCCCGAACCCGACCCGTTACCATCTCTATGCGGCTATGTGGATGCGACCTCGATTTTGTACCTCCTCCATTGTGATTAGAAATGAATTACTTTTGGATGATGAATTTTAATAAAAGATGTTTTTTTTTTTTTTTTTTTTTAAATTTTATGATTTATAAATAACATGATTGAAGATGGCCAAATGGTGTCATATTCCAACAAAGCTCTATACGAGACAAGGTTTCCTTTTAGAGATGTAGAGTGATGAGTGATCAAAGTTTAAGCTAGGATATCACCGGTAAAAAAAAATTAATGGTACTGGATTAGAGAATATTTCGAGAAGAAGAGAGTTAAAAAGAAAAGTTGAATAAGTAATGAATGGTATTGGGCATTGATAATTGCAATTAATAAGTTCACAAAATTTGAGGTGATAAAAATTAGTCAAATGGGGTATAAACCACGTTTAATTGGTCATTTAACCACTAACAGCTATAATGGGGATAGTTATGAGGTGATTAATGGGCCGATTAATCCTCATAATTCCATTTGAACGGCTGAGAGTAATGTCCTATAAATAGGATATCTGATTATGCATGATAGAGACACAGAAAACGATAAACACTTATAAGCACAAGGGTTATTGAATTGTGCCTAATTCCATAACTGCATTTGGTCTTATCCCAAGTAGATATTCGTGTAACCCGGCATTGTGGTCGAATAGTTTACTTTGGAAGTGATCACACGATTCCAAGTGATATCCCAGAACCACCTAGTGATATTTGTTTCTGTTGAATTGATTATCTAACCCCGCCATCGGGCTCACGACACCAACAATCAAAGTAAACTATTTTGTGATAATCAATGGCAATCACGTAATGAACACATGACTTCAAACTTTGCCAAGCTTGATAAGTTTGAAGGGTGGACTTTAGGAGGTGGCGTAAGAAGATGCATTTCTTCGCACAAGCACGAGTGTGGTTTATGTGCCGATTACTCCAATTCGATGATGGGGATGATGCTACGGTTGAGCGATCGAGGAGGAGCAAATGGGAGAATGATGACTACATATGCAGAGGTCTTATTCTTAATGGTATGTCCGATTCTCTGCTTGATATTTATCGAACTTTGAATCTTCCAAAGAACTGGATTCCTTGGATGCCAAATATATGGTCGAGGATGCATCAAGTAAGAAGTTCCTTGTTAGTAATTTCACAATTACAAAATGACCGATTCAAGACCACCATGGAACAATACAATGAACTTCTTGGAATACTTGGAAGGTTTATACAACACAATATGCACATGGATGAGGCTATTCAAGTCTCTTGTGTTATTGATAAACTTCCTCCTTCTTGGAAAGATTTCAAGCATACCTTGAAACATAAGAAAGAGGAATTAACTCGTTGAGTTAAGGTCATCCGCGCATTGAGGAATCCTCGGGTGCAAGATAATGACAAGCCAAAGAGTAGCAATGCTATTGGTGCATCCGTTGTCAATATGGTGGAGCATAATAACTCCACCGTACAATGACAACAAAGGCAAACGCAAATATCATGATAACACAGGCGATCCAAACAAGAAGGCAACACCTACTTGTTGGAAATGTGGCAAACCGGTCACATTAAAAGGGACCGCAAGGGTGTTAAAGTTGGTGGTAAAGCCAATGGATCATGCACTACCGGTTCGTGGAGTGGTGGTTCTTCCAACTCACCGAAAGGTCGAATATGGTTAATAAGTCTTTTCGATTTATTATGTTACATATGTATCGAATCTCATTATGTGCATGATGATGATGTTGCGTGGTGGGTTGACTCGTGCAACAGTTCATGTGTGCAAAGATAGAAGTCGGTTCAAGACTTATGAGTCATCGAATGATGGTTCTATTCTTCACATTGGAAATGAGTCAACGACCTTGGTGCATGGTCGTGGTTGTGTAGATCTTAAGTTTAGATCCGGAAAGATTGTAACTTTATTTAATGTTATTCATGTTCCCGATATCGTGAAGAACTTGGTTTCAAGTAGTGTTTTGAATAATCATGGATATAAACAAGTTATTGAATCGATAAATTTGTTCTTTCTAAATGTGGTGTTTTTATTGGTTTTGGTTATTTATGTAATCAAATATTCAGCTTAATATTACCAACGATGTTGTTATTTCACCTTTTGTGACCACATATGATCGGATCGATTCTACCCTTTGGCATGCTAGACTTGGTCATGTTCACTATAAAAGGATGCAAGATATGTCTAGGGATGGTTTAATCCTGCTTTTGACATGGACACCGAAAAGTGTAAAACTTGCATGTTGACCAAGATAACCAAGAAACCCTTTCGTGTTGTTAGTCGTGAGACTAAGCTCTTGAGCCGATACACGCGACTCGTGTGATTTGCATGCCACTCCTTCTTTTGGGAATAAGAAGTACTTTGTGACATTTATTGATGATGCTTCTAGATTTTGTTATGTCTATCTCGTTACATACCAAGGATGAAGCATTATATAAATTCAAAGTGTTTAAAACCAAGTTGAATTACAACTGGTCTTTGATCAAAAGATTAAGGATCGATAGGGAGGTGAGTACATAGATACTCAAGACTTTCATCTGTTGGAATAATCCATGAAACGATCGCTCTTATACTCCTCAAAGAAATGGTATTTCGAAAGGAAAAACAGTGGTGTGAAGGAGATGGTTAATTCCATGTTGTCCTATTCAGGATCGAGTCAAGGGTTCAGGGTGAAGCTATGTTATCATTGCTATTTATTAAATAGGGTTCCCAATAAAAGGAACAAGGTTACCCTTTTGAACTCGGACTAAAAGGAAACCCAACCTAAACTATCTCAAGGTTTGGGGTTGTAGGGTCATGTAAGACTCCACGATCCAAAGCTAAAGACTTTGGGTGAAAGAGGCATTGATTGCATCTTTGTTGGATATGCTAAGCATTCCAAGGCTTTTAAGTTCTATGTTATTGAACCTAATGAATATGTTTCAATCAACTCCATTATTGAATCAAGGGATGCAGACTTTGATGAGAATAGATTCTCATCAGTCCCTAGACCAAGTCAGAGGATTCCTAATGGACCTGAGTTTCAACTATACTTAGTTGAAGGAACAAGGGATGAGGTTTCAGACCAATACTCCTATTGCTTCATTGTTGAGGATGATCCCAAGAAATTTGAAGAAGCAATGAAATCCCAGGATATTGCTTTCTGGAAAGAAGCAATCGATGATGAGATGGATTCCATCATGGGCAACAACACTTGGGTGTTGGTTGATCTACCTCCTGGTTGCAAACCAGGTGGGTTGCAAATGGATTTTCAAAAGGAAAATGAAGGTAGATGGAACTATTGAAAAGTTCAAGGCTAGACTAGTCATTCGTGGCTTTAAACAAAAGTCGAATAGACTATTTTGATACTTATGCCCCGTGGCTCAGACGATACCATAAGATCCGATTGCTATGGCATCTATTCACAACCGGTTATTCATCGATGGATGTGAAGACAGCTTTCTTGAATGGGGAATTGGAAGAGGAGGTTTATATGAACCAACCTTAGGGCTTCATCATGCTCGGCAATGAAAACAAGGTGTGTAAACCGATTAAGTCTCTTTATGGATCAAGGTGCACCTAAGCAATGGCATCAAAAGTTTGATGAAGTGGTTTTGTCTAGTGGTTATGTTCTTAACCAAGTCGACAAATGTATATAGCAAATTTGATGAATCTGTAAAGGAGTCATCATTTGTCTATATGTTGATGACATGTTGATCTTTGGCACCGACCAAAATCAGTTGACTTGACAAAGGAATTTTGTCATCAAGGTTCTCCATGAATGACATGGGGGAGGCGATGTTATCCTTGGCATAAGGATTAAACATGAAAGTAAAAGAATTTCTATATCTCGCCTCATTATATTGAGAAGGTGTTGAGGAAATTCAATTACTTTGATTGTACTCCGTGAGTACTCCTATGGATACTGTGAGAAGTCGATGTCTAATAATGGCAAAGTCAGATCTCAACTTGAGTATTCTAGGGTAATTGGTCACTGATATATGCCATGACTTGTACAAGACCCGATATTGGTTTTGCGGTGGGAAAATTGAGCGGTATACTAGTAATCCTAGTGCTCATCACCGCAAGCGCTCTCACGTGTCTTCAAGTATTTGAAGAGAACTATGGATTATAGTCTTTCATATCACGGTTATCCATCGGTGTTGGAAGGTTACACCGATGCAAGTTGGATCAAGAACAATCAAGACAATTGCCTACCAAAGGTTGGGTATTCCTACTTGGTGGAGGTGCAATTTCTTGGGCATCCAAGAAACAAACTTGCATCACCAGCTCAACAATGGAATCTGAATTTGTGGCTCTAGCATTTCTGGTAAAGAAGTCGAATGGTTGAAAACTTGCTTCTTGAGATTCCATTGTGGCTAAACCTATAGCACCTATTTCTATCTCGGTGTGATAGTGCACTACATTGGCTAAAGCTTATAGCCGATGTACAATGGTAAGTCTAGACACTTAGGTGTCGACATAGCATGATTCGTGAGCTTATCATGAATGGGGTGGTATCTATAGAGTTTGTGAGATCTCAATGTAACTTAGCGATCACTTGACGAAGGGTCCGGCTAGAGACTTGGTTATAAAGTCCGATAATGGGATGAGTTTAAGTCCAACTTAGTCATCGAATGTTAGGACACCCAACTCCTCCCGAGGAAACTTGGGAGTTGAGTTCAATGTGGAAAGTCGAACATTCAAGGACTGAGCACATGTTTATTTACATCCCAAGGTTGTGCTCGAACTCGCTTGAAAGGAGGATGAAGTCTTTACTTAAAGGTTAATTTTCTTTGAAAAGTGCTTGGCGAGTATGACTAAAGAGGAACCACCTATGTAAATGTTGAAGTTTTGCCGCTTCAGAAGCTTTGGACTTTAGCTTTTACAACATTTATGAATTTGGATATGGACACATGGCTTGTATAGTGTCGTGAGTCATAAGTGTTTGAAAACTTGTGTGTATTTTATCTTCGTGTATTCAAATGGGTTGAAGGGTTCAATTCTTAGAACACATTGATTCTCGAATATTTGAACGTGTAATTTACTAAGATGGAAATTCAATCCTCGGGACATTTTCGTTTATGCACATGTTTTGTTTAATGTTTGGTTTTCATGCAAAGGAAGTGAACTAAATTTGGGGAGGATTGTTGGAAAATTTAGTGCACTTGTGGGATTAGTTCACAACTTGTAATGGGTTAGGAGGTACGGAGTGTACACCCATAAGGTCCATGAACACCCTGACTCTTATAGTGGTTTGTATTGGTAGCACTTGTGGAAAGTACTGCTTGTGAAAAGTATTGCTTGTGGAAAGTACTTCTTGTGGTTTCCATCGATAAGCGATTTTCCACCGATAAGCGATGTTTCCACCGGTGCTATGAAAGTATCGCTAGAAGTATGAAAGCATCGCTAGTGTTAAAGCATCGCTAAATGGCGCATTAACCGCTTAATGACCACGCTTAATTGGTCATGTAACCACTAACAGCTATAATGGGGATAGTTATGAGGTGATTAATGGGCCGATTAATCCTCATAATTCCATTTGAACGGCTGAGAGTAATGTCCTATAAATAGGATATCTAATTATGCATGATAGAGACACAGAAAACGATAAACACTTATAAGCGCAAGGGTTATTGAATTGTGCCTAATTCCATAACTGCATTTGGTATTATCCCAAGTAGATATTCGTGTAACCCAGGCATTAGGGTCGAATAGTTTACTTTGGAAAGTGATCACACGATTCCAAGTGATATCCGGTAACCACCTAGTGGTATTTGTTTCTGCTGAATTGATTATCTAACCCTGCTACTGGGCTCACGACACCAACAAAAAAGTTACCTCAAACAATTGGATCAGAAATATGGACCTCAATACTTTTTTTTAGAACGGCACCACACTTGAAATCCGACCCCCCAAGTTAAACTATCCAAACGGACAGGCCCCGGGACCCGAACCACTATGAGAAACCTGCGAAGGGAAACCCCTAGAACTCACGGCTTCGCACTAGGAGGAAAACCTGGATTTTTTGTCACTTGCGAGACTTGAACCATGGGTAAAACCTCCCCCAAGCTCCAGAAGCAGCCCAGGTGGCCAACTGAGCTAAGCCAGTAGGTTGTGGACCTCAATACTTGTCGCCCAGCTTATTCTATGACGCATTATGCAGGTGCTAGTTTTTGGTTTGCTTTTATAGATGACTTCATTTGGCCAACTCATTCATCTTCAATGCAGGCAGGCCAATTCTGATTCGATTAAGTTTCACATGCTAGATATAAGAAGCTAACAAAGTGATGTGAGTCCTGTCAAAAATTTATGGTTAGTTTCAGTCGCTAATTCTCATAAAGAAAAAAGAATTTGCTAGATAAGCTCAATCTGCTTTGTGAAACCGGCCAGCTTAGACCGAATGATGTATAAAGACGTATGAA
This sequence comes from Chrysanthemum lavandulifolium, assembly GCA_022545495.1. NCBI lineage: Eukaryota > Viridiplantae > Streptophyta > Magnoliopsida > Asterales > Asteraceae > Chrysanthemum > Chrysanthemum lavandulifolium. Next base: position 51,950,059 of record CM040240.1, on the reverse strand, counting down.
CACCTATGAACAAGTAGTGAAAAACTAAAACTATATTTTTTTTGCAATGTGCTATTATTTACAGCATTTTGTATCATCTACAGCCACTCTTGTTATTTAAAAGAGACGGTCTAACATGAGAAAGAAGAGCCTGTCAAGTTAGCCAAAGACCGACTGCGTGACCATAATCCAAAAAAGGTGTTATTTTTTATCACCTTGATTTAGGATGAGGCAAGCCATCCTTGGCTACCAAACTAGAGTGCTCTTCTATTCATATAAGACTTTCATCTTAATTTCTTTCAAAATCTGACCTGCATTACTTGTTCGAGAAAACCAGCCTATTTATAGAGAATCCATTATCATTGGTCTATGAAATTGCATTATGCAATTCTTTGTTTTCTATTCGTCTTTCTAACATTATATGATATGGAATATGTCCTGTTGGTCCATATAGAGAAATAACACCATATAGAGAAAAACATCATGATATATTCTATATGGAATATGTCCTATATAGAGAAAAACATCATATGATGTGGAACATGTCCTGTTGATATAGGTTATATGAATCCAATTCTATATATCCAGATGTATAAGACGGAATAAAACACGGAGTAAAAGGAATATCATTCTTCAACACCAATGGCCACAATCTTGCTTTGGAATTGACTTTGGAGGTCACTCTTAGACTATTTTTTATGCCTCCTTCAAATATTAGTTGAGATATCAAGTAGGGGTCCATTCGGCTATTCAGCCCATGGAAGCCTCGTTGGATCATTGACATGGAACTGTAATGTGGCCGACAAGCAACATCAACTCTCTTCATGTAGGCCAACAGGGGCATGTAGTAGTGTCATTATATTACTCTAAAAGGGGACTTTATAATTTAAGAAAATTTAATTTGATATCAAGACTACTGCTAGTCTCGCACTGAATTATGGAATACTAACAATTACCTTGAGGTGCAAAGCTAGAACTCCCAAGACTTCAGGCAAAAGGGGGCATCTAACATTGACATAAAAAGTTAAGAACATATATCAACTAAATTAGCTATACATCATTTGCAAGCATGGCTTTTAGCTAAGGCCAGAAGGCAAACACCAAACATCTTGAAGTGCATATATTCCAATACATGTGCATGTGTTAAATTATTTGACTTTACTAAAAAAAAGGAAAGCAATAATGATCACCAAATCTTCAAAGATTTGTTTAAAAGTGTGTACAACATTTTGCAACAATAATGCATGCCATTGACATTGAACCCGAAATATAAATTCTAAAAGATTGAAAAATAAATTGACGTTTACGTAGGTTTTCCTAATCAAGCATAAGATAACTAGCACTACAATTACGTTAAAGATGCAGTTTTTGTTCATTAAGCAATCAAATTACTACAGCAAGTAGCCGGGAATGTATAGATTTAGTGATGTAATAGATTTAGCAGACCTAGGTTTGTATGCTAAGTTAACTAGTAGATTTTTCCGAATTGCATACCACCGAACTTCTTTAGCTTTGAGGGATTAGAAAATAAACCCAAATATGCATGTTAAAATACAATAAACAGACTTTTGATGACAACAAATGCGCAAAATGAGTGTTAGAGGAGTTTACATACAGGACTTTGGCTTACGATTAAACATCTCATGAGTGATTAAATCAATCATGAAAACCTACATCAAGGATCTTGACGCGCATATGCATTCAAAGAACATGACAGAATGCTTTGACTTTACTTTGGATACAATCTAGCTAAGAACCATCACCAAATCTGTAAAAACATAACATAATACTTTGACTTTGACTTTAATAAAAGTAAAAATTTGAGCCAGATATGTATAATCAAAATCTTATGCTTCCCTATATATTAGCATAGGTACTAGAAAAAAGAAGGATTCATTTACTGGTGAAGTGGTGACATAAGTGCATCATTGTAGAAGCATGAGTAATATAACAAACTATGAACTATCAATTTAGATACAGCCACTCACATGTATGCAATCAATCATTCAAAAGGCTTCACTGTAATGATTAACTAAATGGAAGTACCCCACTTCATATTTCATTTTATCTTTTCAAGAACGCATCAGGTCACGGAAGTCAGCTCCTATGCAAAAAAATTTGACCATTAATTGAAGAACATAATGCTATTTACTCGGTGTTTCATCCTTTTTCTTTAAGTAGGAAAACATAATTGGGTTCACATTATATATTCTCCCTGATATGGTTGTATATGGTAGAAATTCGGAAAGGCAAAAGGAGATGGAATAAAAAATCAAGCGGTTTCATTGGCCACTCAGTAATCATAGGCTATAAATAGTCAGTTACTTAGCAAAGTAACACACACCAAAACTGATAACGTGTACTGAAGAGGGTTCTTGTTTATAAGCCAAGGATGACTTGACTCATTACTCTTCAAGGTGTTTGAAATTGACACCTTGTTTTGTTCATTATAGGCAGTCATTCCTGGCTAACTTGACAGGCTCTTCTTGCTCCAACAAGGCAATCTCTTCTTCCTTTCATGAATAGTCCGTTTACTAAGTAGAAGAAGTTTTAACATGAAGAAAAACACTCTTGTTAGGTAGCCAAGGATGACTTGCCACATTCCAATTCAATGTTGTGGCAAACGCCACCTTGTTTGGTTTATTGGCAGTCACGCCTTGGCTAGCTTGACATGCTCTTCTTTCTCATGCTAAGCCTCCCCTTCTTAAATTTGAAGTCAAGAAGGTTCTGAACCATATGTAGGTCTTATCATCTATGTTGATACATTCTTGATTTTGTGTATTAGACAAAGAATATAAGCCATTTAGGTGTTAAACTGTTCAAGTCGTAATGTTGTAGACTTGAACAGTTTAACGCCTAATATACGATGCTCTAATTGATATGATATAGTCAAACTCTCGTTTATATTTATAACTAAAAGCGCATATAAAACATTCAAACAAATATAGCAGCTGCGGCAAGCTTTGCTAGTTCTAAAAAGCTTAGGTTGTGCTTAATTAGTTGGAAAAAAACATTCGCGTTTAAAAAAAATGATTTTTATAGAACAGACAAAACAAAATAGAAATCGCGTTCAAATCGCTTTATTATCGAAATATTATGGGTGCGTTTAGTTGGGGGAAAACAACCTTGTTTTCTACAAAATGTTTTGTTAAAAACAAGGAAAACGGAGATCGCGTTCAAATCAACGTTTTCCAACAAAATGTTTTGCAAAACACAAAATCCCTTATTTCCAAACTTAACAAGGAAGATTACAAAACAAATTTTAGTTGTTTTCTTTGTTTTCCTTTGTAACCCACAACTCTCCCTCACCTTCTTCAAAATAGAAAATACAAATATCAACTAAATGCGTTTTCTATATTTTCAAGTGTTTTGTAGAGATAAATTTTCCTTCCAAGTTTTTACAAAACTAGAGATAGAAAACAAGAGAATTAGAAAACAAGAGATTTTTTTCTCCAACTAAACGCACCCTCTCTATTTCTTGAATTAACAAGGAATATTACAAAATACGTTATAGTTATTTCCTTGTTTTCCTGGGAAATTAACAAGGATCTTTAATTGATGTTTTTTAATTTACTCAAGAAAACTTTAAACCATAACAAACACCAATTAAAGATAAAAAGAGATTGAATTCATACCTTAAAGTTCGGGTTATCGCTAAAAAACGCTGCTTTTTAACAAATTAGTTTAAGGGTTTTATTCCTGGGTAACCAATTTGAATATGGATAATTAATGGGGCTTGTAACCCGACTCCAATTTGAACTAGTGTCGAAAACTCGAAATGATACAATTTCTCTTTATTTGTTTACAACAGGCCCTTTGGTTAGTTATTACACCATTGGTCTCTCAACTATGTAAATTCTTGGGTTTAGTTTCAAAATCTACAAAATTGCACTGGTAATCCACAACATCCTGAATTTGCTTCATTGGGTTCCAAAACTATAATAGTCTTTTAAAATCTCGTTAGCTGCAAGAGTTTTTTCATCTTTTCAGTATTTCTTGTCCAAACACCTCATTAACACCGATGGTTCTTGAAATTTTCAACGCTCGAATTCAAACAAGTAGCCTTTTTATTACCATTCTTTTACTTTTTCCAAAAAAAAAAAAAAAACAAACCTTTTAAATCCTTATAATCAAGTGAGTGATAAAATTATTGGATGCATAAAATAAAATAGATGATTGCGTTTTTTGTTTATGTAATCTCTTTATTTTATAATGTATTATGTTATTATTATATTAATGTGATTTGTTTTATACGAGGGTTTCACCTCGCGCGTTGCAGCGGAGTATTTGTATATGATGATATTCTATGTGTTGTAAGACCCAATTTTTGACGCAAAAAAGAAGGAGATACCTTTGGTTTTGGCTAAGGATTTTGCGGCTTTGAAAAAGTCCTAGATCCGCCTTTTCAGAAGCTTTCCCAACTTCCCACCAAATAAAACATACAAACAAACAAAAAAACCAAATACTATCTGCTAACCAGTCTCTAAATAGTGGCACCTCTTTCAGGTAATGGCCGTTTGTGAGTTCTAAATTAAGACCGGCTTTGTTCGTTATAGAAACAACTGCTACAACCCATTAACTACAAATTTAACTCAAGACCTTAAAAACAATCGAAAAGGTACATTGAATGAAGTTATCAGCTACATCTTAAACAATTTGAAGAATATAGACATTACATATAAGCAATCACGGGCCATAAAATATGTGAAACTTTAAAGACAATCGAAAAGCTACAATGAAGAAAGTTATTAACTACACCTTGAACAATCTGAAAAACGGTAAGTGCAAGCGCAAGTACAAAATATAACCAATAACAAATCATAACTGTCACACCTCCTAAATGTCGCAGCGGAAAGGTAACCGGGGGCATGACTTCATAACACAAAGTCACCAAATATAAAGAACGACCTCTACATGAGTCGTTTGAAAAGTTCACATTCGATTAAGTAGAAAAGTTTTAACAAATACAAGTTTTACACATCGTATATGAAAAGTATTTTAAGTTCACATCGAATGTCAAGACAATGCTCCATGATGGTATAACAATAGGTTGTGACTCTGTGAATGATGTCCCAATACAACGCAAGCTAGTGAAACCAAACACCTGAGAAATACACGCTATAATGTCAACATAAAGTTGGTGAGTTCATAGGTTTAAGTATTTTTAAAAGTGGACCACAAGATTTAATGCTTGTTTGACCAGTGCATTTGGTCATGAATCATTTGGTCATGAATGTATAATGGTTTGACTGATACATTCAGTCATGTATGTACATAGATGTTTGACCAGTTCATTCAGTTATGTGCATATAATTGTTCAAAGTACTTGTGTCCATAAGTAAAAACAAGTAATGTATTCTCACCCCAAGCATTTCAAAATTAGTATAAACATGTAAAACTGGGCTATGAAACTCACCTCACGTGATCAAAGTATTCGGAATAGTAAATCGTAGAATAACAACCGGGAATCCCAAACGCGACCTATAATAATAAGTCGTTTTAGAAAAATGCAACATGTACTAAATGTGAATGAGTTTTTAAAGTTTATCACCCATATATACTTGTAATGAGGTTTTACGACTCAAAACATAAACGTAGTAAAACGCAAGTTTCACCTTTTAATATTAAGTTTTCAAAAGTGTTCAAAATCGAGTTTTGCTCAAGTTTAGAGGGTCATAACTTCCTCGTGTCTTATTGGTTTGGGTCGTTCCAAATTCCAGTGACAAGTATGCTGCGAGGGCCATAAAAAGTTCAATTACCGCTCTTAATGAATCTAAGTCTAAGGTCTTCGTAAACAGACCCGAAAAGTGGTCACTAGTGTTTTTGTGTTTAACACTTTAAAAACCCATATAACAAGTTTGTAAACTTTTAAGTTTATCCCTATTTCATTTGAGCGCATCGAATTCGTTTTAAGCCTGTTTTTCTTCGATAAACTCTCTAAACGTAGATGAACACATCTACTGTCATTATTTCAGTCCCGGTTCGTGAAAATAAGTTTTGGATGTCAGTTTATATTAATACAACTTGTGACATGATGTAGCACTTTTTTAAAATAATTATGTCGTAATTGGACTATTTCTCACTCGTTTTATAAAGAAGACACTTATTTCAAAAGCCTCGAGTCTACTTTCCATAAATGTAAGCCACTCGTCTCAGTTCCTCACCAATTATTTTATAAAGTAAAAAATGTACAGGTGTGTCGAAGCTGTTAGAAATCAGCAACTATAACCTATCTTCTAGGGGTCGTATCTCCTTCGTGATTTATCGCCAAGACTCCATCTAAATTGCCATGGATAGGTCTATGTGTCCTATACAATACTTATTCATACCATGTTTTACTGATCTAGTGCTTAAGGTGGTCGTTTTCCTAAATTACAAATGGAACTCAGAATTGTGTCGGTTTTGACTAACGGTCGCATATGAAACAATTCAGGGAACTACCTAAGACAAATATGTAAGTTTGTAAAAATCGGAAAGATCCAAAAAAAATGTGTAAGATGGGTTTTCATGTCAATCTACACAACTATAAAAATCTGGGCAGAAAGTGTATATACTAACTTAACTTTAATCAAATTTCTCAATACAACAAGTATATATGGGTGATAAATATGAACATGACATGCTATATAAATGTAAGAATAAGTAATTGAATGAGTTCATGATGCTTACTTGATGATGGCGAGTGTTTAGTGCAACAGAAACCAAGAAATCTTAACTAAAAACCCAAATCAAGAACAAAAAACCCTAGATTAATAACTAAACTCTTATGCCACCACTTGAACCATGTTTTTACCAAGATAAACCCACTTGTTACAGCCCTTAGGTATGCTAAAATAATGAGAGGATAAATGGTGAGCTGTGTGTTTGATTATCTTTCATATCTTGCTAGATGGTTTCTTTTATAGTGCAACTTTGGGAATGGTCATAAAGTGTTTTACTCTGCACATGTATTGGTAAGGCTCAATAAGAGAAAGGAGTCTTGTGACTCCATATAGGGGCTCGTGAAAAGGGTTGAGGACAAGGGAAAGTGGCCATGTTTCATGGCTTTAGATGTTTACTCATGGTTAAGGTAGGATAGTATTTCAATGCAAGAAAAATGTTGTTGGTGTATCCACCTATGGAGTGGACTGTTTGGACAAGAAAAAGGGAGGGAATGATTAAATCTTTGGATGTTATTAATGTGTAAGTGTGTATATATACAGCCAATCTTCCTAACCGCGCTTGGGCCGGGCTTAGAGCGCGTGAAACTCATCACTACCTCGTAACGGAGTTGAGACCATAGCATGTTACACGAAAGCGCCGCTTTCTGTGTAGTATTGTCACACAGCTGCCCGCCTAGATGAGCCACTCGCTCTGTAGTGTTGTCACACAAGCTAAGCACGCCGCCCGCCTGCTGGCCGGACGAAGCTAAGTTATCTTCCGGTCGACTGTCCACCTAGTCAAGTGCAAAAAAAAAACACGAGAGAATCACGCAACGCACGCTCGTGTGCTTCCTACTCACGAGGAAAGAAAGAAGAGCGACAAGGTTAAGTTCGATTGTTGTTTGCAACATGGGAGCAGATTACCCAAAAATACAGGATATCTCGTGCTGAAAACTATAGGGGGCTGTTACAAAGGTGATGGATTTGGTTGGTTATTTCATGCATGCATGAGCATAAAATGCAAAACATAAGCGTTCTACATAAAACTTGAAAAATAAAATACATAGACTAATAAAACATGATTGTAAAAGTCATATACACATATTTAATGTAGAATAAATTTAGTCTAGTGTCGGTTTACGTTTAAAGTCATTTTTCGGTTTACGCGATTTAACCTAACAGTTATACGTTTAAGTAAATATTTGAACGTTCAAAGTAAATAGTTTTGAGTTTATAGACAAGTAATGATCTGAAAAATACGAGTTGCTACAATAACGTTGTACATATAATGCTATATATATACTCACAAAATCATAAGTGCCTCATTTAATTGAACCTTAGATAAGCAAATAATCTTAAACAATAGACGAACTCGCACAATCAGCATCTATTGTATAATTGTACCAAGAATATTTAGGGTACGGCTCATATACCATATTAGGTATTGTGTGTTGGAAAGTGGCCAAATCATTTTTTGATGCAAACTCAAACACTTGTCCTATTGAGAGTCGTCATCGGCATTCCCATCCACCTTAAATTTATTGTATGCTTCCTCTAACTGTGAATAGATTCACCAGTATCTTTTTCCTCCTAAACCAACATTCACTAAATTTATTGGTCAAAAGTCGGTCAACGTACCGATTAATCAGAAAAAATCGGCGAAGTCTGGCTTAAATCGGACAAAATTCATCTAAATAGGCCAACTTGGTTAATGCGAGTAAACTTTAAAAAAAAATAAAAGTTGAGATTTTTATTTCAATATACCTCATGTTTTTCACAAAATCAGCCAACACATTCATTCAAATGCACTTGAGCAGTGATTTAACACAAAATGTGAAGGTATGCTTTTTTTTTTTTTATTTTTACAATCGAATGTTAGTGAAACCTTGATTTATTGGTCAAAGTTGGTCAACGTACCTTAGATTCACAAGTATCTTTTTCCTCCTAAACCAACATTCACTAAATTTATTGGTCAAAAGTCGGTCAACGTACATTAATCACAAAAATGAAACTAATTGAATTCAAAAATTGATTTTTGAAATTTAGTTGAACCATTTGATCTTTGAAACTAAAAGTATATTGAAACATTTCGTTTATGTTACTTATATAATATAATTTCAAATTTTTTTTTTAATTTATATAAAAAATCCAATCCGATTAATCCCCGATTAATCGCTAAGTGATACCCAACCGGCCGGCTAGCGCCTAGGGATTTTTACAGGGGAGGTGATTTCCAATTTGTTATTTAAGTACCTCTGTCACAACTAATTCAGTGTAATTGTAGATTTGTTGGCTCACCCCTGGTCAAAGATATGTTTTAAAGCTAAATGAAAGGCAAGTGACTTAGTCCCTAAGGGCAACGTGCCAGCGCCAAAAAGATAGGGAGGAAAGCATAGATAATGCATGAATTTTGACATTTTATAAATTAGTACTTTACATGTTTTTTAGTTTTGTCATTCCAACATTTGTTGGTCTTTGTAGACAATGAGGCATAACAAGTACAACAAGGATCCTCTAGTTAACAAGGATTTTGAAATGCATGTAACAGCTTGCTCACCTGCATTTATGCCTGAGTTTTACCACCAGCCCCTGTAAGTTCAAACTTCTTAAGACTTTAACTCTTATGTGGTTATTTATTGTCATGTCGTTTCTCCAGATATCCGTATCAACTTGCTGTTTGATTCGATTTTCAGCTGTGTTATCATGAGTCAGGACGTTCATCTTAGGTTAATCCATCTGTTGGTCAGTGGAACATGTTGATCTGGTGACTTTCTCTTAGAGGTGGCAATTTAAGACCCAATGGTTAAATTTGAGTCTAGTTGGGTAAAGTTTCTTAATGAGATGAGTCTAAATGGGTTTATTTTATTTTAATAGACTAGGCGAGTACCCGTGCCTAGCGGCATCGGTTTATAGCGGCAGACAATTAACGATATGCGATATTGTGGTAAGTGTTTCGTATAACGTTCAAAATAGAACCTGAAAAGATCTCAATGATACCTGATTCACCAGTTTGTATCGGTTTTAACGGTTCCTCTCTGGTTCGTTTTCAGATGTCTTTAATTGGTTAGCCGAAAACCAGTGGCGATATCGGTTCCCGATTGAACACGTTAGTCCGGTCCGGTCTGGTTTTCAAAACTATATGTAACATCAACTTGTTAGCTTGTATTAAGTTTTGCGTGTTTTATTAATTTGTATAATGTGTTTAATAACATGTATTTTTCATTTTAGGTTGTTTTAAAAATATCATTAATTATTGTGTTTAATTATGTTATATTTTGGATTATGTTGTAGCTTCTTTAAATTGTACAATGTGAATAAATTATTATACTTTTAAGTAATGGGGTATTTTAATAAGAGTATTAATTACACCATACATTTATCTCACCTTTGACTTTCAACATTTCAATTTTCAAGGTTTGAATATTTTTCTATTTTATGTAGTTTTTTTTTTGAACGGTAATTGTGGCTACATGACTTCTAGCCCAGAAGGCGTAGCGAGCCCACACAAGCAGGTTGGGTCCAGCCCAGAAGGCAATGGCACCCTTCCCTTTACGCACGCGGGAGGAAACCTCTATCGCCCTAGACAAGACTCGAACTTGAGACCTTACGTAGGAGGGTAAAACCTCCATACCGCTAGACCAAAGGCCCTTTGGTTTCTATTATATGTAGTATAGGCGAGTACCCGTGCATAGCAACGGAAATTCCTAGCAGCAGACAATTAACGATACGCGAAATTGTGGTAAGTGTTTCGTGTAACATTCAAAACAGAATATGAAAAGATCAAAATATAATTGCAAACGGTTGTAATATGTGATAATTCAACTTAAAAAAAAATTCTTAACATGTATCAAAGAACATATAAAAACATTTCGTGAAACTGAAAATAAAACATTACATCAATTATGAGATTATAACTACCAATGCACGTTACTCATCGCATAAAACTTCTTGATACACGACATCATCAACATTTTTTTGATTTTTTATTTCCATGTATTTATCTACTTTCTCTACTTTATTCTATGAAAATGAGGATTAACATAAAACTTCTTGATACACGACATCATCAACAAGTTAAAAATGAAAATGAGGATTATGTTTTTATAGTCTTAAATAGGATATATTTTAAAAGTATTAAATTTACAAAGCATTATTTTTTCTTTTCACAGCTATACACAATTGGCATCAACACTTTTATCAAATCATTCTTAAATATAACGATTGACGCTTTTATCAAATCATTCCTAAATATAACAATTGTCATTTTCCCAGCTATACACACATTTCAACTTATCAAATCATTACTACATATAAGTTTGAAGTCAACTTTGCTGCATATATTTTTCAAATATAGCTTTCAAGTTTTCAAGATTTTAAAATTTTCAAAAAATAAATGTAAACCCTTTATATGTACATTTTCTCAAAATTTTGATAAGTTACATTTTCTCAAATTTTCAAACAGTTACATATTCTCAAAATTTTAAATTCTCGGGTAAAAAAGATCGGCTAAGGTTGACGTTTTTCGGCTGCAAAAAAAAGTTGCAATGCGGAGAAACTAATTGCACATCATCTTCAATCAAATCTGCCTAGCCAAAAATACAAAGAACCACTTCCGGTTCATATTTAGAACTGGTCATCATTGCCTGGTAAATATTTACCATAAAAAATAACAATAGACCACAACAAACCGAGTGTCCACAAAAACATTGTTTTCATCATGTTACCCAATTATTCATATATGTTTTTCCAAATACAAAATAAAAACAGCCTCTTTAGATCAATACAAAGTCAAAAAAATTGGCTCAAGATTTGACATGCCTGCAATATGGAGATCTCTCACTTAAAAATTTGCATGCCAATTACTAAAGGTGGTATCATCACTAACATAAACAAAACAAACAATCACTAACATAAACAAAAGAAACAATCATTAACGAACCAAATTATAAATAATAGGTCCAAACACAAAGATCTGAATACATCAACGAAATAGAAACCACCAAAATTTAAATAAACAAACGCAACAAATTTTGGCCAAAACCCAAATATATACCACTACCAAAGCATCACTGGGCAGCCTCAGTTTTAACCTCTTTGGCCTCATCAAACTCATAAGATAAGCATAACTTAAATACCTTCTGACAAAAAGGGGACAAACACCGCCATGGCTACAAGCCGGTTGCATGTATTCACATACCATATGGGTTGCCTCGCCAAGATACGGGCCGAACATCACCGGTCGTCGCATAGAAAGAAGAAAATGTCTTCAAACGGATTCAATTACAAAAATCTCAAAATATCACAAATAAAAACAGCCTCATTACCTTGCTCACGGTAAGATTTAAAGGCCTCTTATATCACCTTTTACACAAAATATATACAAAAGTACATCAAAGATATCAAAAACAATACAACTAACAACTTGAAATTAAAGCATAACACAGCCACCAACCAAAAACAAAAAATAACATCACCAAAACCAAAAAGTGAATTTCGACACTAAGTTATGGTGGTGACTGGGGCGATGGTGGCAATATTGGCAGAGGGTTGCGAAACAAAAAATAGCATCTCCATTTTTTGCAAAACAAAAAATAGCATCTCCATTTTTTTTTCTTTTTTCTGTAAATTCGTGTAGCATCAACCTCTCTTGAGGTTGTTTATATAGGCAAAGCTTATTTACATTTTGAAAATTGAAAATTCCCGCTTGTTGTTTGTGTAAATTGGTGTAGTATCAATTCTTTTAACACCAACAATACTTTCCATGCACAATCATTTGACTATTTTCATGCACAATCTTTTTAATATTGTGACTTTCGTGTGTTGTACGTAAGACTCATTTTGACATTTGAAACTATATTAACACCAACAATACTTTCCATGCACAATCATTTGACTATTTCCATGCACAATCTTTTTAATATTGTGACTTTCCTGTGTTGTACGTAAGACTCATTTTGACATTTGAAACTATATTGTGACATTTGAAAGGTTTGAAAAACTTTGACTTTCAATTTCAATTTTCAACTTTTCACATTTCCTCTTGACCCTTTTTCCATTTTACATAGTAGAGATGGGTCTAGTTGGGTATAGTTTATTTTAATTAATTAATATTGATGGGTCTAGTTGGGTCTAATAATATACTCACATGGGTCTAGTACAATATTTACATGGTTTAAGTTGATTGTTAACTAAAATTATAAAAATCACTCACGGTCTAATTTTATCATTTTCGTCCGTTTTATACGTTTTGTCCGTTTTAACGGTTATTTACGTTTTGTCCGTTTTACACGTTTTAAATGCTTTTTTACGTTTTATCCGTTTACACATTTTAAATACATCTTTTTACGTTTTTGTCCGTTTTAAATGCATTTTTACGTTTCGCTGTTTTTCACGTTTCCTTACTTTTTTACGATTTTGTCCGTTTTACGATTTGTCTTTTTTACGATTTTATCCGTTTTTGGCGGTTTTTACGTTTTATGCGTTTTCGTTAGGTTTTTAACGTTTTATCCGTTTTACGTTTTCGTCCGTTTTTACGTTTTCGTCGGTTTTACGTTTTGTCCTTTTTACGTTTTCGTCCGTTTTTTACGTTTTGTATGCTTTTTACGTTTTGCCGTTTTTCACGTTTAGTCTACTTTTTACTATTTTGTCCGTTTTACGTTCGTATGTTCTTTTACGTTTTCGTCCGTTTTTGATACTTTTTACGCTTTTGCATGTTTTTGTCGATTTTTTACGTTTTGTCCGTTTTAACGTTTCGCCCGGTTTTTACGTTTCGTTAGTTTTACGTTTCGTTTGTATTTTACGCTTTTATCTGTTTTACGTTTTCTTAGTTTTCGTTTTCGTCTGTTTTGTTCGTTTTGCCTATTTTCACACGTTTCGTCCGTTTTTTCGTTTTCTCGTTTTACTCGTTTCGTCTGTTTTCGTTTCCGCCTGTACTTTAACTTTATTTTTACGTTTTGTCCGTTTTGCGTTTTCGTCGGTTTTTACGTTTATATCCATTTTACGTTTTCGTCCGGGTTTTCGTTTTTTTTTTTTTTTATGTTTTGTCCGTTTGTACACGTTTTGTACGTTTTTACGTTTTGGTCCGTTTTACGTTTTCGTCTGTTTTGTTACGTTTTGCCACGTTTTTCGTTTTACTCGTTTCGTAAATGCATTTTACGTTTCGCCGTATTTTAACTTTTTAACGTTTTGCCTATTTTCATACGTTTTCGTCAGGTTTTTTACGTTTATATCCGTTTTTACACGTTTTCGTCCGGGTTTTTACGTTTTTTTATGTTTTTGTCCGTTTGTACACGTTTTCGTCCGTTTTTTTACGTTTTGGTCCGTTTTTATACGTCTTCGTCTTTTTTGTTACGTTTTCGTCCGTTATTTTACATTTTTCTCCGTTTTACTCGTTTTCATCTGTTTTTTTACGTTTTCGCCCGTATTTTAACTTTTTTTTTTTTTTTTATGTTTTTACCTATTTTCACGTTTTCGTCGGTTTTTACGTTTATATCCGTTTTACGTTTCGTTCGGGTTTCGTTTTTATGTTTTGTCCGTTTGTACGTTTTCGTCCGTTTTTACGTTTAGGTCCGTTTTACGTTTTCGTGTTTTTTATTACGTTTTGCCCAATTTCACACGTTTCGTCCGTTTTCTTACGTTTCGTCCGTTTTACGTTTTCGTCCGTCTTTTACGTTTTGTCCGTTTTACGTTTCGTCCGGTTTTATGTTTTATCCGTTTTACGTTTTCGTCCGTTTTTATGCTTTTGTCCGTTTTACGTTTGCCCATTTTTTACTTGTTGTCCGTTTTACATGGTTTCATCCATTGTTTTGCGTTTTCGTCCGTTTTAATACGTTTTGTCGGTTTTCGTTTTCCTCCGTTTTACGTTTTCGTCTATTTTTACGTTTTTAAGATGGCGTGAAAAACGGACAAAACGTAAACTAACTAACGGCGTGTAAAACGGATAAAACATCTAAAACCGGACGGCGGACAAAAACATTAAAAACGGATGAAACGTAAAAATAACGGCGTGTAAAACGGACAAAACGTAAAAAGCGGACGAAAGGTGAAAAACGGCGAAAAACAGACGGCGTGTGAACGGGCAAAACGTAATAAAATGACGAAACCGTGTAAACGAAAACGGACGAAAACGTAAAACGGACAAAACGTAAAATGGACAACGTGTGGCGGGCAAACGTAATAAACAGACGGCGGCGCAAAATGAACAAAAGCGTAAAAGGGACGAAGCGTGTAAACGAACAAAACGTAAAATAAAGCGGACAAAAGCGTGTAAAAAGGACGGCGTAAAAACGTTAAAAGCGGACGGCGTAAAAATAGGCGAAAACTTGTAAAACGGACAAAAGTGTAAATAAGCGGACGGCGTGAAAAACGCGGCGGCGTAAAAACGGACGAAATACTAAAACGTAATAAAGCGAGGCGTGCTAAAGCGAACAAAAGCGTAAAAGCGGACGGCGTGTAAAACGGACAAAAGCGTAAAAAGACGGCGTGTAAAATTGACGGCGTAAAAACGTTAAAACGGACGAAACATAAAACCGTGCGTGTAAAAGCGGAAAAATGTAAAAAGCGGACGGCGTGAAAAACGGCGGCGTAAAAACAACCAAAGGTGTGGCGGTAAAACGTAATAAAGCGAGCGGCGTGTAAAACGGACAAAACGTAAAATGGACGGCGTAAAACGTAAAAGGGCGGCGTGTAAAACCGTGAAAGCGTAAAAGCGGGACGAAACGCGTAAAGCGGACAAAAGCGTAAAAACCCACGACGGCGTGCAAAAGCGGATAAAAGCGTTAAAATGGACGAAATCGAAAAAAGCGAGAAAACGTGTAAGCGGACAAAAGCGTTAACAACGACAACGTGAAAAAGCGGCGTAAGAAAAGGTCGGCGTAAAAAACGAAAACGTATATTGAATACTTTTGTCTTTGTTTACAATAATTAATTATTATGTTCCATGATGAAACATAAAAACTAGCAAAACCCAAAAAACCGGACCGGCCCGACTCTTACCCATTTGTACCCATACCCATCTAGACTCATCCTTCCAAGTGACCCATCTAGACCCATACCCATCTAAGACCCAAGACCCAACCCAACCCAACCCAACCATTTTGCCACCTCTACTTTCTCTTCATTAACCATTTTAAAGTTTTGAATATAGTCTGATGTTCTATCTGAACTTTTAAAATGACTCATATTTTATTATGTACAGAAACTGATCAATGGTGGAACTGTTAACTTCTCGACCGTAGGCATAATGAACAAACAGTTGGGCGCTTTTTTCATGGACTTGTGTCCATGTGTCCGAGCGAAGGCATTTTAAGTATAGACTCCTATATGAAACCATAGCTAGAAATGCGTTCTGCCATACCTTACAACTTTGAGAAGGCCCTGGTTAATCTCCATATCAGTCTTAAGCACTGATGGCATGACTAGCAAGGGTTGCACCACGGACATCGGCCCTTCTATTGCCGCTATGAAATGCTATGCCTATTATTATTGCTTTATTGCCTAACTTGACATGTTTGACCTCATATTATAAATGACCTATTTGGCTGTAAATATTTCTTGAATTACTGACCACTTCATTTTCTACATGTACATATTTTACATTATCCTACCCATTTTGACCCATGACACGACCTACCATTTCCCGTTTGATAAAGGAATTGGTTTTATGGAACCGCCATAATAAATTATGGATAGGCGTGAGTTAGGATCGAACTCGAGACTATGGGATTGCACACTTTACGTATGAGAATTTAAAGTTAATAATTAAATATAAATGTTATATTTATTTATTTATTAAACGAAATAACTAACGGACGTTAAGTAATTAATGTAATGGACTAACAGGCGTTAAAGGTATTTGGAAAAGGACTTAATTGCAAAAGTTGGGAAGGTTCCGGAATCCCTATGGGATATCCAAACCGATCGGCCATAGGGACAAAAACAAGGAAAGAAAATCCAACTTGTTCACCAAGTTTGCTTGGGTATATAAACAAGGCTAGGGGTTTATTTTTCCATCTCTTGTGCTCATTAGCTAAACCCTAAAATCGGTTTTGTGTGTGTTTTGTTCTCCAAACCGATCGTCCACCCTATTGGTGTCGATCCATTCTTTTCCACAAACCAAGTTATTTGTTTGATAAAACTAGCATTACTTTAATTCGGTTTAATGCGTGTGTACAAGAACATAGTAATAACATACTTTTGTTATTATCTTGGATTGAATTACAAAGCGGTGAGGGTAATTCACATAATCCTATAAACCCTAATTAGGGTTCATCCTAATTGCTAGTTTGTGGATTTGATTCTTGTTCGGCTAGAATCAAGAAAAGGTACGCATATTCTTTTATGTTAATTAATTGTTCATTAATAAATCCTATATGCTTCCGCTTGAATACTTTGATGTTTTGTGATTATTTATTTGAATGTCATGTTATATAATTCCAACAGTGGCATCATGAGTCATTGGTTTTTAATGAGTAATTAATTACATAAACGCGTAATAAAACATATAATTGTATGATGTTTGATATGTTTGATCTAGGGTTTATGTTTTATTTTGTTTGGTCGATTTTTTAGTTAATTGGGGCGTACCCCTATATTTTTTTTTGGTCGACACATACATTAAATTTTTAGGTTTTTGAAAATTGTTTGCTAACCTTATTAAAACCTAGAATTAATATATTGATTACGTGATTAATTCGTGAATAATTTGTTATGTGTCATGGAATTTTTTATATGCGATCTTGTGACTATTTGTATAATTGTTATGATGTATCCATGATTATACATGCATGTTAGTCATGGATAAGTTGCTTTGATATTGTTTAATTGTTATGACATATTTATTTACGATAAATCTTGAATTGGGAAGACTCCATATATATATATATATATATATATATATATATATATATATATATATATATATATATATATATATATATATATATATATATATATAATGAATCAATTATGTGCAATTTGGTATAATTTAATTAAGGGTTTACATAATCGATTCATCGATGTATGTGGTTCACTTTCTATTGTTGGGTGAAAACCCTAAATTAATATATACATTAATTTAACCTAGATATTGATTATTAATAGGGTTTTATCGAATAAGTTGCATGTGGCTACTTGTTTACGTATAAATTGTTTATTATGTGTGCATTGTTTTTAGTAGTTTATTTTTATTTATTACTTGTTTGTTTATTATGTTAGACAGGTTTTAAGCAAAGGGTAATTTTGAATAGAAAAATAATACGGACTAAACAATGGCGAAATTTGATTTGTTTTGGAAGAGTTAAGTTTTCAATAGTTTAATTGATTGGTGACTTTGGTACAATGGTGAGCAGCTCACCCATTCGAATGAACTATAAAGGGTTATTTAAGAAGTGCGCACATCACTGAAAGGATGTCTAAGGTTATGCTTTTGCGCTTACACGGTCCTCTGCCCTCTGTAAGTTCGAATGGAGCTACTTAGTAAGCCATAAAATGTACAAGCTCATCTTAAGGCGAATTAGTTTTAATTCCATGCGCCACTTGGTGGTAATTATCCGAAACACTAAGTGTTTACACTTATGCAAAAGTATGGTATAATGGATGATAATTAACACTAAATTCCTTGATTGGTGAACCCAATACCTCAATCAAAACTTTGATAATTTGATCTTTATGAATTGGTAATAAAAGTTTTTATTAAAATTATGCTACAAGATGAATGCATGACATCTTTGTACATATTTGATTTGACCACATAAAATCAAAACTAGTACCCTTTTAAATTAAGTTATATGCCATCTAATTAAAAGGAACACTTGAAGTTGCAATTTATGTCATGAGAGTACTTGGCTAGATTGTGATGGAGAGGTAAATCTCTATGTAAAGTGAGACCTTACATGGACATATTTGCAGTTCTTTAAGTTAGACACTTAAGTTGAGTAGGAAGTGAGACTTGGACTCAATGGCATAAGATGGGATGAAACATGTTTATATTTGCAATAGCGTTGGAAAATATAAATCCCATAATGATCTAGGAGTTGGAAATTGTTTGCCAATTATTGTTCGACAGATTACCTTATTATGTGCTTTCGTTACTAGCAGATCAACTGATGTAATGGAACTACGATAATTTGGATCCTAGTTTTCGAGAAAATTCTATGGTTATATGAATATTACCTTGGGTATTTTATTTTCTTGAAAAGTTTAATTATCGAAAATACTAAAATTGAATTTTGCTAATTCTTTAAATGTATTAATGCAACATTAAACCGTAAACGTAGGTTATTCCTGTATTGGTAAAATTGATCTACACCTGTAAGGGTTTTAGTAGAGTCAACGTTACTAAAAGAATAAACCTAGTCCTCTTTTCACGTGAAAGAGTGAGATTCAACCCTATTCCTTTTCATGAATGAAGAAAGGTATGATAGGACAATTAGAATTGTCTAAATTCTAAATACATAACTCGTAAGCAAATTTTAATAGTTAAGAAAATTGCATATTTACGAGTTATTAAATTAGAAGCTAGACTAATTCTTGTATAATTGGTAAAAGACAAACTAGCATATTTTATTTAGTTGTTGTGCTTTGACCATTTAAAAGTACTACTTACAATTGTTGGAATAGTAGAACCATTAAGAAAGAAATTGCATGCCCAATTTTTCAAGTTAATAGCATTAATGGATAAATTCATCGTCTACATAGTAGAATACATTCTTTTAAGTACATTTGTAATTGTTATGTATGGACTTTCTCAAAGGTGTAGGAAGTAAATAATACACTATTTTCTTTCCTTTGGTTAATGAAACACTTACAATGTTGTCAAATCCGATTGGGAGTGTTGTGTTCTTATTCTTGAATAAGGAATTAATGTAATGATCTCTTATTCGATGGGAGTTACAAGCTTTGTCATCTTGGTAGTAACCCAGTTATCTCTAGAATGTCTTAAGATAATTACTTTCCACTTGTAGACACTTATGTTTTCAAGGATAGTCATGTACGTTTCCTTATTAGACAATGAAGTGGTTCTACATCTACTAGTTATGCTAATATCAATGACACAATCATATTAGTCACATAAACAAACATATGTCGTGTTGTTTATCTGCTACATGATGTTGTTCCATGCACAAGTGGGAGAAATCTATATTGTGTGCAAGGTACAACATATAAGTATATGATTTAACGGATTCTCTTGACTGCAAGGAAAGAGACTAACGTTCTAATATAACTTGTACATATCTAATTCAAGAAACACTTGGTGTTGCAATTTACGTCATGTGAGAACTTGGCGAGATTGCAACAACAAAGTAAATCTCTATGTGAAGTCAGACCTTGCATGGACATATTTGCAGTTTCTAAATTAGACAAGTATTTAGAACATGTGTCAAAATGATATATAAGACTACTTCAAATTAAATATTTGCGTATTATTAGAATGACATAAAATTAAATGAAGTAATCTAATCCTACTTCAATTTGTTTATTTATGTATTTTGGAATGACATAAATGAAAAATAATGTAGTCCTACATTATTATGAAGTAAAATAAATTAACTTGAAATTACTATTGAAACCAAGAGTTGTGTTCATAATTACTTTAGTTAAACATGTTTATGATTCATTGTAAAGACATAAACATAAAGTCTTTTAAGACTTATAATAAAGTAAGGCGTTAACTTGTTATGTTTTTAATTAAGACATATACAAGAAGTCATTGAGTTGATCAATGATTTATAACGTATAATGGGATTATAACGGTTTATGTTTCTTGTTGAAACATGGATATGAAGTGACTTGGTTAAAAGGTACTTGTGTTATAAAGCATGTAATTGGCTTGGAAAGTCTATTATACCATTAAGTTGACTTAGTTGGTAAATAGGTAAGCCAAAAGGAATATGTTTATCTTATATATTGTTAGATTGTCTTACAATATTAATTCTAATGAATACCACAAGTTGATGGTATGTTCGGTTAGGAGAATCAAACTCCATTTGATTTGTTTGATTCATGATAACCATAACTTCTTTCTTAAAAGTAACAAGGTTAGAATATTGAGTATGGATTGAATATACTCAATATGACTCCAACCTAGAAGATTAATAAAACACCATTTCATTATGGAATGTGATGAATCACATTAAGTTTTAAAGTTGAAGATTCTGAATTTGTTAAACTACTTATGAATAGGTTATTAACAAACTAATGTCAAGAATTATCAATGTGTATTTGTAATGTCCCAAAAGAGAACAATGTAGTTTTGCTCTAATTGCTAAGTATATATAGATAGTCTATATATTACAAAAGGCAAGTGGGAGTTTTTTATCTTGAAAGATAAAATTACAAGATACATAATCTTCTAAAACACACTAGTAAATATCATGATGAGGTTAGACATGTAAATGATAGACCTCATGATGATGGAATTTTCATTCATAGATCTGCAAGGATATCTCGGATATTTGACTTATATCTTTGAGAAATATGAGTTCTGGGATTATAGTAAACGATAATCATTATGATGGATTACCAAATATTGAATTGGGTAAATTACTCATACTATGAATGTTAAAGATCTTGTCCATAAAGATAATCAATTTTGGAAATTTGGTTTATCTTAATAGTTAGACTAGAGAATGGAAATGAGTTTCTTCAAAGAGATGAAAACTCTAGTGGTTTGAATTTCTATGTAGAAATCATATGGACAATATTGTACACATATTTAATGCATGTTTTATGACAAGATTATTAATCATATTTAAGCAATTAATTATGATTGAATATTCTTTCTAGACACATTAAATATATAAAGATGATAATTGTCATACTTGTTTTCATTAATATGAAATATGACAATGGAATATCAAAACTCTTTCTTGAGAAATTACTTGGCGAGGACGGTAAGTAATTGAAAGGTTTTTAATTCATATAATCTTTGAAAGTGTCTGAAGTGCAAATAATTCATGAATGGATAAATGCATGCATCTATGAAATTATTCTTATGTTTAATTATTAAATCCCATTTTCGATTTATAATTAAAATAAGATAAATTTTAAGTATTCACGAAAGCTAGTGGGAGTATTATGTTAAGTTTCTTAAATCTTATATGTTGTATAACATATAGTAAGTAACATTCCTTGTAAGCTAAATGTTAAGTCTTAGATTGGAATGAAACTTCACTTGTAAGATTTAAGAATTAAAACATACAACCTTGAAATATATGTTTATTGTTAATAAACATGTGCAGTAAAATAAATGATTCTAATAAAACATGATATATCATTTGGGAAATGGATAAATATCTTTTGACAAGATAGAACATGAATGAAATCTAAGTTTGACACAGTAGATTCATCATGTACATCATGTAGTGTATTCAAATTGTTGTATCATTCTTGAATGATAGATGATTTGACAACATTGATATCTAACTAAAAGTTATTAGATAACTTGTGTAATGAATATTCTAAAAGAATTACATCCTCCGCCTGGAATTGCTCCTAGATTCTATGGATGAACAATATGTCAAATGTTGTGCAAATTGTCATCGACTTTAAACTTGAAAGTTAGGAAAGCATCAAACATTACACAATAAGATATTAAAGTTTACGGAGTTTTAATGAGCATATTGTTGTTTGCATACAATGATGCTGGTTTAATTGAGATGACACTCAATACTAGTCATGGTAGGATTTCATCCTTGTTAATGGCCATGTGAACTAGTTGTGCTACTAAGGCCTTGATTGCATTATACATTAAAAGAATAAGAATACTTTAAACTTAAAAATGTTTGGAAGTTTAATTGTCATAAATTGGTGATAGAGGATGTCACACACTTTATGAATTATTATGTGGATTGTTGAATGCACACATACAAGGACTTCATTAATTGAATTCTTGAAATAAGTATTCTCAAAATTACGATAGATCAAGTTGGTTGATTTATGCCTTGTCAACAAGTATGATTGTCATTACTTGAGGCATAATTCATCAATTGGAATTTTCATGCATTGATCTATTTGGTATTTGGATAAAGGATGTTAAACAATTGTTATAATAAATCAAATACTTGGTATGTTTGATTTTATAATATATTGTATCCTATATTTGCATGTTTAATCCGTGAATAAATTTATTTATTCTAAAATTGTCCGTTGTCAATTAATGATATGGGAGTATCATTAAAATAAGACAAATATGAGAGATATGGTATAATATACTTGAAAGTATATTGATGAGAATGCATACCAATTTCGGATGATATTCAATGAATTGAATATAGGACTTATCCCAACTACATAATTTACTTTGTGGATATTGTTATAAGTAAATTATGAATAGTTATCCTCGGACTTGAGATACCGGATAAGTGTCATGAATGTAGTGCATTTACGTGGAACAACTTAACGCTATCGTGGCGGTAGTCATAAGGGTTGTTTCACGAAGTGTTGCAAAGTTCATGGGTTATTCTCGTAGTCAAGATATAATTTGTTCCTTCAAATTTATTTTGGAGTTTAATCTTCTTGGGCCCTCGTAGGGTTGACAAGATGTTTGCGTGGCCACGCCCAAAGTTCTCCCAGAATATGTTCGGAAGATTTGGTAATCTTGCTCAATCACTTATAACGAGAAGCAGAATAGTTGGATAAAGAATGACTTAATTCCATATCTTTATTTAACATGGTATTAGAAACAAAGGATAATAATAATGAGAAATCATTAAAAGGTTTTCCAGGGCCTTGCTCGAGTTGTACTAGAGGCATCGAAGTGTTGCTAGACGCTAACCGAATGTGATCACTCTATTAAGATATATCCAGTGGGAGTTGTTGGTTTTATGGATATAAATTAGTAGGCGTGAGTTAGGATCGAACTTCGAGACTATGGGATTGCACACTTTATGTATGAGAATTTAAAGTTAATAATTAAATATAAATGTTATATTTATTTATTTATTAAACGAAATAACTAACGGACGTTAAGTAATTAATGTAATGGACTAACGGGCGTTAAAGGTATTTGGAAAAGGACTTAATTGCAAAAGTTGGGAAGGTTCCGGAATCCCTATGGGATATCCAAACCGATCGGCCATAGGGACAAAACAAGGAAAGAAAATCCAACTTGTTCACCAAGTTTGCTTGGGTATATAAACAAGGCTAGGGGTTTTATTTTTCCATCTCTTGTGCTCATTAGCTAAACCCTAAAATCAGTTTTGTGTGTGTATTTGCTCTACAAACCGATCGGCCACCCTCATTGGTGTCGATCCATTCTTTTCCACAAACCAAGTTATTTTTTTGATAAAACTAGCATTACTTTAATTCGGTTTAATGCGTGTGTACAAGAACATAGTAATAACATACTTTTGTTATTATCTTGGATTGAATTACAAAATGGTAAGGGGTAATTCACATAATCCTATAAACCCTAATTAAGGTTCATCCTAATTGCTAGTTTGTGGATTTGATTCTTGTTCGGCTAGAATCAAGAAAAGGTACGCATATTCTTTTATGTTAATTAATTGTTCATTAATAAATCCTATATGCTTCCGCTTGAATACTTTGATGTTTTGTGATTATTTATTTGAATGTCATGTTATATAATTCCAACATTATATTCCAGCTAATCTATTATGTTTGTCTCTTTGCAGGGAACATGTCGGCCCACTCACTACCATTTCAAATTTTGGGTATGCTATGTGCACCCAACCATTTTCATCTTTCCGTCTTTTTATAAGACATTATGGATCAACTGTAAATATTTTACATTTTGTATATCATACATTATTTCTAATGGAAACTTGTGCTTGCAGTTCCCGCCCCCATACTATGCCCATCTGGCTGGTTGCATTCAGAGTTCGGTTTTACATGGTGCGAGATTAGTTGTGATCCACGTGGTCAGTGTGGAACAAGAGATCGTGTGGCTGAAGTTGGTCATCTTCCGGTCATTCATAAGAATTTGTAGAGTGTCACGTTCTACTGCTAGGTTGGTGATGGCCATTTTGAACCTTATCGTCCCCATACCCCACTCGGCAGTATTAAATTTTGTTGTTGTTGTTGGTACTTGGTTGTTGACACTTTAACTTATGATTTATATATGGGCTTTTTGTTGATTGATTATCCCCATGTAGTATGTTTCTTACATTGTAAAGCAAAGCTTTGTGCTTTTGTTTTTGCCTAATACTATGATGGACATGTGATGGACATGATGCTAATTTTTGAGCAATGAGATGTTTTGAGATATTTGACTATTGAGGATGCAATGTAATAAAGATTTGATATTATTACTCTAACTTTCTATTGTCTAAAAGCACTTGTAGTTTAAATTCAAATAAGATATTGATAAATAAAGTGTATGTTGTTTATATATAAAATATAAAAGCAATATTGAAAATAAATTTGAAATTAGGAAACTGAATGGGCTTGTAGGAAAAAATAGAAAGAAGAAGATACTAATTGGGCATGAGCTACCGACTTGTAAATTGATTGGTTTACATAATAGGATATAAATTGATTGGTTTTTCATAATAAAGGACAAAAAAAAAGCTTAAGACTAGTTTATTAAAAAGCTGCGATTTTTATCCATAAATCGAAGTTTGAGGTATGAATTCAATCTTTAAAACTTAAATTGATGTTTCTTAAGATATAAAGTTTCGATCTTGAAGCTTGAAAGTTTGATATATATTACTCCGTATTAATCAGTGTTATTATTATTTTAAGAGTTTTAATTGCCTTGTACATTAATTTAAGGTATGAATTCAACCTTATAATCTTAAATTGATGATTCTAAGATATTAAGTTTCGATCTTGGAGCTTAAATTACTGAACTTGAACCTTAAAAGTTTTATTTATGTCATAGATTATAGTGTAAATTATTATTTTTGTGAATTTTAATTGCCTTGTATATTGATTTAAGGTATGAATTCTACCTTTCATTACTGAACTTGAATCTTAAAAGTTTGACATTGTCATAGATTAGTGTTAATTGTTATGTTTGTGTGTTTTAATTGCAGTGTATATTTATTTAAGGATAAATTCTAGTACCTTAAATTGATGCTTTTCAAGGTTTAAAGTTTCCATCTTGAAGGTTTGGGTAGTTAAAACTTGCATAATTGTAACACATGTTAGATCAAAGCCTGTTGTGATTTTGATTAGTGATATGTTCTCAAAAGTCCTGAGATGTTTACTTGGTTCAAAATTTAATTTCACCCCCCACCCCCCTCCCCCCCTTTTTTATAAAAATGACTATGTTTTTCACTAATGACTTGTATACTTTGAAATTACAAAATCAAGTATAGTTGCATCCTATAGACTAGTGGCATGCAATCTATTTTTCTTTGTTGCTTAAAATTTATATTTGCATCTTACCAAGGTGTTTTTTGATCCAGGAAAGAACATCTTAGGATGGAACAAAAGCAGATTTTTAGTAGTTCAGTATACAATCAAATACCTCCCCTGTCTGCAAATCATCAGTGGTTTGTTGCTCAGAACCTTGATGCTGAAGATGAAACAGAAGTTCAGATTTTCTACAGTCTACATGACCCGCTTCGGCATTATCGATGTCGAATCCCTGAGTTGCTTGGGAAATATGTCCGAGGGTGTTTCTACGGCTGGGTGATTCTCTCCTACCATCCACACTGGTCTCTTTGGAATCCTGTCACATCAAAGTTCATCAATCTCCCACGTTTGATTAATAAACAATCAGACTCCGATGATGATGATATAGGATATTTGTGTTTGTCTTCCCTCCTGATGATCCCAATTCAATTCTTCTAATGACAAGAACCGAAAAACCCCACTTTGTGTTTTGCAGACTATACCTAAAAAAAAATTAAGATGGACTGAAATGTCATCGCTAAACAGGTCAAAAAGTAACCGGTGGCGATGGTTTATTGCATTTTTAACTTGTTGCAATGGTAAAGTATATGCCTGTCGATAGCTAGTCATCTTGTTGTAGAGTTAAGCATCGTTGTTAGGGATACAGGAGTTGCGATAAATCTCTTGTCATTATTGAAGTTTCCTTTTCCTAGATTAAATCATTGTAACCGGCTTCCTTATCTTGTTAGAAACTTTTCATAGAAGGCCTTGGCAATGTGCATTTGTTCAAACTTAACATGAATAATAAGACGTGGGAAGAACTGGATATTTGATGAAGAGGTTGTAGAGTCAGAAATTTAGGAAGATCACGTCAAAGATAAAACAATATCTGCCTTGTTTAGTAGGAACAAGGTATGGGCAATATTATTGATTGCCATCATTTATTTATTGCTTTTTTCAGTAAATTACATAAATTGTTCCTCTAGTTTGTTAAAATCAACATTCTCGTGATTACAAAATGCATCACCCTTTAGGCTTATACACTTTGCTTGATTTATTACTACTCTACTCCATGGAATGTTCTAGAGATGAGATATTTCCATGGATATTCTACTACGATCTAGATACTTCCTACATCATCTTGATTATTCCTAATACATCATCATCCTTATCCTAGTTCTAGATATTTCTATAACATTTAGCAACAATATTCTAGACATATCTATGGATATTTTCTAGGATTATTCTTTGTCGTTCTAGAAGCTTCCATACCATTCTACGACTTTCTAGAAGCTTCCACTATATGGGCTCGGACTAAATCAAGTTTACGATCCAACACCCCTTTAAACTTGATTTACCGACTCAAGCATCATTCGTTGTCTTGAAAAATCTTTCTCGTTGATCGGCTTGGTGAGGATATCGCAACTTGGTTTTCGGACCTCGTATGTATCACTTGGACATCTTTCCTTGCAATGCACTCTCGAATAAAGTGATAACAGTGTTGATATGCTTACTTGATCATGGTATCTTGGATTTTAGCTAAGTCAATGGCGGACTTGTTATCCATAGATCTCGATCGCATCTTCTTGTTCCATGTGTAGCTCCTTTAGCATGCTTCTAAGCCAAATGCGTGACATACAAATGATGTTGCGACTCGTACTCCGCTTCACAACTAGACAAAGTAACAATAGGTTGCTTCTTTGAAGACCATGTAAAAGCATTGTTACCTAGGAAGAATATGAATCTGTTGTACTTCTTCCATCGTCTTTGTCTCCACCCGATCATCGTCGCTATATCCAACCGACTTGAAGTCTTCACTTGTTGAATAAAACATTCCGTAGTCTCGGTACCTTTGATATAACGGAGGATCCTCTTTGCAATCTTCAAATGCTTTGTCGTAGGCTCTTCCATGAAACGACTAATTAAACCAACCGCAAAGAGTATGTCGGTCTTGTACATGTCAAATAGCGCGAGACTTCCAACGAGACTCTTGAATTGAGTTGAGTCTACCGCTTCTCCTCCGTCATGCTTAGAAGGCTTTGCCTTATGTTCTATGGGGTGCCAAGCGGATTGCACTTATCCATGCCAAACTTCTTTAATATATCCTTGGCATATCCTTCTTGACTTATGAAAATTCCATCATCCGTCTGCTTCACCTCAATACCAAGATAATAAGACATAAGTCCTATATACATCATCTCGAACTCTTTCGTCATTGAATTCTTGAGCTCATCAATCATACTCGAGAGTTTCTGTAAAGACCAAATCATCCACGTACAAGCGAGATGAGCGGTATTCTTTCATTTGCAAATTTCACATAAAGTGCATATTCACTTAGACATTTAGTAAAACCATGTTCTTGGAAATACTTGTCAATTCTAGTATTCCAAGCACGTGGTGCTGCTGAACCATATAAGGCTTTCTTCAACCTTAGCACTTTACCTTCTTGCCCTTTGGCAACATATCCCTCTGGTTGCTCCACATAAACTTCTTCTTCAAAAGTCCATTCGAAATCTGGACTTTACATCCATTTGGTGGATCTTCCACCTATATTGAGCGACAATAGCAATAATCATTCTAATAGTTTCTAAGCGAGCAACGAGAGCAAATACCTCTTAAGTAGTCGATACCATGCTTCGCTTGTAACCTTTTGCCACAAGTCTTGCCTTGTACTTTTCCACTTCGCCTTTGGCGTTTTCTTGGTCTTGTATACCCACTGACTCCAATAGCCTTTTGGCCTTTCGGAAGGTCGTCAACTCCACGTATCATTCTTCACTATTGACTTTATCTCCTCGTCCATGGCTTGTCTCCATTTCTTGCTTTTCATAGCCTCCTCAAAACTAAAGGTTCACAATCAGCGTATAAACAAGTAAGGGGTATTTAAATCGGTTACCTCGTGAAACTCCTGCAAACTTCTTGTCTTGGTTCTCCTTCACTTGAACTTGAAGGTGATTCTTGGGTTGGAGTTGGACTTTGAGGTTGTTGGACTTCTTCACTTGATTCACCCGTCTCTTCTTCATCGATCATAGGAAGAAAGTCATACCTTTCATTTTCCTTGATGCTCCAATCCCATGTCTCTTCTTCATCGAACTCCGTCTCTACTCACTAGCACCTTCCTTGTGATTGGATTATAGAGCTTATAACCTTTCGAATGCTTGTCGTACCCAACAAACACATGCTTCTCACTTCTATCATCAAGCTTCAATCGCCTTTGGTGGGAGCGTGGACATATGCTATGCTTCGAATACCCTTAGATGAGAGGCGGTGGGCTTCATCCCATTCCATGCTTCTTGTGGAGTCTTGTTATCTAAACTCTTTGGCGGACACGGTTCAATAGATATCTTGCACAATCAACCGCCTCGCCCCAAAACTCCTTTGGCATCTTCTTACTTTTCAACATGCTTGGACCATATTGAGAATGGTTCTATTCTTTCTCTCAACCACTCCATTTTGTTGTGGGGAGTAAGGAGCCGTTAGAAATCTCCGGATCCCATTATCCTCACAAAATTTGTTAAATTCTTTTGATAAAATTCTCCACCTCTATCGGATCTCATTGATTTAATTTTTAAACCTTTCTCTTTTCAACCATAGTTTTAAATGTTTTAAAAGTTTCAAAAGCTTGGGATTTTCTTTTAGAAAATATACCCAAGTTTTTCTTGAAAATCATCAATAAAGAGCATAAAGTAGAGATTCTTACTATAAGAGGGTGGAGTAATGAGACCACACAAATTCGTGTGAATTAGATGTAAAGGCTCCTTAGCTCTTGATGTCGCTTCTTTGAGAACGAACTCCTAGCATGCTTCCCAAAAGGCATCCTTCACACGATTGATTGGGATGATCAATTTGATCTAACCCTTTCACCGTTCCCTTTGAGGATAATAACTTTAAGTCACCAAAGTTTAAGTGCCCGTATCTCATGTGCCAAAGCCACGAATGATCCTTCAAACAACTCTTTAAGCACTTAGCTTCATCATGTTGAATGTTTAGAAGGAACATTCGGTTTTGGTCATAGGCACTTTGCTATGAGCTTTCCTTGGGATTTCTTATTGTAGCACTTTCGATCCTTGAAATGAATATCGTAATTTTTCTCTAAAGTTGTCCCACACTTAAAATATTACTTTTAAGATTGGGCACATTGTATCGTCCGAAATATATTGGTGACTTCCATCTTTAGCTCGGATAAGTATCTTACCTTTTCCTTTCACGGTGCCTTTGATTCGTCTCCAAAGGTGGCGTTACCTTCTTTCTTCCATCTCCACGAACAAGTCTTCTTCACCGTCATATGGTTACTTGCGGTGGAATCTATATGCCATGGCTCTATCCTCTCTTCTTGTTCGTCATGTCTTGCCATTAGCAAGGTAAGCTCATCTCCGTCTTCTACCTCCACAAGATTAGCTTTTCTTCCACTTGTCTTGAGCTAGTACACTCATTGGCATAATGACCATATTCTGACAGTTGTAACATTGTGTTTGGGGCTTACCTCCTCTTTGAGATTGAAAGCTTCTCCCACGACCTCTTGATATGAAGACCATTGGTTTTCATCTTCTTTGTTGACATCTTCTCTTCCTCTTCCTCGTCCTCGGCCTTGAAACCACCACGACCTCGAAAAGTACCGCGTCCTCGTCCTTGCTCCTTTCCATGCGAGAAAGTTCTTTTCTCTTTCTTTGAAAGAGACCTTTGAGTATAAAGCTTGCTCCAAGGGTTCTTTCCCCTTCTTTTCTTCAACTTCTCTTCATGGGCTTGTAAAGATCCCATGAGTTGATCAATGGTCATTGAGTCTATGTCTTTTGACTCCTCTATGGCCACGACAATGTAATCAAAGCTTGGGGCAAAAGGCGAAGAATCTTTTCTATCACCCTTGTGTCACTCAAGCTTTCACCATTTCTCTTCATTTCATTTGAAATGGTCAAGACACAGTGAAATAATCCGAAATGGTTTGGTTCCTCCATTGGAGTTTTGAACTCTCCTCTAAGAGTTTGAAGGCGTACCTTTTCACCTTGTCGATTCCTTTGAAAGCATTTTGAAGGATCTCCACGCTTCCTTGGAAGTAGTTGCATTGCAACTTTCTCAAACATCGCATCATCAAGACATTGATAGATGAGTGTAAAACACTGATCCTTCTTTCTTGCCTTTTGCAACTCCACCCTTTGGGCGGCATTCATGGAACTTTCGTCATCTACTTTCTCAACACCTTTCTCTACAATCTCCCATACATCATGTGAACCGAGTAACGCCTTCATTCGAATGCACCAACTACTATAGTTGTCTTTGGTAAGACGAGGATATTGGAACAAGTTCATCATGCTTGACATCGTGATCTTCTAGCTCTGATACCAATTTGTTAGAAACTCGAAGGCCTTTTAGGCTTATATTTGATGAAGAGGTTGTAAGTGAAATTTAGGAAGAGAGGAATACTTGTGAAAGGTATGGAATATTATTGATTGTTTAAGCTTTGCTTGATTTGCTTCATTACAAATGCATCACCACAACACCTATTTATACTACTCCATGGAATGTTCTAGAGATGAGATATTTCCATGGATATTCTACTACGATCTAGATACTTCCTACATCATCTTGATTATTCCTAATACATCATCATCCTTATCCTAGTTCTAGATATTTCTATAACATTTAGCAACAATATTCTAGACATATCTATGGATATTTTCTAGGATTATTCTTTGTCGTTCTAGAAGCTTCCATACCATTCTCGACTTTCTAGAAGCTTCCACTATATGGGCTCGGACTAAATCAAGTTTACGATCCAACAAGTTTCTCCTTTCGTCTCTAAAAGGTAAGGGACAAGAGACCAAAAACAAAGCAAACATTGCAATTAGGGACCAAAGTTTGTAAATAGTATCAATGAGGAACAAATTGGGTTTTATCAACAAACCCAAGGATGATTTTGTAATCTACTCTTGTTTTATTTGTAGTGGAAAGGTCTTATCAAATCATATCTTGTGTAGGTTGTCGGAAGGTGATCATAAACAAGAAGAGGACAAAACGATAAGATAGTCATTAGTAAAGTTAAGAGTGACGGGTTTGAATTTAATGGCATGATAGATGAATCACACTTGCTAAATCTTCCGTCGATGTTTTGAAGATGATTATGGAGTTTAGTGTTGGCATCGAATACGAACTTGCGTGCTTCATGCAAACTATGTCATTTAGCAAACACAGTAATACAATGGAGCAACCAAACGACATCAAAGAGGCTGCAATGCATATTCATTGATTTCACCTTGGTTGATGGTTATTGGAAAGCACACTATCACTTTTTTGATCCGATGTTTGGTGACAAGTATTTTATAAAACACCTCGAGAATTAGAATTGATTAGTGAACTAGAAATACAATGTTCAAGGTATGGTTGGGCTGCGATCGTAAATCTTATAGACCCCCTTTTTTAACCCTTCACAAGTGATACTCATGAGCTTCCATCGGTCGTTATCTAGAGCTTTGATTTTCAGCACCACCCACTTCTCGTGATTGTTTGGTTGTTGGATTTACATCAACTAATGAATGGCATGTTCACATCCACTTTGTAGGTCGAGAATCATCGTGGGCGTAAATATGCTCTCAATTTTGGTAATGACGATCCATATTTATATCGTTTTCGGCATTCCATGGTGGTGATGTATACGCATTGTGCAGCGGTAAAGGAGTTGATGTTTTCATAGAATTAGCGCGGAGATCCCATTTGTGAAAGGAGTAGTGTTCTAAAGGAAGCACCAATAAGTTGTTGCACATCAAAGGCACAACATTTCCTTGTGAAATGTGATCATGAATATCAATGTGATCAACATCTTATACTAGTAATCGTGGGTGAGTTTGGAGAATCAGTTGAAGTATTCATACCAAATGAGGATGAAGGTAAATGGGATAAATTAGATGATATAGGAAGGCACGTGATTTATATTGGCGATAAAACATCTCTATGCATGGAAGCCAAAACACCAGATATGGAGAACAAGATATATTTTCCAAGATTTCATTCCGGGAAGATATTGGTTTATTCTCTCGAAACATGTAAGATTCACACGTTCAATGGTAAAAATATCCACGAAAATTTTGGGGATTTCTTTGGAACAATAAAACATCTCCCGCATAATGCGTGGATTGAGCCAAGTTGGTCCTAGCTAATCTATATTATTTATTTTCATTTTTTATTTTTATTTTCTACTTTGTAACGCTATGTGGTTAGTTAAACCTCTGACATTTCTTTAATTTTTGGATGTGGCTAGTCAATTTTTTTAGCATAATAATTTGAATAAGTTCCATTCCTTGTGTGTGGATTAAACCAAGTTTTGCTTAGTTCATTAGTATCTAAATTTTTTATTTCTTAAAGGTAAGTTTGATAAATGTTGGCACCAAACGAAAGTAAAACCACCAATGAGATAGAATTGATAATCATGACGTACTTACAGTTTTTGTTGTCGTTATTTTGTGGGAGTGTCTAAAACCTATATAGGTACATACAAGTAGATTATTCCAATATACATTGTGATTACATGTCCATCATATGTAATCAACACATTTGAATTAAAGGCCAAGGATTGAAAACCTTCAAAATTATAACCAATTGTTTGAATGATTTTCTTATGCAACAATATGGTAAGATAAAAGGAACATACCGGAGATTAAAAGATACATTCAATGCCTTTATTACGACAATCGCCCATGAACTAAGCGGCAACTCCTTTGTTAGATTACGCCTTGAGAAGTTAATTATGGTCCAAGAATCCACGGTTCCACCATTGACCGTTTTCTACATAGAATAAATAGAAGTGTCACTAAAGAGTAAACAAGTATATCATGCATTGTTATTCAACATACATCCGTGTCATGCTAATCTAACGAGTTGATTTGCGGAGCTTTTTCGGTCGATTTGTTCAATCTCATCTTAATTCCCTTGGTAACCTCTTGAACTATTAGTATTCACAAACTCATTTATTAGCTTGGAAAGTCCAACAAACACGCATAGACTCCTCATAGCAATTTCTTTCCTAGTATATAGACATTTACGTCGGATCAATTATAGCCTTAGTATTACAACGAAAGATTATGGTATGAAATCAAAGGGATGGCGGGATAAAATATTCCTACGAGAAGTCTATACCATTAAAAGCGAGGCGGTGGTAGGTCATAAATTAATCCCTCCTACTTACGAATAATCATATATTCGATTGAATGTCCTATACGATTGAATAATCATATACTCAATCAAGATATGATTGAATATGACCTAGTGTTGATTGAATACGATTAAACTTTGGCAGGTCTTGATCCAATATGATTGAACAAAAGCAATGCTAAGTTGGCACTAGACTATGGATTTATAGAATCAACACCAGACACAAATATGTACACCCTAGCACTACAAATATCAAGTTCGGACATTGGACCCTCATTTTGTCAAGTTGTACTAAGTGCCTGACGGTGTGCTCGTTCCAGCTACCATTAAGGAGGTAACTAGAGTGCATATGTTGTTTCATGGTTCTCTCTGTATGTGAAAATTTCAACCCAATTACTTATGATTGGGTCATTTTGGGTATTTTCTACATGAAACAGGCTATATAAGGAATTACGAAAGGGTCATTTTGTGTGTATCATTTACGCAACTAACTCAAACAAAACGAATCAATATTCAATATATATAACTTAAGGAGTCAGTATTTGTTGAAGCAAATTCCCGTGGTCCTGTTTGACTTGAGAGTTCGGCTTCAATCAACGATGCCGGAAGAAATAAACGTTCCTTCCTGCACAATGCACGACACGCGTTAGCCTCGCACTGGAGGATATCCAGGACCAAGCTCCGGCGTGAAAGTAAGCTAGGGGTAATAGTGGTGAATGCGGTGATTAACGTAGGTGTGTGTATTTATTGCAAAACATTAAATGTGTTGGGGTATTTATACTACCCCAACTATGTACCTGCGTCACTGTAGATTCACTATTCGCGCAGGCCTATATTACCTGCCTGTAGGTCTATAGCCACCCTAGTTGATAGGCCACGTGGTGAGAATCCCTTAAAAGCTGGATACTGTCGCTTGTCGTCCGGGCGGCGGAACTCCTCGTCCGGCCAACGATCCCGCCGGACACTGAGTCGTCCGGCCATATATGCCAACATGTCCCCCCCAGTATTGTGTCATCGGGTAAGATCCGATGGTGCAATACTTGAAATCATTAAATATTTATGAAAAAGAGCGTTTCGTTTCGACCCCTCGCGGGCCTTAGTAACGTCCGTGATATTGGGCCATTCTGATGGGCCTGGCTATCTAATGGGCTTTTATCCACGTCTCTTTGTTTTCCAAGAACGACGTGGACGAGTGAGATTGAGCCACGTCGCTTTTTACTGACTGTCTGTTAGGGTTTTTTCACCGCCTATATATATGCTTTTTACCACAGTTATTTATTTCACATATCTCTCTTATATTTTGAATTGCTCCTGCTTGCCGGATTTCTTCTTTGCTTCTATAAGGTTTGTCTCGTTCTTCCCTGTAATTATTTGTACATCCCCTT
This sequence comes from Chrysanthemum lavandulifolium, assembly GCA_022545495.1. Taxonomy (NCBI): domain Eukaryota; kingdom Viridiplantae; phylum Streptophyta; class Magnoliopsida; order Asterales; family Asteraceae; genus Chrysanthemum; species Chrysanthemum lavandulifolium. Next base: position 51,914,619 of record CM040240.1, on the reverse strand, counting down.
CGGCATCCTTTTAGTAATGGCCGAAAAAGTAACCGAGGAACAGAGCCATCCTACTTCGACCGAAGCTATCCAACCTCCAGTAGTTCCGAAGTTCGACATGCATATATATACATCTAAACTAACACAACCTGAACTGGATAACATAATCGTAGAATACGGTATTCCCAATGACCTCCGTCCTCGCCTTCCTCCGGACGATATGACCATGGACCGACTTCCGCCGACACAATTGGTATATACCCCAGGTTGGATACGGAGGTGTTAGGGTTCCTTTTCTTCCTTCCTCTTGAATGTAATTAGACACTTTAGGGTCCACTTTTCCCATTGGTTCCTCTAGGCCCGAACCGGGTGACTCTTTTGAGATTAGATGCTATAGTTTGGGTATCCGCCCGGGGTATCCTTGTTCCAAGGCGTTTACCGTTTGTGCAGCGAGGCACTGGTTTTCCTTCGAGGCGGGACGGTAAGAAGGCCTACAAGTGCTTCAAAGAGGTGCTCACGGTCTTAAACATTGAAAAGAAAAGTTCTTCTTGATTGACCGTAGGGCAATTCCGTATGCCATGGCATGGAGACACAAGGATTCCAAGATTACATATCCTTATCCGGACGGTTTTTCCGAGGTGGACGCTGAGAGGTTGAGTAGCACCCTGATTTTGCTAAGGAAACCTACCATAAGCTTACTATGGATGTGTCATCTTTCCTTGGTCTTCAAGAATCCAGGGTTCGAGCCTCTTTTAAAGGATGCCGAGGGTCATGGTAATTATTTGTCTCGTGCCCTGGGCTTTGTTGTGTTTATTGCCTTGTTTTTCTTTAACAATCCCTTTTCATTGCAGTTGTCACCATGTCTGAGTATCTGGAACTCCCCGAGTGGGACAATACCGTGGTAAGTAAAGGTCCTGCCGTGAATCCCAACCGGGAAATTCCTAAAAGGACCGCGGATCCCCTTCTGGTAGGCACGGCCATTCCTGCAAAGGCGCCATAACTAGGAGGGCCGAGGAGGCTAACCCAGATGTAGTGGCGGCCAGGGAGAAGAAGGAAAAAGAGGCTAGGGAGAGGAAAGAAAGAGAGCGGCCAAAAGGAAGGTGGTGAGGCACATCCAAAGCCCAAGCAAGAAGAAAAAGAAAGGAGGACGAGTTTCGTTGAACACTTTTCTTGAGTTCGCCGGTGGTGAATCTTGATCCGTTGAATCACGCCCATCCGGACGATATGGGCGAACACGAACCTGACGCCGAACAGGAGACTCCTGCTGTTGCCGGGGGTGATAAAGAGGCGTGCCCGTGAGGGATGGGTGATAACGGGGAAGGCGGTAACAATGGAGCAGATGCCGTTGTCCCAACAAGGAGGTGGCCAAACCCCACGGTTCCTCCCACCTCATAACTCTGCAGGTATCGCCGGACTTCGCATAACTATTTCGTTCATTTTAACATTTTTAGTCACTAACTTTGTTTTTTGGTTGTCCTTTAGCCCAATCTGCCCCTCGAAGTCATGGACCCGATCATATTGAAAGGGTTTTATTAGACTCAGGTATGTTTCAGTCTTACCTATATCCCGGTCCGTTTCTTAAAGATTATCTTATCATCCCTTTCGGACTTTCTTGTAGATGAGGCCACCAACATTTTCATACCCCAATGTGGGATCAAGGATGAAGTCTGGATCAATTCATACCGGTCCTGCCGAGATATGATTGACAATGTTGCTACACCGGCTGAGAGAGGGGCCTTAGAGCAGGTGAATAACATTGATCTCATTCGCCGGGCATACGAGGATTTCGGGAAGAGCGTGATTGTGCAGGGCGAGTTGTTGAGGAGATTTAAGGATCTCTCGAATGGATACTGGCAGTTGAACAAAAGTCATAAGGGCTGCCAGGGGCTTGCTGAGAGACTTTTAGCCGTTGAGAGTGAGAAGGGAAGGTTGGCTGGGGAGCTGGAGAAGCTGGACTCTGATTTGAAAGCCAACGCGAGCAGGGAGAGAAATCTGGCGGAGGAGGTTGAAAGGGTAACTCGGGACAGGAATGAGTGGTTGGAGACCTCCGGTGCTCAGGCCGAGAAAATCAGGAAACTAGAAAGTGAGCTGGCTGCTAAGGATCAATCTCTGCTCGCTCTTCAAGCGGAAAAGGGTAAACTGGTGGCTGAGGTTGCTCAAAGTGAGGTGGTTAAACAGAATGTTGTTCGGACACTTCTACCTTCGGCGGTTCGTCGGTTATTTGGAAGTGTTGAGTACAAGAAGAGTATGGCTAAAGTGTACAGTTTGACCTACCAAGCGGGGTTTGTGGCCGGGGCTCAAGTGAGCAGAACCAAGAGAGGAGGCGGAGGCGCTACGAGAAGATCCGAAAGGTTAGAGGATGCTCCAAATTTGTGGAGGCGAATCGACAAGCTTTTGAAGCCGAGTATCCCTTCATCCGAAGCTTCATGATTCCTACCGTCGCCTTTGGGATTTACTCAACATGGAACGGAGGTTCATGTTAGAAAGGAGACACCCGGTTCATCTAATGCTCCTCATACCACCGAGACTCCAGCAGACATTGTGGAAAAGAATGCTTGAGTTCATCCCTTTTTGGGGCTTGTATTTTTGTGAACAATTATCCGGATAATATCGTTGTAATAATTAACAATGCTTTAGTTATCTTTTTGAATGAATGTCTTTTTTACTCGACATACGTTCCCTTTATTTATTTATTTTTTATGTTTCATGCTTGATATCTTCCTTACGTTATTCTAAGGGCATCCGGCCGCGTGAGCCGTGTATCCGGTTTCCGGGCATCCTCGTGAAGTAAGAGGGCATGCATTACTTGGGCATCTGTTACGGTTGTCCAGGCATCTGTGTGGTTATTCCACCAGGCATCCGAAGGTGTTTTACACTTGGGCATCCGTATTACGGGCATCCTTTCGGAGTTAAAGGGCATCCGACAGGTTTTCGGGTATGCTTGCGTTTTCGTACTCGACGGGGGCCAGCCGTTGGAATTGTTATATTATCACATCAATTGTTACGGAAAATTGCCTCCCCACCGCGGGGAAACTTTCATCATTGAAATAATCACACAATTATTTCGGATTACATAATGATAGTATGATTCTTATCACAATAGCAACTATAAGAAACAATTTCTAAGGTTTATAGCATGCCAGGTCCGAGGGACCTCCTTTTCTTCCATTGTTTGCAACTTATAAGAGCCATTCTGATTTTCTCCTACTATACGGTAGGGCCCTTCCCAATTTGGTCCTAACTTTCCTTGATTCTCCACCCGGCTTGCCTCATTCTTAGGTATACAAAATCTCCTACCTTGAAATTCATTGGTTTGACTCTCGGTTGTAATCTTTGTTCAACTGCGTCTTGTATTTAGCTTCTTGAATGGCGTTTTCCTCCTTTCTTGCAAAGGTCTAAATTCGAGCGTTGTTCTTCTTCATTCGATCTTCCCGAACATCATTGTTCGATCGTGGGCATCCCTATCTCATTGGAATTCTGACCTCGCTACAGTAGGTCAAGTGAAGGGGTTTCCCGTTGCTCGTCTTAAGAGTTGTCGGTGTGGCCATAAAACATTAGGTAACTCATCTAACCATCATCTCTGTCGTCCTAGTCTCGTTTTATCCGTCCATCAAACTCCGGTTAGCCCATTCTACGAGTCCGTTGGCTTGCGGGTGTGCCACAGTGTATTATTTGTTTGATTTTCAACCTCTCGCACCATTTTTGAACGGGTCATTGGCGAAATTGGTTCCGTTGTCGGTGACTATGCCTCCCGATGGCAAGTACCTACATACAATGTTCTCATACGAACTTTATGACATCCTTCCATGTTGTTTTGACCAGCGGTTTCGCCTCTATCCATTTGGTGAAATAATCGATCGCCACAATCACATACTTGAAGCGGCACAGTGCTTCAGGAAAGGGACCCAACATGTCCATTCCCCATTGGTAAAAGGGCCATGGGGCCATGATGGACGTCAGCGTTGTCTTGGGGAGTTTGGGTACTGGAGAGTGTATTTGGCAAGAATCACACTTCCGGATCTTCTCTCGGGTGTCTCGGTGCATGGTAGGCCAGTAGTACCCTTGCCTCATAAGCTTGGCCACCACGGTCCTGGGCCCGGCTTGCATTCCACAGCACCCTTCGTGCACTTCCCGAATTATGTAGTTTGCCTGCAACGGACCTACACATCTCATCATCGGGACTAGATAACCTTTCTTAAAGAGGACCCCTTCTTCCATGACATACGGTGGAGTCTTCATCTTTAAACCCCTAGCCTTATTTGGATCCTCCGGCCACACCCCTTCTTCCAAACACTTGATGATTGGTGTCATCCAGTTGTCCGTTTCTTCTTCTACTATGGTGTTAACCACTTCTTCACCTCCTGAAGGTTTCTCGGGACTTCCACGGTACTTTTTGGTCGGTGGTGAAGGCTACCGGCTAGCTTACTTAATATATCCGCCTTACGATTTTGAGCCCTCGGAATGTTGCGAATCTTAAAACTTTGGAAATCGGATATGTATTTTCTAGCTTGGGCGGTACTTACGCATGCTTTCCTTAGTAGTTGTGAATTCTCCATTGATTTGTTGGCTACTAGTTTTGAATCTACTCGCGCACTTAAGGCCACGATTTTGAGTTTTCTCGCGATCCTTAAGCCGACTAGCAAGGCCTCGTATTACGCCGTTGTTTGTGCTCGGGAAGTTAAGCCGCGGCGTAGGTCATTTCCACCTTTTACGGGTGATGAGGACTAACCTGCTCGGCCCTTCTTTGTTAGATGCTCCGTGCGTATATAGCGACCCTCCACTTCCCCATTTCCATTACTTCCTTACTTTTCACATTTCACTGGTTCCACCGTCTTCGATTAGGAAATCCTATTAGCACTTGTCCCTTGATTGCGTTCCGAGGCGTAGGGTGATATTGTAGGCTCTAGCTCAACGGCGTGTTGGCTAGCTTACCCGAGGCTTCGGTTTATTCAAGATTTTCTTGATGGGTTGATCGATTATGACCGGATGGGGTGGGCCTCGAAATACCTCCTTAGTCTTCGGGATGCATGTAACAGACACAAAGCTAATTTCTCTATAGGGGCGTAGTGTTGCTCTGCGTCGTGTAATGTCCGGCTGACATAATGCACTGGCGCCTGTCTCCCTTCTCTTTCTACGGAAACCTTTAGCTTACCGCTCCTTTTGAAGCCGAGAGATATATAAACAATAGCTCCTTCGGCTTGGGTGTGGACAAAGAAGGTAGCTCGAGTATCAACCTCTGCATTTCCTGGAAGGCCGTCTCAGCTTCCTTTGTCCATCGGTATTCATCTTTATTTTATTTGGTGATGTTTTTCGGTATCGAAGAAAGGAGAGCTCTTTCTGCGACTTTGATAGGAACCTATTCAAAGCCTTGATTTCCACTTAGGCTTTGCATTTCCTTTAGGGTTTAGAGATTTCATTTCCATTATGGCCTTCGTCTTTCTTGGGTTAGCCCTTATTCCTTCTGACGTCACCATATAGCGAGGAATTTCCCTTCTTCTACTCCGAAAGAACATTTTCGCGGATTTAACTTCATGTTTATCCTCCTGAGGTTGTCAAAGGTTTCCGCGATGTCGGCTATCATTTCGCGTTCCGTTCGGCTTTTTATGACCATATCATCCACATATGCCTCCAGATTCCTTCCTATCTGGGATTGAAATGCGAAGTCCACCAATCGCTGATAAGTAGCCCCGGCATTCTTTAATCCGAATGGCATTTTGGTGTAGCAGTATGTTCCTCGTTCTGTGTAAAATGCCGTCTTTTCTTCGTCATCTTTATCCATCTAAATTTGGTGATAACCCTTATAGCGTCCGAAACACTTATATTTATACCCATGACGGACTCAATCTTCGGTCAATCTCCCGAGGGTAATAATCCTTAAGCACGAAGAGTTCGGGGCTTAAAGTCAATGCACATCCTCCACTTAGTCACCTTTCTTAACCAACACGGGTTGGATATCCATGTCGGGTATCGTCATCGGACGGACTATCTTGCTCTAACCCATTCCTCCACTTCTTCGTTGATTACTTGGTTTTTTTCTCGTGAAAAGGTTCTCCTTTTTTGGACCACCGGCGTATCGGAAACATTTACACAGAGGGAGTGTTGTATCAGGCGCCTTGGCACCCCGGTCATGTCCGCCGCCTCCCAGGCAAAGATATCCTTGTTCTTCCTTAAGATCTCGACGAGTTGTCTCCGGCATTCTCACGAGAACCACTGTTCCTATGGTCACCCATTGCTCGGGATATCTTTGCATTAACGGGATATCTTACATTTGCTTTTCGTCTTCTTGAGTTTCTTGGCTGTTGTCTTTGCCTTATATTACGGAGGAAATTGTTCACGGGGTCTTGCCTTTCCTCCAATCTCACGCATTCCATGACTACCGCCCTCTTGGTGGTCAAGGTGGCGATGCCTCGGAGTGGGAAACTTCATCATGGCGTGGATGGTCGAGGCACGGCTTTTAACTCCTTAGACCCGTCGTCCTAGGATTACATTGTAAGGTGAAGGTGATCGCACCTCTGTGAATTTCATCATGACCGTCCTGAATAAACCATAATCTCCGAAGCGTACTTCCAGTTCAATCTTCCCCAAGGGTTGGATGACTTCTCCGGAGAATCCCACTAGCGGGGCACTACTTTCTTGTAACATGGACTGAATGGACGGGCTAAGTTTATTAAAACAATGCTTGTACATCACCTAGACTGATGCACCCTCATCAACAAACACTCTCCGAACGAAATATCCTTCGATTTTCGCCTCCAGAATCAATGGTTCTTCCAATAGGTCCTCCGCGGCTATGCGTGGGAAGGTTATGGGGACGTTCATCCAGTCCTCGTCGTAGTACCGAGCTTTTCTCTTGCGGTCTTCGAGATAATAGTTAACCATGTTGATCACTTTTCCTTTCCCGTTGTTTCCTCTCGGCCTTTCCCGTCCCCTTTGTTGGACGTTTTTCACTAGATGATCTAGCTTTCCGATTCGGGGCGTTTCTAATTGCTTTTTTAGGTGATAACAATCGTTGGTCAGTGGCCTTTTCTCCATGATACTCGCGAATTTGTCCTCATTCTCCTTGCTCGGTTTACCACCTGCGGTGGTGGTGGGGTAGATGCAAATGGTGTTCGATAGCTACTATTTTCTTGGTACATTAGAGCGGGATGAGCATGGTTACGTGACTATCGAGCTTGGTAAAATCATCTGCGGGAAATCGTTGCGGGTAGGCGTCCACTTTCGGGGCGACGTATGGAGAGAATACCTCTTTGTATCTGGAGTCGCCCCTTTCCCAGGCTCTCCTATCATTCCTTCTCCTGTCCGGTCCCCTGAGATTTCTATCCCTTGGGAACTGGAGGTTTCCTCTCCGGGATAGTTCACCCGTTTCTCCTTGGCGGCTCGGTGTTTTATAAGCCTCTTACGCTCTAATATAATCATCTACCCTAATCATCATTTCTTTTATGGATTTGAGTTTGATCGGAAAACTTTTAGGCAGTCGGGGCACCATGAGCACCCATGAATCTTGATATTTTCATGAGCTCCGCGCTCACGGTATCCGGCTAGCCTCGTCGGTCCATCGTTCTTTGAATATCGGTAGTGTTTCATTTGCACTGACAATCCGGGTGATTTACGTGGGATCCTTGAGTTCTTTTGTCATGAGCAAACCTCGTAGTGAATTTTCTCTTAGTTCATCCCAACCGCAATGCTCCCGGTTCCAAATTCTTTGAACCACCCTTGTCTTGCTCCATCCATGGTGCATTGGAACATTCGGCACCACACCGGCATCGGCCATTCTCCTTGATTTCTTGCTCCAACGGCGGTTGGCGTGATCATCGGGATCGGCCGAACCATCATCTGACTTCAAGTTAGCGGGCATGATACATTTGGGGCGGTGAACTCCACTATCCTCCTTGTGAAGGGTGGCCAAGCCAATTCGTTATGTGGTTTCTTGAGATCATCTTTGGGGTTTGGTGTGGCGTCTTCCTCCTGCCCGTCTTCGTCTGTGAAAGTGAGTCGAACCGGTTTGACGACAAGCCCTCGTTGCGTTGTAATTTCTAAAGAGGGCCTCTAAGGATGCCATATGGGCTTGTATTTGTTCGGCATTAGGAGGTTTCGATGTTGAAGACCCGCTCCCTTTATATGTTCGGCGGGAGGTAGGTTCTGGGAGGCCGTAACTCCGGACTGTCATTCGATTCTCGGTAGAATGAATCGGGGTCCCACGGATGGCGCCAATTTGTTGAAGCAAATTCCAGCGGTCTGCTTGACTTGAGAGTTCGGCTTCAATCAACGATGCGGAAGAAATAAACGTTCCTTCTGCGCACAATGCACGCGACGCGTTAGCCTCGCCTGGAGGATATCCGGACCAAGCTCCGTGAAAGTAAGCTAGGGGTAATAGTGGTGAATGCGGTGATTAATGTAGGTGTGTGTATTTATTGCAAAACATTAAATGTTTTGGGGTATTTATACTACCCCAACTATGTACCTGCGTCACTGTAGATTCACTATTCGCGTAGGCCTATATTACATGCCTGTAGGTCTATAGCCACCCTAGTTGATAGGCCACGTGGTGAGAATCCCTTAAAAGTCGGATCACGTAAACATCGTCCGGGCGGAACTCCTCGTCCGGCCAACGATCCCGCCGGACACTGAGTCGTCCGGCCATATACGCCAACAGTATTCAACATATATAACATAAGTTAATCCCTCCTACTTCTGAAGTCAAAGTTATAGGACAGATTCTTCACAATATATCTAACATGAAATATGTGGTGTTTTGTAGCATTCATTTATGATCTGTAGTGGTTAGCAAAATTCCTAACAGAAATGTAATTAAGTTCTAGTAATATAGGTTCAAAGCTGAAATTTTGTTTGTTTTCACCCTAAAAAGTCAAAATTCTTATCTATGCTATTGCTAAATGTTCTCTTGACTTGTTAAGTCAACCTAATACTAACATTTAAGATTCAAGTTTATGCTGATTCTAGTGAAATTGTAATACAAAACACATCCTATTTGTAGAACTCTTTGAATTTCAACTTTTCGTTACAAATTTCTTTTCTTAAAAATGTATGATATTGGTAAAGATTCAGTGCTGATTTTTATCGTTTGACCTAAAAACTGTCAAACTTTCTTTTGATTTATAAGGTTCTCATGTGAGATTAAACTTTGGCGGTTCTTGACCCAATATGATTTGAACAAAAGGAATGTTGAGTTGGCAGTAGAGCATGGATACAAAAATACTACACCTTATCACTAGAATCCCATATTCGTACCATTATTTTGGCGATATGTTAGATATTGCTGAAACTAATGGCACAAAAGGCAGTTCAATTATTTTGACATCATTTTAGGACGGCCACTTCCACCTAATAGAATAAGCGCAACACGTAGAGCGAGTTTGGTCATACAGTATCATTGACGCATATATAAGAAAACGAATTAATCTAAAAACATAATTAAAAATATATAGAAATGCTCGATTGATTAATGAGTTTGATGATTACATAATCTCCAATGACTATTAACTACTACCGAGCATCAAAACTATCACTTGCGGCTTCACTTGAGTATATCAACAATGAACCCAAAAACTTCCTAAATGATTTAAATCGGCATCAAAATCCTTTATAAACCTCCAACGACCTATACATCCAATATCCCCATGAAACTAATCTCTACCATCCAATATCCCCATAACCGAATAAGTCCTCCTCCGACCAACCTCACCAAATCAAACATCAATCGATTATTTTAGCAAAACCTACCAGACTAGACTATTGTTAAACTAAGTCGGGGTGTGTGTGTAAAATTGGGATATGGTTTTATTTAGTAGATATGGCCATCACCAATATAACAAACACATACAAACACACATACTTAGACAGCACCAGCCGCCGGAGGCGGTGGTGGTGGTGGTGGTTTTTTAGAAATGGGAGGTGGGAGAGGGTTTGGTTTGATGAAGTTCTTTTGCATATCACCAACTCGGGTGTCCACTTTGGGCTGGCGCTCCCTCCCTATCATGAGAGACCGGTCACGCTTTTCTGGGCATGTCACTTCATGGAGGTTGATGATATGAGGAAGACCACGCTCATCACAGAACTCACATGTGATCCATGTACCATAGTTTTGGCTTTGGGTTTTTTTGGGAAGCATTTTCTCTCTTGTGAATGTGACTTGAGTGAAATAATGGAGTGTGTATATTTGATTGATGATATGCATGGGGATAGAGGAGGGGGTGTGGGGCCAAAATCTGTATACCCACGTTTATATCTTTACTTAACTTGTAAAATGTCAATTATCAATTGAATTTGAAGAACCTGCTTTGCTATATATGTTATGTATGGTGTGAAGGAATATATTCCTTCTATGTATCATGCTTCCTTCTATATATTTAAAAAAAAATCAATGTAATTGAGTTAAAAAATTTGAAAATCATGTTAAAGAACAAGAATAAGTAAAAAAATAATAATAATAATACTTTATAAAAAGTATTTTTTCTTGTTTTGACTAAATAACTCCCTAGCTTTATATAAAAAGCTCGTTCACGAGCTCTCAATTTCATACATATAAATTACAATGGCTTTTGTTTTTTTTTGGTGCAAAAGGGTGAAAGATATATATTAACAAAAACTTCAACTTACAAAAGAAAACCAAACTATACTATCTGGTGTGGACAGACCCACCCAGAGAAAACACAAAAGATAACAACTGAACTAATCGATATCAGCCACCATTACAAAAAACTATCACGGACAATACTAGCAAAACTACTCTTATCAGAATCAGTAACAAATGCATATTAGCTACCAACACATAACAATCTTTGCTTCATCAAACTGCAACCATGGAAGCCAAATTCACCCTTAAATGCACCAATACCATAACCTCTCAATTACAATCCATAACCATTGTCCTATCCTTAAATCGGTTTATATTGAAGACTCGACTTGTCCTCCAAGAAAATATTCCGACCATATAAGCGAAAATCTTTTATATCTAAAGCAGTTCGCAAATCTTTTAATACATAAAGCGGTTGCATATCTTTTAAAACATAAACCGATTTACGTAAACTTACTTGATAAGTTTCAATCTATTCCTAAAATAGATTCTGAAAATTCGGAAAAATGAAGCTATGACAAAAGATTCGCAAATCTTTTAGTACATAAAAGCGATTTGCGTATCTTTTAAAAACATAAAGCGATTTACGTAAACTTACTTGATAAGTTTCAATCATTCTAAAATAGATTCTGAAAATTCGGAAAAATGAAGCTGCAACAAAAGATACGCACGTGTGCGAGGCTTGAGCTGCATTAGTGTCCGCAGGTCGCATGAGTTGAAGCTTGAACTCATTTTGCAAATCCATTTTTGTACCCCCTGCGCCTTGCAGCGTGGGAGTGGGAGCATAACCAACCTAAAGGAATTTGATAGCCAAAACTATAATTTCCTTATAAACAAGCATCCACTTCTTGTTTTGGGCGATGTGGGATTCTCTCATTTTTCCAAGTTTTTATGTTTCAAGTGCCTCACTTTGAGACACGATATCTCATTCATTTCAACTCCATTTTGGACATACTTTAGCTCGTTTCGAAGCTCTCGTCGAGGAGAACCCAAAGCTACCAATAAACATAAATATATATAACATATACATATATTAAATAGTGTCCAAAATTTGCAAAAACTCATTTTCCAACAAAATCATGTAGTAAAAATATCAAATTGGTAGAAAAAAAGTCTGGTGCCCTCAACTTCATAATCAGAGTGCCCTCGTCATTTAATGAGATTAAAAATTAAAGTGTCAACTGTTGGAATCACTCCTAAACCATAATCAAGCGTTAGTAATTAATATGTAATAGTTAGCTTTATTATGGCCTTTATGTTTGTTATTAGCCTTAACCTTATGTAGAAGGCCCATGAGCTTAGGCCCAAGCCCATTTAAGAAAGGATGGAAACTAGGAGTGTTGCCCTAGCTTTCCTCCTATAAATACTCTTGTAAACCTTCATTTGAAGGTTGGTTGTTCAAGTTTTCTTTTCACATATTCCTATGCCTAAACCGTTCTTATTATTGCGTGTGTGTGTGTTAGATCTTGTTCAATCGCCTCATCTCTTTCTTATAAGCTTGTGTTGTAAAACTAGTGACCTAACAGTGGTATCAATCGCCTACTAGTTGGGTGAATCGTGTTTGTTTTTGAAGTGGGTTTCGGTCCTACGCTTAAAACACACGTTTGATACTTTGGTTCGCTTCAAAACTTGTTTTTTACACTTTTTAATCCAAGATTCTTGTACTTTCAACGTTTTAAGGTGTTAAAATACTTGTTTTGGCAAAAGTTTCAAACTTTATCGTGGATCATTGTTTTCATCTAGTTTTGAGCGAGGGTTTCATCCTACTAAATAGCTGTTTTAGAGCTTTGGTTCATCAAGTTTCACACTTTTGTGTATTTTGGTGTTATTGATGCTATTTTATCACACAAAACGGTTTAGAAACACTTTTGGACAAAATCAAAGTTACGAGCATTTCTCGCGTAGTAAAACCCTAAAACTACGCGTAAGTGCTTCCTTGGTTTGATCCATTTTGGTGGTTTATTCCGTATTTTCTTACTTGGATAAGGCGAAAATACGTCGACTTTGGATATCTTTTGCCTTTGTGATAGTGTAAAGATAATTTGAGCAAAACCCTAAAATTACGCATAAGCATAAGCTTACGCGTGAAATCCTCGCCTAATATTTTTATTACGCCTAAGCTGGTCTTACGCATAAGAAAATCCTCGCCTAACTTTCTCGCTTAACTTTTGTCTCGCTAACTTAGTACTTTTCCTACTTACGTGTAAGCTAAATCCTACGCGTAACTCCTTCTTGTTACGCGTAACTTTGGTGTTTTTACGCATAAGTGCTACTTGGTTCTTGTCTTTTCTCGCCTAAGGACACTTCATCAACAAAGGTTCATTCGACAACAAAGATCCATTTTTACCAACACAAGTTTTCAACATGTCTCAACCACCATACTCTAACTATTTCCGCACACTTATCATCAACGACAACAACAACTAAGTCCACAACATCAACAATGGAATCAACAACAAGCAATTTATCAACAACAATTTAATCAACAACATACTCCACAACTTGGTGCAATTCCCCACCACAAATGGTTCAAACACCGCCAAGTCTTCAAGTTCAACCCTACACAAATGAATTCAATCAACATCCATCAAGGAACACTATGAAGGAACCCACTTGGTTTGCAAAGATGTGTGAAGCTTTAGCGACCAACAATCAATTCATGAAGTGGATCACTTGATAGACCTCAATGCTCACTCCGAAACTACGATCAATGGGTGATAAGGTTCTTTAGGTTTTGTGATCCGAAGAAGCCACATGGAAAGTTCTTAAAGAAGGTTATCTTGGAAGGTCCATTTGAGATGCCTCTTGTCATTGTGCCGGAGATCCTAATGTTGTTCCACCAAGAGATGAACAAACCAACATTGCTCTTTGCGGATCTAAATGCAGCGAACTTCTACACTATGAAGTCGATGAGCTTGCAATGCAATATATCCTTTTAGGATTACCTAACCCAATTCTTGAAGTGTTGATGCTCAAAAGAATGCAAAGGAAATGTGGGACCATATTCATCTTCTTATGGAAGGATCGATACTCAATCGGAAGGATTTGGAATCCAAAATTTACTTGGATTATGAACACTTCATGATTGAATCTGAGAGACACTAGATTCTTATCATCATCGATTTTGAGACATCATCAATGATTTGGATAAACACAACATCATCATGCCAAGAATTGCGGTGAATACTAAGTTCTGAGTAGTCTTGGTCACGAATGGGAGAAGTATGTCATTTTCTCCGTCGGCGAAGAATATGCATCATTCTACATATGGATTGTTGTATGATTACTTGAAGCCTCATGAGAAGGAAGTTGATCGGGAAAGGATTCTCCGTGCTCAAATTGCTCCACCTACACATCAGGAAAATCAACAACTTGCCTTATATGCTCAACAAAGTTATCCTCCTCAACAAGCAACTCAACCAATCGCCTCGATCACACCAAACGATCAATCACAAAGAACCTCAACAAAATCAATTGGTTCCTTACAACAACAACGATCAAGCACTTCATAGTCAAACTCATGAGGAATCCGATCCGTTCGAAGCATTGCAACGAGGATTTGTTATGATTGCTAATGCTTTTAGCCATTATACCAACAAATCTAACAATCGTATTCGTTCCTCATCCAATACACGAAATCGGGATGTTGTGAACAATGGACGAGTTGAAGTTCGAAATCGTGGTTATGGTCGTCAAATGGGAGGTGGTCAAGGGTTTAATGCTATGGGTAGGAATAACAACGAGCTCAAGTGGTAGAACGAGGAATCTTTGTCAAGCAGTTCTTCTTCTCATTCATCACCACCACCATCAAAGAGATCAACCAAATCATCATCCAAATCGGTGAAGAAACCACCTCGTTCTTGGATATCTCATGCTCATAAGCGAATTGGGAATCTTTGTCAAACAAATTAGAAAGAAAGACATTCTCCAAAAGAAGTTGAATTTCTTTCTTGATCACATACAACATTTGTATGACGACATGAAAAGATGAAAGAAGAAAGGAAGTTTATTCAGAATTCATGAAAAGTCATCGTCAAGAGGAACTCGAGCGAAATGATCGAAGGTTACACTAACAAGTACCTTGAGGATATCGTTCCTAAAGTCACAAAGGAGATGTTTACAGACAACTATATCCGAATCTTATGCGAGATAGCCAAGCAAACTATCGGATCAACACCTTTAACCGTCACAATCAATCCATCGATCCTGTGGTTTTCTCGGATAATGAATTGGTGGCCAAGCTTGTCACACAAATGTCTACGATCGGGACATTTACTTCTAAGGAAGGAAGGTTGTTTCAAGCATTCTTGGACCAACTCAAAGAAGCATGTAGATTCGTGAGCGATCTAAGCGTCCTAGAGGCGATGAAGACAAGGATCGGGATAAGCATGATAAAGCTAAACATCGGAAGAAGTCGGTGAATCATCTTCTATGTTACCTCCTCCCAACGGACTCCTACTCAACAAAAGTCCCTCCTCGTTCTTCTACGGATAAACCTCGGGGCGATTCCGAGTTACCACCCCGACTCGAAAACCGGTGATCACTTTGAGTATATGGGTGGTGACGATGAAGAGGTCCTTGAGCCCCTACAACAACCCACCTCTCCCAAACAAGTTCGAAACCGAATCATCATCTCGGCCTTGAAAAAGAAGAAGAAGACGCGCCTCGGTCGACGTCATATCTTGGCTAGATGACGACAAAGCGAAGACTTTGAATGGTTCTCTACTCTTGTTAACAACACTCCCTACCCTCGAAGAAGGTCGAATTTGGTTGACGGTAATACATTGGAGCATGCAAAACTTTTGCAAGAAAAGTTCGGTGAAGAAGATGACGAAATCCGAGTTGAGGCGAATCAAGAATGAAGCTTTTCAACTTTGGAAAGATAGCTCCGAAAGTGCCATCGAGTCGAATATCACCTTGAGAACATTGCTCGAGCTATGTCTAATAACATGGATTAGCTCAACCCGAAGCAAACATCGACTTCACCAAACGGGACAACCCTCCATACTACACCGATGGTCAAACCTCTACCAACAATTGGCAACGGATGAACCAAGGATTCCATTCGGATATTTCTTCAACAAAGACACGGAATTTCTTCTACATGGTGGCGATGGTTCAAGAAATACGCTACATCGTTGACACTTCCATTCCCGGCAGACTATATCGCGAATCAAGCATAGCCATCGAGGAACGTGCCAATCACTTGTTCTCCAACAACGTGGAAGCATACGACCGAGATGCAATGTACGGATTCATCATCGGCGGAACGCCAACGAATCTACTACGTGTCGGTTGAAGTCTCAACATGCGGTGCTCGATACTAAGGATATCGTTGCCATCAAACATGTTGTTCATCATCTAAGTGGGACTACACATTCCGAAGAATATCGTGGTCAAACGACAAGATGAAAGGGATTATGCATTCTCGGGTCGACTTTGAGAATTTGTCTATCAGCGACATCGAAGACATGTACCTTGCCAAAGTACAAGGTCGCATGAGACGATTTTCAACGAAGTACAACGTGAATTCATCAAGTCATTGCTCATCTTCATCAGACGCATAGTCATCAAGGAACGTGTAGAAGATCTCCGGATGGCCATTGAATCTTATCGGACCGTGTCAACTTCACTCCACCTCGGCTAGATCTTTCGGATCTCAACCGACTCTCACAATACACACTCATCGGCAAACCTTTGGCGTTGTTTACCGTAGTGAACTACAAAGCGCTTAATAGCGTGTAGTGAACTTCACAAGTTTGTGGATCACACTTTGAAGATGGTTAGGGACGGATTGGCTTATAGGTTGAAGGACATCGTCAAAGATTGGGTCTCTAGCGATGGAATTCTCGGGATCGCGAGGATGTGAGGAGAATCATCAAGATGATTGATGAAAGGTTGTATAGAAGGATCGATTCGGAAGATTGGAAAGCTATGTGAGGAGAATCATCAAGATGATTGATGAAAGGTTGTGGTCATCTTCCCAACACTCGAAATGGTCATATTTATTGCCAACTTTTCAAAAATAACATTTGATATGCCATTTTTGAGGGGAGAAAATTGTGTGATAAGAAATATGTTGTGCAAAATGCAAATGAATCTGTACTTAGACTTAACCAACGAATTGACGGTACTAAAGCTGTTAGTAACTCGAAAAGACTTGTCTGGACGGGTAATAATTTCGAGCTAGTTCGCTAGTAATGTAAGCGTGTCTCGCAAAGGACTTGTCCAAGTAGAAAGTACCATTCGAGATACTCTTGGTAGACATGAACTCGACGGGTATGACAACCTTTCGAGGTTTGTCTACACCTTCAAGGTAGTTATTAGAGCTAGTTGTCACCTAAAGGCGACAATGTAACTCTTTAACTATGCAACGTAACCGTGTCTCATGGAGGATTGTCTATCACCGGTGGATCAATTCAAAAGTGCGCGCTCTTCCCACACAAGGTGAGTTACGTCAAAACTCTAAAGCACATGTGGAGGAGTATTTATGCAAAATCTTATCTCTCACGATGGTTCAAACATGTTTTCATTTACAAACCCTTTGAGAGATTCTTCATATGATGGTTTTAATGGCAACATAGGTTAGTCATGGAGTTATAAGGTGACTAAGGTTAGGAATAACCGTCCTATGATCCGCTTGAGTCGGAGGGATCTACCCAAGGACATCACAAATAGTTAGTACTTAGAAGTCCTTAGGTATGATTATAAAAGGAGAAAATGAGAATCGGAGAAAGAAGGAGTTGAAGAATTAAAAGAAATGCAAAGAAAATGGTGAAAAGAAAGAGCCCTCCAAATTATTCAACTTAGGCGGACACAGTGTTCAATTCATATACTCTTGGTTGTCACTTAGTGACACCGGTAATGAAGATTAAAAGTCGTCATGGACCCGATGGCGCATGCACTAAACCTTCTTAGCCACTTAAGTTTCTCTCAACGGAAGCTTGTTTCATTCTCACGGGGAACCCTCGTAAACTATTGGCTTTCTCTTAGAGATCATTTGGTATTGAAGAAGGAGACCCTCTCTTAGTCTCCGTCGGAAAACCAAAACGCACTATTGATTCTAGAGCCACGAGATTCATCAAAGATCTCTTAGGAACACTTGAAATTTCATCACTTGTTGATCAACAAATAAGATTATCGGTGGTACATTATCGAGTCCTTCACGGATCTTAGCAATCTGTCGAGAACATTTATGAGAGGTTCACATCCGTGATCCTCAATGATTGAATGGAAACTCTTGCGGTCAACATCAAACGACCACAAAGCGGTCTCTTGGTAACTCCCGTGGATTACGCGAGTGTGTCTCAAACGGTCTGATCGTGAGGTGATGCTTGGTGTACCTCGGCGACTCATCTCGAATCGTAGATGTACTTGGTACATCGCGTTATCTCACTGTGGGACTCAGGTTCGAGAACGGCCTTTGTAAATTAGAGTTGTGTTTTTCACACTATCTTGTTAACACTCTCGAGTTCAAACTTGTAAGTCTTGGAACCTGCTTATTACTAACCGTTTGAAATGTTTTCTTATGGAAGCTCGGGGCGGGATGATCGTGCTAATTCTTCTCATGCTCACGCCAACATCATCACTAATGGAAGTTCTATTCGGATGCAACACAGCGGTCGGATGATTCTTCGTCAAACCAAAGAATCTACAAAGTTAAAGACTTAAAGAACTTCATCAAGATTGAATTCCAACGTCAAAGGCGTGTGAGCATGTTGAAGAATGACGTGGAGACACTGGAGCGTGAAGCGGAACTGAGGCGTAATTGATGCAAACAACAACATACTATCACTTTCACCACAAAGAACAATAATCTAAGAACAAAGTTAAAGATGACGTCAAAGCATAACCATTCAAAGAAGACAATTTCTCTACCTTTGGAGATTGTTCGAATCAAGGCAATTCTTCTCACAAGAAAGAAGAATGTCGAAGACGCGTCGAGCTACTATTACATCAACGCCTTCACCGTTCATCACCAACACTTGAGGGAGATTGTTGGAATCACTCTAAACCATAATCAAGTGTTAGTAATTAATATGTAATAGTTAGCTTTATTATGGCCTTTATGTTTGTTATTAGCCTTAAGCATGTAGAAGGCCCATGAGCTTAGGCCCAAGCCCATTTAAGAAATGATGGAAACTAGAGTGTTGCCTAGTTTTCCTCCTATAAATCTCTTGTAAACCTTCATTTGAAGGTTGGTTGTTCAAGTTTTCTTTTCACATATTCCTACGCCTAAACCGTTCTTATTATTGCGTGTGTGTGTGTTAGATCTTGTTCAATAGCCTCATCTCTTTCTTATAAGCTTGTGTTGTAAAACTAGTAACCTAACATCAACTAAGTTTTAAACCAGATTTTTTAGTGGTCTTGTTTGGTCGGAAACCTGAAAGAAAAATTGGTGAAGAGGAAGAGCCAAAGAGAGAAAGTAGGACTGGTCATTAGGAATTGAAGAGTGGGTAAAAAAAAGTCAACAGTCCCATGTGATTTTATTATTTTAACAATATTTAAATACTTCAACTTTTTTTAGTTTACACAACATATTTCTTCTTCAATGTCTATTAAAATTTAAAGGGAAAAGTGAGTGTCTGGCTGTAATGTATGCAAGATTGGGTGTAGAACCACACTAAACGACTGTGTATTGATAAAACTACAACACGCATCCATTTTTCAAAAGGAAACACATTAGTTATCACTGATAATGTCATGTGGCTCTTCCATTCTTTGATCCAATACCAAACTTTGAGTATCGATGTTATCTTAGAATCTCCATTTAAATTGAATCCCAAATTCTCTCTCTATCTGTGTTCGAAATAGCTTCATATTTTTCGCCATCGCAAGTCAATACCCAATCTATGGCAGTCTTTAAGGTCTAAGACATATGATAAATTGCAAATGGTAATCTCCGCATATAGTTAAAATATATGATTTGTTAGATTTTATGCTTACTTATTTATCGTTGAACATAGTTAATGTATCAAATAGACTTGTGTAAGTTCTTGTTGTGTTGCATAATAGGTGTTTGATAAAATGCTCTTCTTGATTACTTTTTGAATTTTTATACAATCAAGTGTTTCAGACAATTTGGTTTGCAATTGCCTCGCGTTAGCAACACATACAAACATGAGAATGGCATTCTTGCCTTGATAATCAAGTGGCATTTGTACAATTGCATATGGCTTTGCACTTGAGAAAGAGGCAAAAGAAAAGTTTTACAGTAACAATTATTTCAAGCGCGAATAGCAAGACGGTGTGGGCGTTTGGATATAAGAACATTTCAGGTTCTGATGCTTCAAAAGAAAATAAATTAGCAGACCCAACAATTTACCCTTGTATGTAACTTTTCATGTAATTTGTGTTAAGCATAGATGTATAATATTCTCTTGTATACTCGAATTTTATTGATAATAAAAGTGGGTTTGTTTAGTATACATCTTGTGATTTGACACGTTAAATTCTTTTGCACATTAGTTGGCCAGAGTGGCGATGTGGTCATCACCCCTAAGTGATTGCTTTAACATGAGTAGCTACAGGCAACAGAGTGAGTAATATGTACAACAATTATGAACATTGAGCACATTCATATACAAGAGTAATCAAATTCATATTATAGTTACAAATCTAGAGAAGGTTACACAAAAATGTATTTGTGTATGTGAAGCTTCGGAAAACTACAAGAAAATTAACCAACTGGTTTAGAAAAAAAGAGAACTACAAAAAATAGTAATGTCAAATATAGTGGTAGACCTCAAGTGTTTTTCTGTTCCATCTTCGTTGAATCGTTGTCTTGGCTTTATCTTACTGAAATATGAGCTCTTCATTATCGACCACCAACCAATTAAAACTACTAGCAAGCCATACCTGGTACCCCGTAGCTACAAAACCTGAGCAAATAAAGCCGTATACGAGCTAGAGTAATGAAGTGTGCATCCACTATTCAATTACAAAATAACCATCACAACAGAGTTTGCTACAAAACCATTTAGCCTTTAAATTCAATTGTTGTCATCTAGATCCATTGAGAACCGAAATATGATAAAGAGCTCAAAATTTGATATCTCACCTTCATTTAATAAGAGCCATTCAAAATACTAATGAACACTGAATGAACACTTACAAACACATTCCATCAAGCACTTTGCATTCATTTGCAAAATATTTTGAAGAATCGATAATGTCACATAAACAAATAATTCCCCATGTTATTAACATATATAATTGATATAAAATCACCAAGTTAGACAAGAATGAAGCAAAATTAGATTTAGGATTATATCAATAAGCTTTTATTTTCCTACGGGATATGATTTAACCAGGAATCAGATTTTACCATCTGGGGAAAAAAACAATTTATCCCTTGTTTCGTAAATAACAAATCATAACTGAAATTAGAACAGATGGTCAATCGATTTTGAAGGACAATCAGCAGATTGGAGGTTAAGTCGTCATAAAAAGATTGTTGTTTTTGGAGATTTATTATTAAAACGACATAGTATTGTTAGTTCTACACCCAAGCTTGCATACACAACAGCCACATATTCACTTTTCCCAAATTTAAAATGCATTACTTTTTTATACCATTTGTATGATTTTAATATAACTATTGAAGTTAAGGTTTTAATACTTAGTATTTTTAGGATTTTTAGATTTTGGTATAAACTTTTGTTAATGTCACATGTTTTATATTTTTTTAATTATAATTTGTATGTCCAAATTATGTTATTTATTTGGCCTAATTGAACAAAAATACCGCTTACTTGTCACATTTTAAAGTTTTGTATATCTATTAGTTTTTCTTTTTAACTATATAGCATACTTTTTGAATTCGGTCTTTTGGTGTGTCATGTGATCAGTTATGTAAATCGGTCGAATAATATACGCAACTAGTCACACGATAAAAAAATGAAATTAAAAAATAGATGGTTATACAAAACTATAAAATGTGGCTATTAAGCTACATTTTTGAGTAATTAACCTTATTTATAAGGATCACATTTCTTTTAAGTACATTATATAAAAAAAACTATAAATGCTTTGATATAGTTTGTGCAAACTTGGTATGTTTAGTTTCCGTTAAGTATTTGTATTTGGCATCTGGATATGATGTACGATTCAAGTTAGTTAATTTCTCTTATAAGATGAATTAATAAACGACGGAAAAAGAAAAGTCCCAATCGAATTATATTTGAAATCTAAACTTAGAGTGTGTTTGTTTCATTAAGATGTTTTGGGTTTAAATCTGACTACCACATCTTATTGCTAAGAGGTGGCTAGAAAGTCTAAATGTGAACGAAATAATGTTGTTTGTGTTTGTATAATTTTCCGAATGATTTTAAGTGCTCGTTTTTGCAATTTGTTTATTAAACCAAGGCAATGCGAAAAATAAGTAACTTATGTAAATATGAAACAAGACTTTTTATCAAAAATATAACATAGTTAATAAACAATCAAATATATTATATAAAGTTTACAAAGCGAGTAAGAGGCGATGAGACAAGTCCCCACCTCTTCTTGAGTAAGATGTTATATGTCTAACTAGGTCTTACTCAAAGGAAAAAAACAAACAAGCAAAACGCCTGCCCTCCTCTTACCAGTAAGAGTAAGAGGGCTAGTAAGATTTTTTTTAAAAACAAACACACCCTTACTATTTAGTGTTAATTGCAACGAAGTAAAGCTGTTTTTTTCCTTACAATAAAACCCGACCCGACTTTAAATACATTAACATGTTTTTATTCACTTGATAATCGATGCCCCCTCTGATCACCTTTTTCGGCTCCCATGTATGATATTGTCTCCACTCTTAATGGCAGGCTTCCTTATGTGACCGATTGGCAACCATAATATTGTGGGCCGATGTCACTCATTGTCACCGAGAGGATTTCACCGATTGTTGCCGTGAGTTGCCATGCCTATTGTTCTTACTTTATTGCATTATTTAGAAGGTAGCGATTCGACCCACTTGACCTAAAACGGTTTTAAATGATTTAGTTTGATTTTGAATGAGCCAAAAGTGCCACCGCTCTTAGCGGCGTAAACTTGAACCATCCTAAACTACAAATCATCGAATGTTAAAACTTGGTAAAAAAAAGGAAGACGGGACATTTGGGTTAACTAGGTCAAACGGGTGAAAAGTCAATGAAAGTGTCTTTATAAGCTTAAGCATTAAGATGTCTAAAGTTTCTTTGTTGAAGACCGGATTATCGACCATTATGGTGTTTATAATCGAATTAATACATTAATAATTAAATAGTTTTAAAGATAAAAAAAATATGACAAAATGTATCAGGCCAGTCAAACTTGACATGTTTGACCTCATATTGTATATGACCAATGATAGACACCAATAGGGATCAATTAAGATCCGTTAAAGGATTACAAACAGTTGGGCAATCAAGAATGAAGAAATAGATCGCCAAAACCAATTTTGTATTATCAAAGTGTGAAATGTTACAAAGACAGTTGGAAGATTACAAGAATTGAGAGAATTGTGTTTCTAAAGCTAAAAGTGAAAGTAGAACAATGCAAGTATTTAAACTCTTGGTTTTGGCGAGAAAGGTTGTTAGGGACAGTTGAGGAGTAAGTCATGTGCACCTCTTGTGTCTAGTCTTTAGCCTATGCACAAGCACCTCACATGCCATCAACTTATTCTAACACCTTATCACTTAAGTACTTATCAATCCATCCTCCTCAAATTGATCTTGTCCTCAAGATCAAACAACAAAGGTAGGGAATTTTCTTTGAATTTTTTCAATGGGTTCCCAAGTAGCATCTTCTTTTGACCCATTTGACCACTGAACAAGCCCAAAAACCACAGCTGTGTTACCCCTCTTAGCCAATCTTCTTTCTAATATAGCTATGGGTTCTGCTAACATAGTACCATCCACACCACAAACTGGTAAACTGCCACTTTGAGTCACCACACCTCTACATTTCTTGAGTTGGGACACATGAAAAACATCATGGATTTGAGAAGAATCTGGTAACTTCAACTTATAAGCAACCTGTCCAACCTTAGCTTGCACTTGAAAAGGGCCATAGTATTTTGGAGACAGTTTATTCTGTTTACTCTTCCTAATGGTGACTTGCCTGTGGGGCTGCAGTTTCAAATAGACCTAGTCATCCACTTCATATGATCTGTATGTCTTGTGTTTGTCAGCTTGGGACTTCATTCTATCTTGTGCCCTTTTTAAATGGAATTTAAGCAAATCAATTGCCACCTCTCTAGCTGTAAGGGTTCTGTCCACTGATTCCACCTTACTTTCACCACCCACATAAGGTACATGAACAGGTGGTGGTTGTCCATAGACTACTTCAAAAGGAGTAGTATGGATTGCAGAATGATAATTGGTGTTGTACCACCATTCAGCTAAGGATAACCATCTCATCCAATGTTTGGGTTGCTCCCCTGTCATACACCTCAAATAGCACTCTAAGCATCTATTAACCACCTATGTTTGGCCATCAGTTTGAGGATGGTATGAGGTGGACATGTGCAGCTTAACTTGTAGCAACCTAAACAACTCTTTCCAGAAGTTACTTAAAAAGACCTTGTCCCTATCTGATATAATTGTGTGTGGTAACCTATGTAATTTGTAGATGTTGTCCATAAAGACTTGTGCAACATCAATAGCAGTGAAAGGATGAGCAAGGGGCATAAAATGTGCATACTTGTTCAACCTATCAACTACTACAAATATGACAGTCTTACCCTGAGATTTAGGTAGACTTTCCACAAAATCCATTGAAATGCTGGACCAAATAGGAGCTGGCATAGGCAATGGTTGGAGAAGTCCTGGATAAGCCACTAATTCTGACTTATTTCTTTGACAAGTATCACATTCCCTCACCATATGTTTGACATGTTTTCTTAACTTCTTCCAATAAAACACACTGCAAATTTTGCTAGTGGTAGTCTTAACTCCAGAATGGCCTCCAACTGACCCAACATGAAAGTGATTGAGTAACTCTGCTCTTAATGCCTGATCATTACCCACCACTAACTTTCCTTTCCTCCTCAACTCCTGATTAGACCATGTATAAGAACCTTTTACATTTTGACCATTCTTCAACTGAGTAATGACCTGTTTGAGCTTTTCATCTGAATCCCAACTAGTCACAATTTTGTGGTACAATTCAGTATTCATGGAAGATGTAACCAAGCTGAACAGTTCACTAGAATACTGAAGTCTTGATAATGCATCAGCTGTAACATTCTCCATACCCTTTTTGTACTGAATCTCATAATCAAACCCCATTAACTTTGGTAACCACTTCAGTTGTGCAGGTGTAGACATCCTTTGATCCAATAAGTATTTAACACTAAAATGATCAGTTTTAATCTTAAAATGTCTATCCAACAAGTATCCCCTCCACTTCTCCAAAGCATATACAATGGCCAAGAATTCTTTTTCATAAGTAGACATAAGCTGGTGTTTTTGTGAAAGTGTTTTGCTAAGAAAAGCTATAGGATGTCCTTCTTGTAACAACACAGCTCCTAATCCCACTCCTGATGCATCAGTTTCCAAAGTAAATTCTTTAGTGAAATCAGGTAACCTCAGCACTGGTGCACTAACCATGGCATGTTTGAGCTTATCAAAAGTTGCTTGAGACTCATCAGACCACAAAAAACTATTCTTCTTGAGTAATCGGGTGAGTGGCCTACTAATGCTAGCATACCCTTGAATGAATCTTCTATAATAACCTGTAAGACCCAAAAACCCTCTAAGCTGTTTCACACTAGTGGGTACAGGCCAATTAGCCATAGCTTTTATCTTTTCAGGATCAGTAGCTACTCCCATAGCAGAAATAACATGACCCAAATATTCAACTCTATCAGTACCAAACACACACTTACTTTCCTTAGCATATAATTTGTGATGCCTCATTGTTTCCAACACAGTCTTCAAATGGAACAAGTGATCCTCCATAGTTTGTGTTAATACAAATAAGCCGTAAAAACGTTTATTTATATTTTACGATCTTCTAATGTTTTGTCGATAACAAACGTAAAATCATTTTAACGAAACAAATAAAATATGTAAATTGTTTGAACTAATAGTTTCTAACATATTCACATTTTCACATAAAACACTAAAACAAGTATAAGTGATTTTATGATTTAGTAAAACATATGTACAATAACTAGTGTTTACAAATTTGGATAAAATATACACATAACTAGTATGGAGTATATTGGGTAATATAAATGGGTAGAAACTTAAGCATCACAACCCATTGGGCAAATACATTGAATGTAGTTGGGTACAACCCAAAGCCCATAACCCATGGATCTTGACCCATAACCCATTGCATGACATCATGCTTATATCATACATGGATAATATCCATAACCCATGGATCAACCCATACCCAGTGACCAAGTGCATTGCACTCAAAGATACATTGTATCTAGCCAAAGATCCATGGTTCAACCCACGACCCATGACCCATAACCAAAATACCCATGGGTAAAGGGAGTCCCCACGGATCCATAGCTTAACGCTAGACGGATCCCTTGTGGAAGGGATCCGTGGGATCCGGGGAACGAGGATTTTTCCTCTATAAATAGTGAGCCATTTCTTCATTATTTCTCACCCTTTCCAACACACTTTCTCCCCAGGTTAAATCTCACTAACCTTAGATCCAAGAGATCTATGTTTGTAGTTTTGTTTTGTGTGATCTTTTAGGTTCCTCTTAAAGGCAAGATCACCACCTTTGAAGTCGAGCAAGCTCAAGTCCATGAGTTTCAAGCTTCCTCATCATCAAGGCTCATGAAGTCTTCTTGTTGATGATTCCTTTCTTTCTTCAAAGAATTGTAGTGTTGAAGACATTCGTGAAAGGTGTCTCAAGTGTCAAGATGAAGATATTAGTGAAGAGTATCTATCGTCTATAGCATAAGCACTTGTGGTAGGTGCATAGAAGTCAAGACAAGAAGCATTAGTGAAAGGTGCTCAGAAGTCAAGACTTGAAGCATTAGTGAAAGGTGCTTAGAAGTGAAGACACAAGACATTAGTGAAAGGTGTCTTGTAGATCTAGTCAAAGGCATTAGTGAAAGGTGCCTTAGATGTACATTCGATATGGTGTATTTCGATGTACTAGATAGACTAGCATTAGATCCAAGGATATTGATGTCCTTGATGATGTTGTAAAGGAGTAGATATCCTTTGGGATTAGTCGTTGGTGTAGTGTGGTAGTAGTACCTCCATTGCAATGGAACTAGGTGCTTAGCCTAGTACCTAATAAAGGGTAGGCGACGTTGTGAAGGTGTAGTTAACCTTGGTGTGAAAGAAGTAGGTACTTAGCCTAGTACCTTATAAAGGGTAGGCGACGTTGTGTAGGTTTGGTTCACCTTGGGTGAAAGAACCCGGTGGTTAGCCTATCACCGGGAAAAAGGGTAGGCGACGTTGTGAAGGCTTCTCCGCCATAAGGAGATTGGTGTAGTGTTTACGAACTCTCGAGTAGGTGACTCGGGAGTGGAGTAGGGCAAGGAAGGTGTCCTTGTGGCGAACCACTATAAATACTCGCGTTGTGGTTTTGTGCTTCTTACTCTTATCTTTTCATTACATATCTTTATATGCTTGTTTATCAACATCCAACACACACAACCAAATAGATTGACATAAGTCTATCTAAATAGTTTAAAAGGAAGTTTTAATTGGTAAAACTATTCAACCCCCCTTCTAGGTTTCTACATTTGGCATCAGAGCTTCGTTACCAAGTTTCTTGAAGTATATTGTACTTTAAAAACTTGATACGATCCATGGTTAATTGAAAACTACAAAGAAAGTTTTTCATAAAAACAAACACCATGTCTTTTAAAACTATATGTTTGGATGTTGATTTGATAACAACATTTTTCCTATTTATTTTTTTCATTTAATTGCACTAATCTTCTTTGTCATGTTGATTAGTCAAAGCTCATACCCACCAAGCTTTAGGAGTCGCTTGGTAACAAAAATACCTTCCTTAAGAAGGTATCTTAAGCGTAAAGGAGCCGGAAAAGGTTTAAGTGACATTTTCGTGTCATTTGTAAAGACATTCCTAAGTGCGTTAGAGGTATGATTTTCTTTTACTTTGCTTGATAATTAAGTATACCTATTTAGGTATTTATATGATTATCTTTTGTGCAAATTACATGTTTTACATGAAGCTTCATTAGGAAGCCTTTTTCTTACATATGTGTCTTATTTCTCGTCTAAAGTCGTGGTATATAAAACTTATGTTTTGTTTTCTTTTAATCCAATAATAAAACAAAACACGAATTTCAAAAATTCCTCCTTCCCCATAAATACTCCCATCGTCGACCACTCTATCAAACCCTCACTTTTTCAAATCTTCCAATTTCAAAAATTTCCTCTCACTCAAAAACTTCATCTTCCTCCTCATTCCATCTCAACCAAAACCAAGAAGATCCGTCATCAACATGGTTTACATCGCACTCGTGCTCATCGCCTTAACACTCCTCGCACTTGTGTTCCTTATGATGAAGTTCACATATGGAGACATTGACTTTGTGTTGTTAATCTACATTGGGATCATATACCCAATCCTTTGTATCATCCTTAGCATTGAAATGCAATATTACTAATAATCTTGTTATCTTTGTTATTATTTATTTTCTTGTGATTTATATGTTTCATCTTCCTTCGTGATACATTAGAAGTCATGTGTGCATGCTAAAAGAAAATGTAGGATAAAACACTTCTCGTGGTATAAAAATGTAAAACCTTTGTTTTTATCAAAGCTGTTTTTGTTACTACTGATCCACGGATCCGGAAGTTATACTAGCGGATCCCTTTTGAAAAGGAACCGTGGGATCCGTCCTCTCGGAGAACAGTTTTTCATGCAAATTAAAACCATTGTTAATAAAAATCTAATAAAAACGTTAGATAATTATAGGTCGACCATAAACATCACCTCTTATTAACCCATCATTTCTATAGGTTCAACTATGACGCATGAATATGAGTTTGATTTTTCACTCACTAACGTCTACACTCCGAACATCTCTCTCGAACCCAACACACCTGGCAATCATGTCCGTGGGTTCAATAATCTCGATAACCGGCACTTCCACGAAGGACGTATTATAGACACCTCTCTACAATTCGAAGAAGGTATCAATACCTCCTTCCGAGCCATAGGACTAGAATGTCTTCTTGAAATCAACGATAAGATATGTCCAAGGTTCATAATGGAATTCTTCCGTCAAGTCGAACTCGTTCGTAACGAGGATCGCTCTCTATCCCTTTGGTTTTATATCAAAAACCAAAAGTTTACTCTAACCCTTGGGCATTTTGCTCACATCCTCCGGATTTCAAATCATGGACAATGTGCCTTCACCGAAGATTGGTCTCTTGATTCTCTCTTCAACTTTCATGAAAAAAATAGCCCATATTGTCCACACATACCCTCTCAGGAAGATTTAAATCGCATAATATGCAAACCTCGACCATATTACTCCGATCCAAACATTATCTTCACACGGGACATCCGAGAAGAGTACAAGCCTCTTGCACTCATCCTACGTGAAAATTTTTGGATTCTTAGGAAATCGAGAAATTCTTCCCGCTTGTTGTGCTCACATGTTGTCTTGTTTGCTAACACAACAACCATGCAATCTAGCCTACTTCTTCGCAAGGCGGTTGCAAATCTTCAAGGCTCCAAGAATAAACTCATCCTTTATGGAATGTTCTTGACACGCCTCTATCATAATGTTATGCACTTCCATCCTCAATTTCAAAGTCCGTTGTACGTACTTGTGAACAAGATGATGGAACCGCTAAACATATCTCTCATGAATACTTTCTTCATTCTTGATTCCACCAACACTCATCAATCACGTAATGATCCTCCTAGCGAAAACACTCAAGAAACTTAGTAGTATTTCAAAATAGGATCAATTCTCTTATACTCGTGCTTTATCAATGTAATCCTATTTCCTTCATGAAATAAAACATCTTACATTTGATATCTTAGTATTAGAACTCTTTTTAGACTATCCTTGAGATATAATACATTGTCAAGATCATTGCATACCTTTAGTAAAGGTCCTGCTTGACGGATGGGCGGATCCCAAAGATTGTGCTAGACGGATCCCTACACTTAGGGAACCGTGGGATCCAAGCAATGAAAATGCAATTGCAAGCATTATATTTCAAACATATCCTTAGAACACCTCACACTAAGCTAAACATAGTGTCTTAAGGCAAATTAAGTCCTTATCAAGATAGGTTGATTCTTCCTACTCACACACCTAAATCACACTCTAAAACGCTTGTAGATCTACCGTTTCATTTTAATCCATTACTCTTCCGCTCTTAAACTCACACTTCATTTTTTACTTGATCCCTCACATCTAGTCTTAGAAATCTTTCGATTATGACAAAATTGATCATAAATCATCCTCACCTCAAAATTGATCAAAGTTGATCAAATTCTAGTTTTCTCATCTCAAAGCTTCTAGGATATTTTTCAAAACACTATCCTAAGTCACAACCTGATCTCTAGGATCATTTAGCTTCAATTGACACTCTCATCTTTAGTGTCATCCTTGCTCATCCATTGGTACTCTTTGAAAGTTCCAAATCCTTCCATAAAAGACAATCATTAGCTACATCACTTAATACCTTCAAGTACTTAAGCACCCATTCATTTAAGACATTTAGGAAGACCAAACACTCAAGATGTTATAGTTCTTAGATCTTAGAAATATCATTTCCACTCTTTCATAACTTCTGAATTGGGATCCCTAGGATTAGCACGACGGATCCTACGAGGAGGGAACTGTGGGAACTGAATAATGATTTAAGTCAAATCTTGCTAAAACAATCATTTCAAATCATCTTCCTAACTCAAACACTCCATCTCATCTTAAATGAGTTCCTAGATCAGTGCAAACTCTGAAGTTGACCCTTGTGCATGTTAATCATCACATTCCAATAAATCCTAGTGGCTTAAGGCTTAAATGCACTTGCCAAATCTCTTGGTTTATAAACCACTTTGCTAGGACCTCCATATCATCACTTTCATCCTAACTTTCAACACTTTATAAAACCTTGCAAACCTCTTGAAATCATCTCATCATGAGGAAAACCCCAAGTAGTAACTTATCCACCAAAGAACCACCCATGAAAAAGGCGCGTGTTATACACGAAATCTCTTCAACCGAATCATCTCCGATCAAGCCAACAAATGATAGGATCCTTCATCATCCAATCAAACCAATTCCTAAAAGGATAGTACCCACAAAACTACCAATGCCAAACACCACCATACCTCCTAGGCCAAACAATATCATCTCCACTAAACCTTCACCATTAGTTCCTAGATCTATTTCATTTACATCCCCACTATCATCACCACATCTCTACAATTTAGAGGACTTGCCTCTAGGCGTCTCATCCGCTTCACGACAACATTCTCCTCATTAGGAGGAATAATGGTTCAAAATCAAGGTGTTGAGTCAACACTTGCTCCGGCTTCCTTTTCGCCGTTTCCATCATATAATCTCATTTGGATTATGAGAAATCATCAAAGTCAACCACCCGATCATATGGAAGTTGCCACTTCTCTACCACCACTATCATTCTTGGTTGAGTCATTCTCAAATGTACCTCCACCAATCCCTCCATCGTTTGAAGCTCCACAAGCCGCTTCACTTGATCCTTCGCATCAAGCTATTTCATTTCCTCCACCACCACTACCTAGCCATGACAAAGATTGCTATCATTGTCAACATGTTGAAAGTTTGATACATGAAGTACGAGAAAACCAACGTTTCATGTTCTATCATCTCCTCGAACGTTTCTACGAGATTAAACCTAAACAAAACTTGAGCTAGAAGATTTTAGTGGTGTCCTAGCATCAAGCGTTAGTTGGTCTAGAAATTCCTAGTCATGTATTGTCTATTTTTTAGAGTCATGTACATCATAACTCTAGTTTTATTAAATGGAATTACATGCTACTTGTTATTTTTCTGAGCATATGATTACCTTGTATTCATATCTCATTTTTGTGATAACATTACTTGTTATATCATCGTTGATGAAATTAATCAGCTACTACGGATCCCTCAGAATTGCCTAGACGGATCCCTACTAGGAGGGAACCGTGGGATCCGTGAAGACGAAAAGTTTTCTTTCTACTAACTTGAATCACATTTGCGGAAATTGTGAACTATACTTGCTTTCTAATCTTTGTTTAGTAGTTATTCAATTTACATGAAGACTTTGACATCCTAAAGCTAGGGAGCTTTATGTCAAAGCAATACATTGCAAATTACTTGCAATACTAGGTTTACATTCGTGACATCCCGTGCATAATTGCAATCATCGAGGGGAGCACATTCGCCACTTAGACGAAATCTTTTGCAAACTTACTTGCAAAAAACTAGATTAGTATCACTTTCTTGGCGCCCACATAGGGATGGACTCGTCAAGGGGAGTAACGAGATCCGTTCCGTTACTTGCTCTCTATTTTTATTTTATTTCTTTCACATGTTTTTCTTAAAAGCGATGTGTTGCTTTCCTTCAAACACTTTTGTTTCGACAAAAGGGAGAAAAAGTAAAACTACAAATTCAAACTTTTACAATTTTGCTTTTCCTTAAAATAAATTTATGTTTTGTCATCAACAAAAGGGAAGATTGTTAATGCAAATAAGCCGTAAAACGTTTATTTATATTTTACGATCTTCTAATGTTTTGTCGATAACAAACGTAAAATCATTTTAACGAAACAAATAAAATATGTAAATTGTTTGAACTAATAGTTTCTAGCATATTCACATTTTCACATAAAACACTAAAACAAGTATAAGTCATTTTATGATTTAGTAAAACATATGTACAACAACTAGTGTTTACATATTTGGATCAAATATACACATAACTAGTATGGAGTATATTGGGTAATATAAATGGGTAGAAACTTAAGCATCACAAACCATTGGGCAAATACATTGAATGTAGTTGGGTACAACCCAAAGCCCATAACCCATGGATCTTGACCCATAACCCATTGCATGACATCATGCTTATATCATACATGGATAATATCCATAACCCATGGATCAACCCATACCCAAGTGACCAAGTGCATTGCACTCAAAGATACATTGTATCTAGCCAAAGATCTATGGTTCAACCCATGACCCATAACCAAAATACCCATGGGTAAAAGGGAGCGTCCTACGGATCCCTAGCTTAACGCTAGACGGATCCCTTATGGAAGGGATCCGTGGGATTCGGGGAACAGTAGGATTTTTCCTCTATAAATATTGAGCCATTTCTTCATTATTTCTCACCCCTTTCCAACACACTTTCTCCCCTTAGTTAAATCTCACTAACCTTAGATCCAAGAGATCTATGTTTGTAGTTTTTTTTGTGTGATCTTTTAGGTTCCTCTTAAAGGCAAGATCACCACCTTGGAAGTCGAGCAAGCTCAAGTCCATGAGTTGCCAAACTTCCTCATCATCAAGGCTACTGAAGTCTTCTTGTTGATGATTCCTTTCTTTCTTCAAAGAAGTGTAGTGTTGAAGACATTAGTGAAAGGTGTCTCAAGTGTCAAGATGAAGATATTAGTGAAGAGTATCTATCGTCTATAGCATAAGAACTTGTGGTAGGTTCTTAGAAGTCAAGACAAGAAGCATTAGTGAAAGGTGCTTAGAAGTCAAGACTTGAAGCATTAGTGAAAGGTGCTTAGAAGTGAAGACACAAGACATTAGTGAAAGGTGTCTTGTAGATCTAGTCAAAGGCATTAGTGAAAGGTGCCTTAGATGTACATTCGATATGGTGTATTTTGATGTACTAGATAGACTAGCATTAGATCCAAGGATATTGATGTCCTTGATGATGTTGTAAAGGAGTAGATCTCCTTTGGGATTAGTCGTTGGTGTAGTGTGGTAGTAGTTCCTCCATTGCTATGGAACTAGGTGCTTAGCCTAGTACCTAATAAAGGGTAGGCGACGTTGTGAAGGTGTAGTTCACCTTGGTGTGAAAGAACTAGGTACTTATCCTAGTACCTTATAAAGGGTAGGCGACGTTGTGTAGGTTTGGTTCACCTTGGAGTGAAAGAACCCGGTGGTTAGCCTAGCACATGAAAAAGGGTAGGCGACGTTGTGAAGGCTTCTCTGCCATAAGGAGATTGGTGTAGTGTTTACGAACTCTCGAGTAGGTGACTCGGGGAGTGGAGTAGGGCAAGGAAGGTGTCCTTGTAGCCGAACCACTATAAATACTCGCGTTGTGGATTTGTGCTTCTTACTCTTATCTTTTCATTACATATCTTTATATGCTTTTTTATCAACATCCAACACACACAACCAAATAGATTGACATAAGTCGATCTAAATAGTTTAAAAGGAAGTTTTAATTGGTAAAACTATTCAACCCCCCTTCTAGTTTTCCACAGTTTGGCTATAAATGAGTATATCATCAAAGAACACAAGCACAAATTTCCTCAAGTAAGAATGGAATACCTCATTCATGAGAGACTGAAAGGTAGAGGGAGCATTAGTCAGTCCAAATGGCATAACCAGGAATTCATCGTGCATTCTTATTTGATGGTAACCAGACCTCAAATCCAGTTTTGTAAACAATTGTGCCCCATGTAATTCATCTATCAACTCTTCAATTATGGGTATTGGAAATTTATCCTTGATGGTTTGTTTGTTCAAGTGTCTATAATCTACACACATCCTCCATGAATTGTCATTCTTCTTAACCATAACAATTGGTGAAGAAAAAGGACTATTGCTTCTCTTAATCACACCTGATTCCAAAAGCTCTTTGACCATACCTTCAATAGCATCTTTCTGTGTTGGAGGATGTCTATATGGTCTAATGTTCACTGGATGAGCACCTTCCACCAATGGAATTTTGTGATCATGGGCTCTCTTAGGTGGTAATTCAGTAGGGACTTGAAATACATCTGCAAATTCTTCCACAACCTTGTGAATCTGTGGGTTTGGTTCCTTCTCTTGACCCTCCATTTGCATACA
This sequence comes from Chrysanthemum lavandulifolium, assembly GCA_022545495.1. Lineage (NCBI taxonomy): Eukaryota > Viridiplantae > Streptophyta > Magnoliopsida > Asterales > Asteraceae > Chrysanthemum > Chrysanthemum lavandulifolium. The sequence goes on along the minus strand of CM040240.1, from coordinate 51,880,054 downwards.
AGTAAGTGCAGAGTTAGGATATACACAAAGAGCCATAGAATGTAGTTCTGCTTGTCTCACAGTTTTGTCAGAAGCTTTGATTTTCAACCAATCCATGTTAGACTTGTGAGTTCCTCTGAGCAAAACCTTTTGATTATTATACTTGAAAATCATCCTCAACTCACCAAAATTCACCATTATCTCCCCTAAGGTAGCCAACCATTGGATTCCAAGTACCATATCATAACCCCCCCCCCAAAGGTAATAGCATCACATCTGTAGTGAAAGGAGTAGTACCAAAATGCCATTTGAATCCTTTACATTCTGCATCAGTAACCAGTTTATTACCATCTGCAACTGTAACTGGTAATGGGCATGTACTTTTGGTGATACAGCCTATCTGTTTAGCCATATTTTTGTCCAAAAAATTGTGTGTAGACCCACAATCAATCAAAATGTGGAGTGTATGTTTACCAACTGTACCAAGGACCCTCATGGTTTGAAAATTGGTGGTACCAGTAAGAGCATTGAGTGAAATCAATGGTTGTGACTGCAAATCAATCAAATCCTCTTCTCCCACAGTTTCATCTATCTCCAAAAATGACACTCCTTCATTTTCCAAATCAGGCACTAAAACCAAAGAGTACAGCTGGCCACTACACTTATATCCAGGAGTATATTTTTGGTCACAGTAAAAACAAAGATTATCAGCTCTTTTTTCTGCATACTCTTTCTGGGTCAACCTTTTATTGTTACCAACAACTGAATTGTTTGGTTTAGCAGCTGAAGTGTTTGGGTTTGGCAACAAAGGTTTGGTAAAAGTACTAGTAGAAGCCTGACCAAATCTTGAATTGTTAGGAACAAAAGTACTTCTATTCTTCTTCTTAACTGCATTGAGAGTGGCTTCTTGGAGATTTGTCAAACAATAAGTATCAGCCAATGTTTTTGGCTTGAACATTCTGACACTCATAGCCAATTCAGTTGGTAGCCCACCCAAAAACAAACTCATTGCATGTGCTTCACTTATCTCTACCCTACTCAAAAGATTATCAAATGCATCTTCATAATCTCTAGCAGTAGTTTCATATTTCAAATTCTTTAATTAAGACATATGATCATCATAAACACTACCAAATCTGTCCAAAATGGCCTGTTTATATACCCCCCCAATCTACAAATCCTCTATGAATCTTAAGAAACTGTATGCCATAACAAAGCTTTATCATAAAGGTGAATAGAGACAAGATTTACCTTCTCAATTTCAGCCACTTGATCAATCAAGAACACTTGTTCACATCTAAACGACCAACCTCTTACATCTTCACCGTAGAATTTAGAAATCAATTTTAGATACTCTTGTGTCTTGTAATGATCCACCTCCATTATTACCACCCATTTGAGTATGTTGCAAACTCAACCACTGTAATTTCCCGGACATCTGCTCCAATCTTGTATTCATAGCCCCATAGCCCCACTCATCATTTGAGCTATCGATGCGCTATGTATCTTCTTGTTTCGCCATAAAAACCATCAAGATCCAGGCAATGCATTACGCTAAACCGGTTCTTGTAACCACCATTGTTAACTACTTCAAGATTCTCAACTAAGCGCCACGTGTACTATTTCTTGAATATGATGTAGATCATTACTAATTATCACTCCTACTTCTTCAATTGAACAATACCAAGTAATCAGAACTGTTTCTTGGCTATTCTCAAGTCAAACAAAGCGACCATTCAACCAAAAGCATAGGATTTAAGCACTAATCTGCTTGCTCTTGTGGCCATGATGAATACTTGACAAATAGTTGTATTTACGAGCGGATAGTACACAACTAACCAATATACCGGTGTAGTATTAGCGATTAGAAATCGAGTACCGATGTAGTAACTCTTGATTTACGGACTTGTTGATCGAAAATAACAACCTCCACCAAAAGTGGATGAGAAATGTGATTGTAATGGATGTAAAATATGAATGAAGACGATATAGAGCCAAGAAAGTGCTCTGATACCACTTGATAGACACCAATAGGGATCAATTAAGATCCGTTAAAGGATTACAAACAGTTGGGCAATCAAGAATGAAGAAATAGATCGCCAAAACCAATTTTGTATTATCAAAGTGTGAAATGTTACAAAGACAGTTGGAAGATTACAAGAATTGAGAGAATTGTGTTTCTAAAGCTAAAAGTGAAAGTAGAACAATGCAAGTATTTAAACTCTTGGTTTTGGCGGGAAAGGTTGTTAGGGACAGTTGAGGAGTAAGTCATGTGCACCTCTTGTGTCTAGTCTTTAGACTATGCACAAGCACCTCACATGCCATCAACTTATTCTAACACCTTATCACTTAAGTACTTATCAACCAATTTGGCCTGTAATTATTTTCTGAATTACCTGACCCACGCATTTTCCACTTGTACATATTTTCTGTCATCTGACCCATTTTGACCCACGATACGACCTACCATTTTCCCTGTTTGTGTATCATAAATGTTCATTATGCGGTGGTTGCTTTGATGGATGGCCACAAAGTACAAGGCCCTAGTAGTCAGCGATGCACTCAACAAAACCACATAGCGATAATTCATTCAGACTTGTACAACCTCATCTTGGTCCCGAGAGGTGTAACTCATGGAGGGTCGATGAGGTAAAGATTTAGTCCCTTTGGAAAAGAGTATTCGCTGGTATTGAATTGAATTTAGGATAACGAGATCTATCTTTCTCACTTTACTTGGTTTTGCGAGAGCTTTTGATATCTTTCAAAAGCAACCGGACATTGTATTCTACAAGGATGGAGTAAATGAGGGCGGTTTAATGAAGTTCTGTTGAATGATGGACAAGATCCGAAAGGTACTTATCATTTTCATTTTTAACACTTTAAACATGTTTGTTCCTCCGTTTGCAATATAATGTTTGATGTTTGAGGCGTGTATCTCGTTGGGAGAGAACTGCATGCCTCCCGTGACATTCATTGTGGTTCGAAAAAGGCATCATGCACTTTTCTTTCTGTGAGGCATGATGATAAAGCTAGCAATCGGCAGAGTGGCAATATTCTTCTGGTGATTGTTGTTATATAGACTCGTAATGTGTTTTTTTTTTTTTTTTTTTTTTTTTCTTTTCTAATGGATTAAATTTATCGTCTTGTGGTTGATACTAAGGTTTGTCATCCCGAGTTCAATTTCTACCTCTGCGACCATGTTGGCATTCAGTGAAACCTTTTAGCTATCACGGAGTATTATTTTTTTCAAATATCTCACGTATGTGAAATATCAAGTAAAATAACTACCATTTCAAATTTTGGGTATGCTATGTACCCAATCATTTTCATCTTCAAGATTTTATAAGACATCATGGATCAAGCTGTAAAAATGTTACGTTTGTATATCATACATTATTCCTAATGGCGGTGTTTGCGGTTCCGCCCGCATACTATGCTCATTTGCACGCATTCGAGTTCGCTTTACATGGTGTGAGATTAGTCAACAGTGATCCACGTGGTCGTGTGGAGCGAGATGTGTGTCTAAAGTTAGTCTTTTCCGGTCATTCATAACAATGTGTAGAGTGTCACGTCCTACTGCTAGGTTGGTGATGGCCTCTTAGAACCTTAAATACGTCCCCAATACCCCGCTCCGGCACTATTGGATTTTGTTTATGTCGAGACTTGAACTTATGGTTTATAAATGGGGTTTTTGCTCTTTCAATTCATTATCCCCCATGGCCCCATGCAGCATGCATCTTACATTGCAAAGCAAAGCTTTGTGCTTTTGTTTGTGCCTAATATATTGTTGTTATGATGCTAGTTTTTGAGCAATGAGATGTTTGAGATATTTGACCATTGATGCTGCAGCCTAATAATGATTACTTTAACTTCCTATTGTCTAAAAAGCATTGTACTAAGGTCAATGGGTTAATATGTTAACCTGCACTAAATAATAACCATTAGTGGCACTTGTAGTTTAAAAGTCAAAAAGGGCACTAAAGTAATTTTTTATAAAATGTATTTATATATAGGGATAATTCCATATTTACCCAACTTAAACCTCATAATTCCATATTTCCCCAAAACACAAGTTTTTAGTGAATATGTACAATGCTTTTAAAGTATGTGTTGGGGAAATATGGAATTATGGAGTTTAAGTTGGGTATATATGGAATTGCCCCTTATATATAAAAAAATAAAATAAAATTGAAATTAGGAAACTGAATGGGCCTGTAGGAAAGTAATTGTGCTGGGCTACCGAATTGTAACCTGATTAGGAATATAATCCATCCATAATTCCATACATAATAATACTCCGTATATAAAATTTGGATATATCATAAATTAGTGTTAATTACTAGTATTATTTTTGAGAGTTTTAATTGCTTTGTATATTAATTTAAGGTATGAATTCAACCTTATAATCTTAAATCGATGATTCTAAGATATTAAGTTTCGATCTTGGAGCTTAAATTACTGAACTTGAACCTTAAAAGTTTTATTTATGTCATAGATTATAGTGTAAATTATTATTTTTGCGAGTTTTAGTTGCCTTGTATATTGATTTAAGGTATGAATTCTACCTTTCATTACTGAACTTGAATCTTAAAAGTTTGACATGGTCATAGATTAGTGTTAATTGTTATTTTTGTGCGTTTTAATCGCAGTGTATATTCATTGAAGGATAAAATTCTAGTACCTTGTAATCTTAAATTGATGCTTTTCAAGGTTTAAAGTTTCCATCTTGAAGGTTTGGGTTGTTAAAACCTGCATAATTATAACACATGTTAGATCAAAGCCTGTTGTGATTTTGATTAGTGATATGTATTCCAAAGTCCTGAGATGTTTACTTGGTTCAAAATCTAATTTTTCACAAGTTGTAGTCTGTTTTTTACTCTTTATATAACACTGATAAGTTCAAGAATTTTTTTTTCAAAGTTCTAAGTCTTAATCATAGGTTATATTCCCCCCCCCCCCTCTTAAAACTTATTGTGTTTTTTGTAATGGCTTGCATACTTTATAATCAAATATAGTTGCATCCTATAGACTAGTGGTATGCAATCTATTTTTCTTTGTTGTTTAAAATTTATATATGCATCTTACCAAGGTACATTTTGATCCAGGAAAGAACATCTTAGGATGGAACAAAAGCAGATATGTTGTGGTTCTGTATATGATCAAATACCTCCCCTGTCTGCAAATCATCAGTGGTTTGTTGCTCAGAACCTTGATGCCGAAGATGAAACAGAAGTTCAGATTTTCTACAATGTACATGAGCCGCTTCGTCATTATCGATGTCGAATCCCTGAGTTGCTTGGGAAATATGTCCGAGGGTGTTTCTACGGCTGGGTGATTCTCTCCGACCATCCACGCTGGTCTCTTTGGAATCCTGTCACATCAAAGTTCATCAATCTCCCACGTTTGATTTATAAACAGTCAGACACCAATGATGATGATATAGGATATTGTTGTTTGTCTTCCCCTCCTGATGATCCCAATTCGATTCTTCTAATGACAAGAACCGAGAAACCCCACTTTGTGTTTTGTAGACTATACCCTAAAAAAAAGAAGTTAAGATGCTGGACTGAAATGTCATATGCTAAACAGGTCAAAAAAGTAACAGGTTTCAATGGTTTTCTGCAGTCTCTAACTTGTTGTAATGGTAAAATATATGCATATGCCATAGCTAGTCGTCTTGTTGTAGAGTTAAGCATCATGGTTAAGGATACAGGAGTTGCGATAAAGCTCTTGTCATTATTGATGTTTCCTTCTCCCAGCTTAAATGGTTGTAACCGGCTTCCTTATCTTGTTGGATCTTGTAAAGATATATTTTCCATTTTCATAGATTTTGATGAGGTTACGGAAGCCATTGGCAATGTGTATTTGTTCAAACTTAACATGAATTGTAAGACGTGGGAAGAACAGGAAGATCTCAATGACGCTACTATTTCCTTGGAAATCGGTGGTTATGTTTACCCGGAATTTCACAGCCTTGGAATAAGCTCGGAGTTGGGGGGCTATATACATATTGTTGGTGAAAATGGGAAAATAATATACTCGTATCATGTCAAAGATAAAACAATCTTTTCTTCATCTCTGCCTTGTTTAGTAGGAACAAGCCATGTGTCTGCATGGACAATGCTTGAATGCAAAAGGTATTGTATTGCTATCATTTATTTATTGACATTTATTTTCAGTAAATTACATAAATCGTTTCTCTAGTTTGTTAAAATAGCAGAAATTGTCTCTTTGTGATACTATTTGCATAAATGCTTATCTAAAGGAAATTGTTCCTCGAGTACTTTTGGTCCCTCGAGCATGTAATTAGTTTCATCTTTCGTCTCTAAAAGGTAAGGGACAAGAGACCAGAAAACAAAAGCAAACACTGCAATTAGGGACCAAAGTTTGAAAATAGTATCAGTGAGGAACAATTTCGGTTTTTATTAACAAACCCAAGGATGATTTTTGTAATCTACTCTTGTTTTATTTGTAGCTGGAAAATGTCTTATCAAATCATATTTTGTGTAGGTTGTTAGAAGGTGATCATAAACAAGAAGAGGACAAGAACGATAAGATAGTCGTTAGTGAAGTTAAGAGTGATGGGTTTGAATTTAATGGCATGACGGATGGATCACACTTGCTCAATCTTCCATTTGATCTTTTGAAGATGATTATGGAGTTCGGTATTGGCATCGAATACATGAACTTTCGTGCTTCATGTAAACTGTGTCATTTAGCAGCACCTATAATACAATGGAGCAACCAAACAGCATTAAAGAGGCTGCCATTGCAGGCATATTCATTGATATCACCTTGGCTGATGGTTATTGGAAGGCACACTATCACTCTTATTGATCCGATGTTTGGTGACGAGTATTTTATAAAAACACCTCGAGAATTAGAATTGATTGGTGAACTAAAAATGCATTGTTCAAGGTATGGTTGGCTGCTAATGCGTAAATCTGACAGACCTCTCTTTTTTTTTAACCCCTTCACAAGTGATACTCGCGAGCTTCCATGGGATCCTTATCTAGAGAGCTTTGATTTTTCAGCACCACCTACTTCTCCTGATTGTATGGTTGTTGGATTTACATCAGTTTATAAATGGCATGTTCACATCCACTTAGTAGGTCGAGAATCATCGTGGCGTAAATATGCTCTCAATTTTGGTAATGACGATCCATATTTATATCGCTTTCCAGCATTCTATGGTGGTGATGTATATGCATTGTGCAACGGTAAAGGAGTTGATGTTTTCAAAGAATTGGGCGCGGGAGATCCCAAATGGGAATGGGAGTCTGTTCTAAAGGAAGCCCCAATAAGTTGTTGCACATCAAAGGCACAACATTTCCTAGTGAAATGTGATCATGAGTATAAATGTGATCAACATCTTTTACTAGTAATTGTGGGCGAGTTTGGAGAATCCGTCGAAGTATTCCTACCAAATAAGGATGAAGGTAAATGGGAGAAATTAGATGATATAGGAACGCATGTGATTTATATTGGTGATAAAACATCTCTGTGTATGGAAGCCAAAACACCAGATATGGAGAACAAGATATATTTTCCGAGATTTCATTCCGGTAAGATATTGGTTTATTCTCTCGAAACATGCAAGATTCACACATTCAATGGTAAAAATATCCACGAAAGTTTTGGGGATTTCTTCGGAACAATAAAACATCTCCCACATAATGCGTGGATTGAACCAAGTTGGTCCTAGTTAAACTATATTATCATTTTCATTCTTTTATTTTATTTTATTTTTTTATTTTTTTTACTCTGTAACACTATGTGGTCTTATTATTATAGTTATTATTATTTTTATTTTTTTACCTTGTGTGTGGATTAAACCAAGTTTTGCTGAGTTCATTAGTATGTTGTGCAACACTCAGGAGTGTCTAAACCTGTTCTTTCTGAAAAAGGGGATACAGTTTGATAAATGTTGGTACCAAAATAAAGTAAAACCACCAATGAGATATCAGATGCTAAATCTGTTGACAAGAATTGGTAATACAGTTTTTGTCGTCGTTATTTATGGGAGTATGTTAAAACTATATAGGTACATACAAGTAGATTGTTCCAATATACATTATGATTGCATTGCATCTATATATATACAGACACTACACATCCATCAAATATAAAAAGGTCCGGAGTTATTGACCTGATACACCAATGTATGCTAAGATTCTGAACATTGAGGCTGAAGATCAGGTATGTTGTTTGACTATAAGATAATCGAATGTTACAAAACTACAGTAAATAGTTAACATTTGACTAATGAGTAACCTAAGCATAACTCTTCAAGCATTTCATGATATGATACATTCAAATTCTTAGGTTGTTGTTACAAACCGAGCAGTTCCGGACAGCCTCTTTCCAATCCCACATTTTTATTTTATTTTTTAATATTTGGAGTGTTTTCTTTCCTGCAAAACCATAGATTACTGATCCTTTTATAAGACTATTACCAACATAGGAAGGAAGTTTTATCATTACTAATGTCATGAGTTCTGATTTTAAGCCATTGGAACTGTAGTGATCTTGGTGCACCCGAACTCAGCTTTTGAATATAGTTGGTGCCAGCAAGCAAAGTAGAATGATAGAAAAGTTTGTTTCCAGATACAATCTTGATATAAATGAGGTTTTTCAGGAACCCAACTATTGAGCCCCACCCTGAGTGTCAAAGGATTAAGGACGTATGCAGAATGAATTACTGCAAGTCCAATACCAATCAGTGATTTTTCCTAACAAACAACTCTCCCATTTTAAAATTACACTGGATGACTTCATATGGGCTTTTGGGGTACGGAGATCAAGGGCATTCTCGCAACTTCTTGGTCAAAATCTTATCTTAAATCCCTTGGCAGACTTGGTAACCTCTTGAAACTATTTGTATTCACAAATTCGTTTTTTTACTTCAGACTTGGTAACCTCATAGCGATTTCTTTCCTAATATATAGACATTGATGCCTGATCAATTATAGCCCTAGTATTACAACAGAAAGATTATTCGTATGAAGTCAAAGGGGTTGGCGGAATAAAATATTCCCTCTGAGAAGTCCTATACCAGTTAAGGCTGGTCAGCAGGTAGGTCATAAGTTAATTCCTCCTACTTCTGAAGTCAAAGTTAGCAAAATTTCCAAACAGAAATGTAATTAAGTTCTAGGAATATAGGTTCAAAGCTGAATTTTGTTTGTTTTGACCCTAAAAAGTCAAACTTCCTATATGTGCTATTGCTACATGTTCTCTCTGACTTGTTAAGTCAACCTAATACTAACATTTTAAGATTCAAGTTTATGCTGATCAACTGAAGTATATAATACAAAACACATCCTATTTGTAGAAGTTTTTAAATTTCAACTTTTCGTTACAAATTTTTTTTCTTAAAAATGTAAGATATTGGTAAAGATTCAGCGCTGATTTTTATCGTTTGACCTAAAAACTGTCAAAGTTCCTTTTGATCCTTAAGGTTCTCATGTGAGATTAAACTTTGGCGTTTCTTGACCCAATATGATTTGAACAAAAGGAATGGCGAGTTGGCAGTAGACTATGGATACAGAAGTTCACTCCCCTTTACCCAAAAAAGACTATGGATACAGAAGTAAAAGTACTGCACCTTAACACTAGAATATCAGATTCAGACCCTTATTTTGACGATATGTTAGATATTGCTGAAACTAATGGCGCAAAATAAAATAAGCGCAACAGGAAGACAATAAGGCAAGTTTTGACATAGATTGTAGCAGTATCATTGACACATATAAAAGAAAATGCATAAAGCAACAAAACAGAATTGAAAATATATATAGAAATACTCGTCGTCTGATTAATGAGGTTGATGATATGAGCTTCTTCCTAGAATAATCCCCTATGACTATTAACTAATGGGGCCAATTCTGTTACTCTGTTTTTCGACATCTGTACTCGTGGCATTGCGCTTTTTGGACAAATTTTCCACATTAGTCTTTTTAACTTAATTTGAAAAATGTAAAGGAAAATGATCAGCTAATTACTTGTCGATATGTCAATATATTGTAGTCGGCTGTATTTTGGATACTATTATTTTGGTGCTTGCTAAGGGATAAATTCTCATCATTCAGCTAGTTTGATCTAATGGTAGAGATTAACCATAATTTAATATGTAAAACTAAGTCCATGTTTTTTTTTCCCTTTTTTCTTTGTCTTTTTATTTTTCTTATTTATTCACTTTTTTTTTCTTTCTTTTTAATTCACGTTTTTTAAATTTAATTCAAGATTTTTTTTTAATAATTCACATTTATTTTTCTTGGCTTTCATACGTTTTCGTCCGTTTTCGTTCGTTTTCTTACATTTTCGTCCGTTTTCTTTCGTTTTCGTCCATTTTTCATACGTTTTCGTCCGTTTTCATACGTGTTTTTACTTTCATACGTTTTCGTCCGTTTTCATACACATTCGTCCATTTATTTACGTTTTTGTCCGTTTTCATAATTTTTTCGTCCGTTTTTAAATGTTTTGACCGTTTTTAGACGTTTTCATACGTTTCTGAATATCACTATCACAAGTGATATTCTGAATATCACAAGTGATTTTCTGAATATCACAAGTGATTTTCAACTGATGTTTTGTAACATGAAAATCAAAAGTGACATTCAAAATATCACAAGTGATATTTAGAAAATCACAAGTGATAGTTCAGAAAATCATAAGTGATATTCAAAATATCGCAAGTGATATTCAGAAAATCACAAGTGATATTTAAAAAAGCACAAGTGATATTGAATACCACTAAATATCACTTGTGATATTCAAAAACGTATGAAAATGGACAAAAATGTGAGAAAACGGACAAAAACGTAAGAAAACGGACGAATGCGTATGAAAACGGATGAAAACGTAAGAAAATCACAAGTGATATTCAGAAAATCACAAGTGATATTCAAAAGCGTATGAAAACGGACAAAAACGTAAGAAATGGATGATAACGTAAGAAAACTGACGAATACGTATGAAAACAGATAAAAAGGTGTGAAAGCGTAAAAACATGTCTGAAAACGAACGAAAACGTATGAAAAATGAACGAAAACGAAAGAAAATGTCTGAAAACGGACGAAAACGTCTAAAAACAAACAAAAACGTAAGAAAGCGGACAAAAACGTATGAAAATGGATGTAAATGGGCAAAAACGTAAGAAAACAAATGAAAACATAAGAAAACGTATGAAATCGTAAAAACACGTCTGAAGACGGACGAAAACGAGAAAAATGAACGAAAATGTATGAAAACAGACGAAAACGTATGAAAATGAACGAAAACATATGAAAACGAATGAAAACGTAAGAAAGCAGATGAAAAAGTATGAAAACGGATGTAAATGGGTGAAAACGTAATAATACAAGACGAAAACGTATAAAAACGTTTGAAATAGGCAACGTGTAAAGCAAAGAAAAAATGTGAATTAAGAAAACGTGAAAAAAAAAAAAAAAAAAAAAAAAAAAAAAAAAACGTGAATTAAAAAGATAAAAAAAAGTGACAAAATAAGAAAGACAAAAAAAAGGAAAAAAAATACATGGACTTAGGTTTAAATATTAAATTTTAGTTTAATCCTCACCATTAGATCAAACAAGATGAATTGTGGAGATTTGTCTTTTAGTAAGCACCAAAATAAGGGTAAACAATTGAACTTTTCTCCAATAAATTATTGTATTGTGAAGAAGTGGGTCATTTTATTGTCATTAATAAGATGATGACACATAAGTTTAATCATTTCAGTCAAGCATGTCAATCAGTGCTTAAATGTGAAGAAGTCGAGCTACTCGTAAGGTATGCAGAATTTGATGAGCCTAATTTTGACTTCATTTGGCTTCATATAAAAAGCTCGCTCACAAGCTCCCAAATTTCATACATATAAGTTATAATGGCTTTTGTTATTACTAATTTTAAGGACTTTATTTTTACCTATAAAAAAAGACTATCAATAGAGGACTTGTGCCTTTTAGTCTAATTGTTTGCTCGTCTTTCAATCAAATTTGGTTAATACTTCTACTCGCCAATGCATTTGCATATAACGAGGAATTTTTACATGCGCTCTGTTACGGGTGCTGGATTCTACGCGAAAAAGTTTGCATTATTATTGAAATCTCATTCAAGTCGGTTCACAATAAGGATACTAAAAAACAACGATGCATATTAGATATTTTCAAATGAAAGTAATTAATATTTACTTCTAACTTGTAAGAAAAAAATGTAGTTTAGAATGAATCTCTATAAAAACCTTGAACAAGAAAATAATTTTTCTTTCCATTCTCTATTCTTTAACAAAATTTTATGCCAATTTCTTCCATTTGTCACAATTAACAAACCTTGATCTAGCATCAATTATGACCTAAAATCTAAATCTAAATCTATTTTGATAGTTCTATCGGTTTAGTTTTCTCATACCTTTTCATCTGTTTTCGACCGTTTTCATACATATTCTAACGTTTTCGCCTGTTTTCGTCAGTTTTCATACGTATTCTTCCGTTTTCTTACGTTTTCGTTCGTTTTCATACGTTTTCGTCCGTTTTCAGACGAGTATTTACGCTTTCATACGTTTTCGTCCGTTTTCATCTATTTTCTTACGTTTTCGTCCGTTTTCATCTATTTTCTTACGTTTTCGTCCGTTTTCATTCGTTTTCATACGTTTTCGTCCGTTTTCATCAGTTTTCTTTCGTTTTCGTCTATTTTTCGTACGTTTTCGTCCGTTGGAAGACTTTGTTTTTACGATTTCATACGTTTTCGCCCGTTTTCATACACATTCTTACGTTTTTGTCTGTTTTCATACGTTTTCGTCCGTTTTTAAATGTTTCGACTGTTTTCAGACGTTTTCATACATTTCTGAATAGCACAAGTGATATTTTGTGATACTAACTATCACAAGTGATTTTCTAAATAACATAAGTGATTTTCAACTAATGTTTTTGTAACATGAAAATCACAAGTGATATTCAGAATATCACAAGTGATATTTTGAAAATTACAAGTGATAGATACTCAGAAAATCACAAGTGATATTCAGAAAATCACAAGTGGTATTTAGAAAATCACAAGTGGTATTCTGAATATAACTAATAATCACTTGTGATATTCATAAACGTATGAAAATGGACAAAAATATAAGAAAATGGACGATAACGTAAGAAAACGGACGAATACGTATGAAAACGGACGAAAACGTAAAAAAATCACAAGTGATATTCAAAATATCACAAGTGATAATCAAAATATCACAAGTGATATTCAAAAAATCACAAGTGATATTCTGAATATCAGTTGTGATATTCAGAAGCATATGAAAATGGACGAAAACGTAAAAAAATTGACGAAATCATTAGAAAACGGACGAATACGTATGAAAGCGTAAAAACGCGTCTGAAAACGGACGAAAATGTGTGAAAAATGGACGAAAACGAAAGAAAACTGACAAAAACATATGAAAACAGACGAAAACGTATGAAAATGAACGCAGACGTATGAAAGCGAATGAAAACGTAGGAAAACAAACGAAAATGTATGAAAACGGATGTAAACAGGTGAAAACGTTTAAAAACGAACGAAAACGTATTAAAGCGAAGAAAAAAAACGTGAATTAAAACAAATGTGAATTGAAAAAAAAAACGTGAAATAAAAAAAAAGTAAAAAATAAAATAAAAGAACTTGAATTAAAATAAAAAAACTTGAATTAAACAAAAAAATGAAAAAAAAAAAGACGTGAATTTAAGTTTAAATATTAAATCTTAGGTTAATCCCCACCATTAGATCAAACTAGATGAATGACGGAAATTTGTCCCTTAGTAAGCACCAAAATAAGGGTAAACAATTGAACTTTTCTTCAATAAATTATTGTATTATGAAGAAGTGGGTCATTTTATTGTCATTAATAAGATGATGACACATAAGTTTAATCATTTCAGTCAAGCATGTCAATCAGTGCTTAAATGTGAAGAAGTCGAGCTACTCGTAAGGTATGCAGAATTTGATGAGCCTAATTTTGACTTCATTTAAGCTCGCTCACAAGCTCTCGAGATATAAATTATAATGACTTTTGTTATTACTAATTTAAGGACTTTATTTTTACTTATAAAAAAAGACTATCGATAGAGGACTTGTGCCTTTTAGTCTAATTGCTTGGTCGTCTTTCAATCAAATTTGGTTAATACTTCTACTCGCCAATGCATTTGCATATAATGAGAAATTTTTACATGCTCTCCGCTACTGGCGTTGGGTTCTACATGAAAAGGTTTGCATTATTATTAAAATCTGATTCAAGTCCGTTCACAACAAGGATACTAAAAAACAACGATGCATATTAGATATTTTTAAATGAAAGTAATTAATATTTACTTGTAACTTGTAAAAAAATGTAGTTTAGAATGAATCTCTATAAAAACCTTGAAAAAGAAAATAACTTTTCTTTCCATTCTCTATTCTCTAACATAATTTTGTGCCAATTTCTTTCATTTTCACCATTAAAAAACCTTGATCTAGCTTCAATCATGACCTAAAATCAAAATCTAACTCTATTTTGATAGTTCTATCGGTTTAGTTTTTTCAATTTAGATCAAAATTGTTGTTTTTCCGTGTTCCAATTTTATTTTGATTGTTCATGATGTCTGCTCAACGGCGATCCTCGAAACGAATAATTAAAGTACCAGGCCAATATGTAGATTTTATTATGTGATTTGAATGTAAAGAAAGATACAGTAAAACCTCTATAAATTAATACTCGATAAATTAATAACCTCGATAAAATTAATAATTTGTCCGGTCCCAACTTGGGACCAAGACAAATTAGACCCCAATCGATAAAATAATAAGATAATAATTTTTTTGAAACCCGAGTGTATATATATTAGTCCCAATGAAACTATAAATTAATAATTACTAAAAATTTCATATATATGTATATATGTGTGTGTGTCTGTGTTTCAGAGAGAGACACTCAAAATCCTTAGTAAAAAATGAATCCATAGTCACTTGTTTTTTGTTGAACTTCAAATCTATATTGAGTTTATCTTACAATCTCCTTATTGCATTAAAGAGTTGGTGCGTTGTTTTCTCGTATTGCAACAAAAAGTGTTAATTTTATTTTCATAAAGTGTGAATGTTAATTCATAAAATGTTAATTGAAACTTGTTTTTCAAATTTATTTCGTCTCTAATGAGTATACATTGTAACTAGTTAGTATATTAGACTTGAAAATTTAATAGTCATACATAAAACCTCTTTAAATTAATAAATTATTAATTTATCGATATAATAATATCTCGTTAAATTAATAAAATATCCTGGTCCCAACACTATTAATTTATAGAGGTTTTACTGTAACCAAAAACATTCAAAAAATTGTAAAGAGTTTGGTGACGAGCTTGTGAAGTTCAATGGGTCGTGGTTGCCTGGTAAACCAAACACGCCATCAATTGTATGTTGAGTTTATGATATATAAAATACAATAAAACATAAAGACATCAAGAGTACACAATGGAAGACTTAAGATCATAACAAATAAATTAATTAACGAAAGTATGCGTAACGTACCTCTTGCGAATATCAAATCCCTCGAGCAAAGCAAAACAACCCTCGAGCAAAGCAAACCAAAGAAGTACTTAATTGGTGTAAGAATAATGTCTTACAACCACGTTCTTGTACACACGAATTAACCAAACGAATCAAGCGATTGCTAGATCTAACACAAGTCCTCGTTTAAGAAAAACGAAACCAAACTCCCTTACTTTGGGGTGTTCGGCGAATGTAGGGACAAGAGAGAGAGAGAGAGAGATCTAGGGTTAATTCAATGCACAAGTGTATGAAACCCTAGAACCTAACCCTCTTTATATACTAGTAGGTAAACTTAGGGAACAAGTTAGGGAATTAGGCTTTGGAGAAGCCCATGGCCGGCCATGATGGAAGCCCAAAGCCCAACCCATAACTTTTCCAAGTTTTCCATTTCTAGTCCTTCTCTTTTCCATTTAACGGTCGTTAGTCATTTTCCGTTAAATACTTAACGATCGTTAACCGGACTTAATGTGTAATAATTAATCGTAAACATAAACATTAATTATTAACTTTAATTCTCATTCGCTAATGTGTGCAATCCGTGGTCACGAGTTCGAATCCGGACATTCACATGTTTGTAAATATATACATTTCCAACAGCTCCCACTGGATATGTTTACAAAACGTGAAATGACATTGGTTAGCGTCTAGCAACACGCCAATGCCCCGGTACAACTCGTGTATGGTTTTCTGGAGAAAACCAAGTTTGATGATTCATCATCATATTCATCCTTTGTTTCTAATACCATGTTAATAAGAATATGGATCTCACTCATTTCTTAATTAACTATTCATTTCTCGCTTTATGTGATTGATTAAGATTACCAATTCTTCCGAACATATTCCGAAGACCTTGGGCATGGCCATGCAAACATCTTAACAACCCTACGAGGGCCCAAGAGTATTATACTTCAAAATAAATTTGAAGGAAACAAATCCCATTTTGACTACAAGCGAGATTCATAAATTTCGCAACACTTCGAAAACAACCCTTATAACTACCGATTCACGTATAGCGTTAGATTGCTTCACAAAATGCACTACATCCATGACATATCTCTTGTATCTCAAGTCGAGGATAAATATCCATGATATACTTAATGACAAAGATCCATAAAGTATCATCATGTGGGTGGGATAAGTCCTATACTCAATTCATTGAATATCATCGAAATTAGTCATGCTACGCATCAATATACTTTCAAGTATATTCTAACTAATACTCGATTTGTCTTAATTCAATATCATTCCCATGTTATTGATTGACAACGGACTATTTAGAATAACTTAAGTTATTCATGGATTTAAACATGCAAACATAGGACACAATATTATAAATGAAATTAAACGTATACCGTACTTTAATTCATTATAAATAATAATTGTTTAACATCCTTTATCCAAATACTAAATAGATCAATGCATGATAATTCTCGTTAATGAATTTTGCCACAAGTCATGAAACTCATACTTGTTGACAAGGCATAATTTCAACTAACTTTGATCTATAGGAATTTTGAGAATACTTATTTCAAAAATTCAATAAGTGAATTTCTTGTATGTGTTTACACATATCTTGATATTGTCATATCATTACATAAGGTGCGTGATAACCTGAACCACCCTTTTACGACAATCATCTTTCAAAACTTTAAAGTTTAAAGTATTCTTTATTCTTTAATGTACAATGCAACTATGCTCTTAGTTGAGCATAACTAGTCAACATGGTCATCACCAAGGATACCATGACTAGAGTTGAGTGTCATCTCAATTATACTAGCATCATTGTGTACAACAATATGCTCTTTAAACATCCGTAAACTTGAACAGTTATAGTGTAATGTTGGTGCCTACCAAACTCAAGTTTGTTGGCAATGACAATTATGAAATAATTGCCATATTTTCGTCCATAGAATCTAGGAGCATATCCAGACTGTGGAATGTGATTCTAAATCCAAACATATTCCTTTTAAAATATTTATTACACTAACAACTTTCAATGTTGTCAAATCATCTTGTAACCAAGCATGACACAACAATCTTATACACAACATGATGTACATGATGAATCTTCAAGTTAAACTTTAAGATCTCATTCATATTATATCTTGTCAAAGATATGTATTTATCATGTTTTATTAGACTCATTTATTTTACCGCATATGTTTATAAACATATATTCCAAGGTTGTATGTCTTATTTCCAAATCTTACAAACTAAGTTTCATTCCCAACTAAAACTTAATTTAGGTGGAATGTAGTTGCCCATACAACATATAAGATTTAAGAAAATAAAAATAATACTCCTACTAGCTTTCGGGAATACTTATGAGCTATCTTATTTTAATTATTAAATCAAACATGGATTTAATATTAAACATAAGAATCATCTCCTAGATGCATGCATATATCCATTCATGGATTCTTGCGGTTGTACATATTCAAAGATTATTTGAATTCATAAACTACTTTGTATTACTTATCGTCCTCGCAAAAGTAATTCACAACAAAGAGTTTTGATATTCATTGTCAAAATTTCATATCAATGAAACTAAGTAATACAATTATAATCTTTATACTTCTATTTAATGTATCTAGAAAAGAATATTCAATCATAGTTAATTGCTTAAATATGATTAATATTATTATCACTAGACATGCATTAAATATGTGTACAATATTGTCCATATGATTTCTACATAAAGATTTAAACCACTAAGGTTTCCATCCTTTGAAGAAACTCATATTCATTATTAAGATAAACCAAGTATCTAAAGTTGATTATCTTTATGGACAGCATCTCAACATTCATAGTATGATTGATTTACCACAATTCAACATTTGGTAAATTCATCATTATGATTATCGAGCTTACCATGATCCTCAGAACTCATATTTCTCAAAGATATTAAATATCGAGATATCCTTTCGGATCTATGAATGACAATTCCATCATATTGAGGTCTATCATTTACATGTTTAACCTCATCATGATATTTGCTAGTGTATTTTAGAAGATTATGTATTTTGTAATTCAATCTTTCAAGATCTAAACAAAACTCCCACTTGCCTTTAACAATTTAAAGATTACCTTTAAATAGTTTAGCAAGTAGAGCAACAATACATTGTTCTCTTTTGGGATATTACAAAAAACATTGACAGTTCCTAACATTAGTTTGTTACAACTCACTCTACAAGTAGTTTAACAAATTCAGAACTTCATTTATAAGACTTAATGTGATTCATCACATTCCATAAACAAATGGTGTCTTGTCAATCTTCTAGGTTGGAGTCTTATTGAGTATATTCAATCTATACTCAATCTTCTAACCTTGATAACTTTTGGAAGAAACTATAGTTATCTTGAATCAAACATGCCAATAGATTTTGATTCTTCTAACGAACATACCATAAAACTATGGTATTTCATTAGAATTAATATTGTAAGATTAATCTAACAATATTTAAGATAACCATCTACTCTTTGGCTTATCCTATTTACCAACAAAGTAAAACTTAATGGTACAATAGAATTACCAAGTCAATTGCATGCATTATAACACAAGTATTTTGACCAAGTCAAAAGACATATCGCTTATAATCCCACTATACGTTATAAGTCATTGATCAACTCATTGACTTCATGCATATGTCTTAAAACATAGCAAGTTAACGTCTTACTTTATATTGTAAGTCTTGTATTAAAAGACTTCATGTTTGTGACTTTACAAAATCATAAACATTTATAATTAAAGTAATTATGAACACCACCTCGGGTTTCAATTAATATTTCAAGTTAATATTTACTACATATATTTAAGTCATTCAACGAATACTTAAATTCAAAGTAGTATTAGATTACTTCATTTAATTATGTCATTCCATGAAATGTTCAACGTAAGAAACTGCAAAATCATCCATGCTCGTTCTCACGACACGTGGATATTTTACCTTGGGCTATAATCTAGTTCACGTTCTCACGTAACATAAATTGTAACTACAAGTGTTTCTTAAATATTGAATGACATAAATATTTAAAATAAAGTAGTCTTTGTTATCATCTTGACACATGTTCTTAATAGGGCAATCATACATATTTAAATGTATAATTCCTATTAGAACGTTATTCTCTTACTTTTCGGTCAAGAGAATCCATTTAAATCATATTAATATGTGTTGTACCTTGCACACAATAAAGATTTCTCCCACTTGTGCATGGAACAACATCATGTAGCGAGATAAACAACACGATACACGCTTCGTTTATTTGATTAATATGATTTGTGTCATAGATATAACAAGTAGATGTAGAACTATATTGTTTAGTAAGGAAACGCACACCCTATCCTTAAAACATAAGTGTCTACAATTGGAAAGTAATTATCTTTGAAGATAATCTGGTTACTACACGGAAATAAGGCTTGTAGCTCCCAATTGAATTAGAAATCATTAAAACAACTTCTTATTCAAGAATGCAACACAAATGCTCCCACCGAATCGACAACATTGTAAGTGTTGCATAACCGATGAAAACAACTTGCTTGCTTTTTACTTTCCTACACCTTTAAAGAACCATACGTAATCATTACTAAGGTACTAAAAGGTGTATTCTACTCTATGAATGATGGGTTATCCATCAATGTTATTAACTTGAAAAATTGGGTATGCAATTTCTTCCTTAATGAGCCTACCATCCCCATAATGGTATGTAGCACCTTTAAAGGTTAAAGCAAAACAACTAGATAAATTATGCTAGTTTGCCTTTTACCAATTTTCGCGGTAATTAGTCTAGCTTCTAATTTAGTAACTCATATACATGTTTTCCAGTTAACCAACATTCATGTTTGTTACAAAAGGATTCATTCACCTAATGAAGGTAATGAAATCTTTATGGAAAATATGACGTGCAATTCATTGCTATGAGTTACATTAGAATTTAGACAATTCAAAACGTTCCTATTATACCTTTCTCATTCATGAAAAGGAATAGGATTGAGTCTAATGCTTCTCCCATGGAAAAGAGACTTCGTTTGTCTTTTCGGTAAATTATTCTCGATCAAACATTTGTTTGAAAGCAGAATGGAACAATTTATTGATCAAAGACTAAACTTCGTTTACGGTTAAATGTTGCAATTATACATTCAAAAGAATTACAAAATTCAATTTTAGTATTTTCGATAATTAACCTTTTCAAGAAAATTAAACACCCATGGTTCATAAACATATAACCATTTAATTTTCACTGAAAACTAGGATCCAAATTGTCATAATCTCATCACGTCAGTTGATCTGCTAGTAATGAACCTTATACAAAGTGGTAGAGCTTGTGCTCAATTGCCAATTTCAATTGCAATTCCTAGATTTATGGGATTTACATATAGCCAATTTCAATTGCCATGTAAACATGTTTTATCCCATCTTATGCCTTGAGTTGCCGCTTCTCACTACAAAACTCAATTAAGTTGTCCAACTTAAGAAACGCAAAATCGTCCATGCCCGTTCTCACGACACGTGGACATTTTACCCTTTGATTACGATCTAAGTCACGGTCTCACGCAAATAAAAATAATCTTAGGTGTTTCCGTTTCGTTGGATGGCATATAACTTAAATTAAAGGGTAATAGTTTTGATGTAAAATCAAATATGTACAAAGATGTCATGCATTCATCTTCGTAACATAGGTTTTATTAAAACATTTATATCTTGTTTTAATGTTTAAGTTTTCATCATCAAACTTTAATTGAGGTATTGGTTTCACCAATCAAGGAATTTAGTGTTAATTATCATCCATTATACCGTACTTTTGCATAAGTGTAAACACTTAGTGTTTCGGATAATTACCACCTAAGTGGCGCATGGAATTAAAACTAATTCCCTTAAGATGAGCTTGCACATTTAATGGCTTACTAAGTAGCTCCATTCGAACTTACAGGGGCGAGAGGACTGTGCACGCTAAAGCACAACCTTAGACATCCTTTCGGTGTGTGCGCACTTCTTTAAAAACCCTTTATTAGTTCATTCTCATGGGTGAGCCGTTCGGTCATTTGTACCAAAGTCATCAATCAATTAAACGATTATGATTACTATTCTTAAAATACATGTTTCACCATTGTTTAGGTCGGTTTATTTTTCTTGTAAAATACCCTTGTTACACATAACAAACAAGCAAGTATTTGAAAAATAAACAAATAAACAATGAATGCATAACAAATAAAAGTCATGCATATCAAATAGCCACATGCAAACGGTTTTGATAAATCTTATTAATAACCAATTCTAGATCTCATCAATATGCATATATTTAATTAAGACTTCCACCCGTTTTCATCTATGTACAAGGTGAACCACATGCATCGATTCATCGATTGCGTAAGTCAAAACTAAATATATACCACATAGCACATAATTGATTAAATTAATAATTATTGAGGTCTTCCCAATTTAAGATCTATCATAATTTAATGTATATCACTTAAAACATGAAAGACATACAATAAAAGCGGATCCATGATAAAACATGCGAGATAATTATCATGGATATAAATTACACTTAACAATTAATGCAATTAAACGAGTTACGCATATACACATAAAGTTGCATGCATCTTAGGGTTTCTAATCCAATTAAAACAATAGTTTACAAAACCCTAATTAGGGCACCAAAAAAAGCCCCCTAAAATTAGGGTTTAGGTTTTGCAAACCCTAGATCTAAGCATACAAATAATAACACATTCATGTTTATTTTAATTATGTGTTTCAATAATTAATTACTTGTTATACAAGGCTCGTGATGCCACTTGTTGAGTTTATGATATATAAAATACAATAAAACATAAAGACATCAAGAGTACACAATGGAAGACTTAAGATCATAACAAATAAATTAATTAACGAAAGTATGCGTAACGTACCTCTTGCGAATGTCAAATCCTTCGAGCAAAGCAAAACCACCCTCGAGCAAAGCAAACCAAAGAAGTACTTATTGGTGTAAGAATAATGTCTTACAACCACGTTCTTGTACACACGAATTAACCAACGAATCAAGCGATTGCTAGATCTAACACAAGTCCTCGTTTAAGAAAAACGAAACCAAACTCCCTTACAAATGGGGTGTTCGGCCGAATATGGACAAAAGAGAGGAGAGGAGAGATCTAGGGTTAATTCAATGCACAAGTGTATGAAACCCTAGAACCTAACCCTCTTTATATACTAGTAGGTAAACTTAGGGAACAAGTTAGGGATTAGGCCTTGGAGAAGCCCCTATGGCCGGCCATGATGGAAAGCCCAAAGCCCAACCCATAACTTTTCCAAGTTTTCCATTTCTAGTCCTTCTTTTCATTTAACGGTCGTTAGTCATTTTCCGTTAAATACTTAACGATCGTTAACCGGACTTAATGTGTAATAATTAATCGTAAACATAAACATTAATTATTAACTTTAATTCTCATTCGCTAATGTGTGCAATCCGTGGTCACGAGTTCGAATCCGGACATTCACATGTTTGTAAATATATACATTTCCAACACTCCCACTGGATATGTTTACAAAGCGTGAAATGACATTGGTTAGCGTCTAGCAACACGCCAATGCCCCGGTACAACTCGTGTATGGTTTTCGGAGAAAACCAAGTTTGATGATTCATCATCATATTCATCCTTTGTTTCTAATACCATGTTAATAAGAATATGGATCTCACTCATTTCTTAATTAACTATTCATTTCTCGCTTTATGTGATTGATTAAGATTACCAATTCTTCCGAACATATTCCGAAGACCTTGGGCATGGCCATGCAAACATCTTAACAACCCTACGAGGGCCCAATAGTATTATACTTCAAAATAAATTTGAAGGAAACAAATCCCATTTTGACTACAAGCGAGATTCATAAATTTCGCAACACTTCGAAAACAACCCTTATAACTACCGATTCGTATAGCGTTAGATTGCTTCACAAAATGCACTACATCCATGACATATCTCTTGTATCTCAAGTCGAGGATAAATATCCATGATATACTTAATGACAAAGATCCATAAAGTATCATCATGTGGGTGGGATAAGTCCTATACTCAATTCATTGAATATCATCGAAATTAGTCATGCTACGCATCAATATACTTTCAAGTATATTCTAACTAATACTCGATTTGTCTTAATTCAATATCATTCCCATGTTATTGATTGACAACGGACTATTTAGAATAACTTAAGTTATTCATGGATTTAAACATGCAAATATAGGACACAATATTATAAATGAAATTAAACGTATACCGTACTTTAATTCATTATAAATAATAATTGTTTAACATCCTTTATCCAAATACTAAATAGATCAATGCATGATAATTCTAGTTAATGAATTTTGCCACAAGTCATGAAACTCATACTTGTTGACAAGGCATAATTTCAACTAACTTTGATCTATAAGAATTTTGAGAATACTTATTTCAAAAATTCAATAATTGAATTTCTTGTATATGTTTACACATATCTTGATATTGTCATATCATTCCATAAGGTGCGTGATAACCGAACCACCCTTTTATGACAATCATCTTTCAAAACTTTAAAGTTTTAAAGTATTCTTTATTCTTTAATGTATAATGCAACTATGCTCTTAATTGAGCATAACTAGTCAACATGGTCATCACCAAGGATACCATGACTAGAATTGAGTGTCATCTCAATTATACCAAATCATTGTGTACAACAATATGCTCTTTAAACATCCGTAAACTTTGAACAGTTATAGTGTAATGTTGGTGCCTACCAAACTCAAGTTTGTTGGCAATGACAATTATGAAATAATTGCCATATTTTCATCCATAGAATCTAGGAGCATATCCGGATGTGGAATGTGATTCTAAATCCAAACATATTCCTTTTAAAATATTTATTACACTAACAACTTTCAATGTTGTCAAATCATCTTGTAACCAAGCATGACACAACAATCTTATACACAACATGATGTACATGATGAATCTTCAAGTTAAACTTTAAGATCTCATTCATATTATATCTTGTCAAAGATATGTATTTATCATGTTTTATTAGACTCATTTATTTTACCGCATATGTTTATAAAATAAACATATATTCCAAGGTTGTATATCTTATTTCCAAATCTTACAAACAAAGTTTCATTCCCAACTAAAACTTAATTTAGGTGGAATGTAGTTGCCCATACAACATATAAGATTTAAGAAAATAATAATACTCCACTAGCTTTCGGGAATACTTATGAGCAATCTTATTTTAATTATTAAATCAAACATGGATTTAATATTAAACATAAGAATCATCTCCTAGATGCATGCATATATCCATTCATGGATTCTTGCAGTCTGTACATATTCAAAGATTATTTGAATTCATAAACTACTTTGTATTACTTATCGTCCCCGCAAAAGTAATTCCACAACAAAGAGTTTTGATATTCATTGTCAAAATTTCATATCAATGAAACTAAGTATGACAATTATAATCTTTATACTTCTATTTAATGTATCTAGAAAAGAATATTCAATCATAGTTAATTGCTTAAGTATGATTAATATTATTATCACTAGACATGCATTAAATATGTGTACAATATTGTCCATATGATTTCTACACAAAGATTTAAACCACTAGGGTTTCCATCCTTTGAAGAAACTCATATTCATTATTAAGATAAACCAAGTATCTAAAGTTGATTATCTTTATGGACAGCATCTTAACATTCATAGTATGATTGATTTACCACAATTCAACATTTGGTAAATTCATCATTATGATTATCAGGCTTATCATGATCCTCAGAACTCATATTTCTCAACATATTAAATATCCGAGATATCCTTACGGATCTATGAATGACAATTCCATCATATTGAGGTCTATCATTTACATGTTTAACCTCATCATGATATTTGCTAGTGTATTTTAGAAGATTATGTATTTTGTAATTCAATCTTTCAAGATCTAAACAAAACTCCCACTTGCCTTTAACAATTTAAAGATTACCTTTAAATAGTTTAGCAAGTAGAGCAACAATACATTGTTCTCTTTTGGGATATTACAAAAACATTGACAGTTCCTAACATTAGTTTGTTACAACTCACTCTACAAGTAGTTTAACAAATTGAAACTTCATTATAAGACTTAATGTGATTCATCACATTCCATAAACAAATGGTGTCTTATCAATCTTCTAGGTTGGAGTCTTATTGAGTATATTCAATCTATACTCAATCTTCTAACCTTGATAACTTTTGGAAGAAACTATAGTTATCTTGAATCAAACATGCCAATAGATTTTGATTCTTCTAATCGAACATACCATAAAACTATGGTATTTCATTAGAATTAATATTGTAAGATAATCTAACAATATTTAAGATAACCATCTACTCTTTGGCTTACCTATTTACCAACAAAGTAAAACTTAATGGTACAATAGAATTACCAAGTCAATTGCATGCATTATAACACAAGTATTTTGACCAAGTCAAAAGACATATCGCTTATAATCCCACTATACGTTATAAGTCATTGATCAACTCATTGACTTCATGCATATGTCTTAAAACATAGCAAGTTAACGTCTTACTTTATATTGTAAGTCTTGTATTAACAGACTTCATGTTTGTGACTTTACAAAATCATAAACATTTATAATTAAAGTAATTATGAACACCACCTCGGTTTCAATTAATATTTCAAGTTAATATTTACTACATATATTTAAGTCATTCAACGAATACTTAAATTCAAAGTAGTATTAGATTACTTCATTTAATTATGTCATTCCATGAAATGTTCAACGTAAGAAACTGCAAAATCATCCATGCTCGTTCTCACGACACGTGGATATTTTACCTTGGGCTATAATCTAGTTCACGTTCTCACGTAACATAAATTGTAACTACAAGTGTTTCTTAAATATTGAATGACATAAATATTTAAAATAAAGTAGTCTTTGTTATCATCTTGACACATGTTCTTAATAGGGCAATCATACATATTTAAATGTATAATTCCTATTAGAACGTTATTCTCTTACTTTGCGGTCAAGAGAATTCATTTAAATCATATTAATATGTGTTGTACCTTGCACACAATAAAGATTTCTCCCACTTGTGCATGGAACAACATCATGTAGCGATAAACAACACGATACACGTTCGTTTATTTGATTAATATGATTTGTGTCATAGATATAACAAGTAGATGTAGAACTATATTGTTTAGTAAGGAAACGCACATGACTATCCTTAAAACATAAGTGTCTACAATTGGAAAGTAATTATCTTTGAAGATAATCTGGTTACTACACAGAAATAAGGCTTGTAGCTCCCACCGAATTAGAAATCATTAAAACAACTTCTTATTCAAGAATGCAACACAAATGCTCCCACCGAATCGACAACATTGTAAGTGTTGCATAACCGATGAAAACAACTTGCTTGCTTTTTACTTTCCTACACCTTTAAAGAACCATACGTAATCATTACTAAGGTACTAAAAGGTGTATTCTACTCTATGAATGATGGGTTATCCATCAATGTTATTAACTTGAAAAATTGGGTATGCAATTTCTTCCTTATGAGTCTACCATGCCCATAATGGTATGTAGCACCTTTAAAGGTTAAAGCAAAACAACTAGATAAATTATGCTAGTTTGCCTTTTACCAATTTTCGCGGTAATTAGTCTAGCTTCTAATTTAGTAACTCATATACATGTTTTCCAGTTAACCAACATTCATGTTTGTTACAAAAGGATTCATTCACCTAATGAAGGTAATGAAATCTTTATGGAAAATATGACGTGCAATTCATTGCTATGAGTTACATTAGAATTTAGACAATTCAAACGTTCCTATTATACCTTTCTCATTCATGAAAAGGAATAGGATTGAGTCTAATGCTTCTCCCATGGAAAAGAGACTTCGTTTGTCTTTTCAGTAAATTATTCTCGATCAAACATTTGTTTGAAAGCAGAATGGAGCAATTTACTGATCAAAGACTAAACTTTGTTTACGGTTAAATGTTGCAATTATACATTCAAAAGAATTACAAAATTCAATTTTAGTATTTTCGATAATTAACCTTTTCAAGAAAATTAATTACCCATGGTTCATAAACATATAACCATTTAATTTTCATTTGAAAACTAGGATCCAAATTGTCATAATCTCATCACATCGGTTGATCCGCTAGTAATGAACCTTATACAAAGTGGTAGAGCTTGTGCTCAATTGCCAATTTCAATTGCAATTCCTAGATTTATGGGATTTACATATAGCCAATTTCAATTGCCATGTAAACATGTTTTATCCCATCTTATGCCTTGAGTTGCCGCTCACTACAAAACTCAATTAAGTTGTCCAACTTAAGAAACTGCAAAATCGTCCATGCCCGTTCTCACGACACGTGGACATTTTACCCTTTGATTACGATCTAAGTCACGGTCTCACGCAAATAAAAAATAATCTTAGGTGTTTCCGTTTCGTTGGATGGCATATAACTTAAATTAAAGGGTAATAGTTTTGATGTAAAATCAAATATGTACAAAGATGTCATGCATTCATCTTCGTAACATAGGTTTTATTAAAACATTTATATCTTGTTTTAATGTTTAAGCTTTTCATCATCAAACTTTAATTGAGGTATTGGTTTCACCAATCAAGGAATTTAGTGTTAATTATCATCCATTATACCGTACTTTTGCATAAGTGTAAACACTTAGTGTTTCGGATAATTACCACCTAAGTGGCGCATGGAATTAAAACTAATTCGCCTTAAGATGAGCTTGCACATTTAATGGCTTACTAAGTAGCTCCATTCGAACTTACAGGGGCGAGAGGACTGTGCACGCTAAAGCACAACCTTAGACATCCTTTCGGTGTGTGCGTGCGCTTCTTTAAACCCCTTTATTAGTTCATTCTCATGGGTGAGCCGTTCACCATTTGTACCAAAGTCATCAATCAATTAAACGATTATGATTACTATTCTTAAAAATACATGTTTCACCATTGTTTAGGTCAGTTTATTTTTCTTGTAAAATACCCTTGTTACAAATAACAAACAAGCAAGTATTTGAAAAAATAAACAAATAAACAATGAATACATAACAAATAAAAGTCATGCATATCAAATAGCCACATGCAAACGGTTTTGATAAATCTTATTAATAACCAATTCTAGATCTGTCAATATGCATATATTTAATTAAGACTTCCACCTGTTTTCATCTATGTACAAGGTGAACCACATGCATCGATTCATCGATTGCGTAAGTCAAAACTAAATATATACCACATAGCACATAATTGATTAAATTAATAATTATTGAGGTCTTCCCCAATTTAAGATCTATCATAATTTAATGTATATCACTTAAAACATGAAAGACATACAATAAAAGCGGATCCATGATAAAACATGCGATAATTATCATGGATATAAATTACACTTAACAATTAATGCAATTAACAGAGTTACGCATATACACATAAAGTTGCATGCATCTTAGGGTTTCTAATCCAATTAAAACAAAAGTTTACAAAACCCTAATTAGGGCACCAAAAAAAAAACGCCCCCCCTCAAAATAGGGTTTAGGTTTTGCAAACCCTAGATCTAAGCATACAAATAATAACACATTCATGTTTATTTTAATTATGTGTTTCAGTAATTAATTACTTGTTATACAAGGCTCGTGATGCCACTGTTTAGTTTATGATATATAAAATACAATAAAACATAAAGACATCAAGAGTACACAATGAAGACTTAAGATCATAACAAATAAATTAATTAACGAAAGTATGCGTAACGTACCTCTTGCGAATGTCAAATCCTCGAGCAAAGCAAAACAACCCTCGAGCAAAGCAAACCAAAGAAGTACTTATTTGTGTAAGAATAATGTCTTACAACCACGTTCTTGTACACACGAATTAACCAACGAATCAAGCGATTGCTAGATCTAACACAAGTCCTCGTTTAAGAAAAACGAAACCAAACTCCCTTACTTGGGGTGTTCGGCCGAATATGGGACAAGAGAGAGGAGAAGGAGAGATCTAGGGTTAATTCAATGCACAAGTGTATGAAACCCTAGAACCTAACCCTCTTTATATACTAGTAGGTAAACTTAGGGAACAAGTTAGGGATTAGGCTTTGAGAGAGCCCCTATGGCCGGCCATGATGGAAAGCCCAAAGCCCAACCCATAACTTTTCCAAGTTTTCCATTTCTAGTCCTTCTCTTTTCCATTTAACGGTCGTTAGTCATTTTTCCGTTAAATACTTAACGATCGTTAACCGGACTTAATGTGTAATAATTAATCGTAAACATAAACATTAATTATTAACTTTAATTCTCATTCGCTAATGTGTGCAATCCCGTGGTCACGAGTTCGAATCCGGACATTCACATGTTTGTAAATATATACATTTCCAACATGAGAAGTGTGCAACCACACAATACAAGCCTCAAAAAAGCCAAGAAAGCCCCTAAAACCAAACAATAATCGACTCCCGATCCCTATTAATGAAACAAAAAGACAACAACAAAACCCTATAAGAAACTCCAAGCCTGATATCCCGAGAACTAAGAAGAAGTAGACACTGCTAAACATGTACCTATCTCTCACGCCTGTATCATACATCTATCTCAGAGTATCTCAAAATGTCTCTAGTGAAGCCAGACGCGGAGACAGGAGGGGCAGAGTGGGCACGTATCCCGCTAAAAAAAATTATAGTGTAAATGCAAATATGTATTTTAAAATTTACATGTGAAATTTTTGCCCTACAATCTTTTAGTTAATTGACATACTCACATAGCATGATTAATCTAGTGTACAGAATCAACATAAACTATTGGAGAGAGATCCTCTTAAGTTTTTTTTTGGGGTAAAAGGTCAAAGACCCGGTAAATATATTACACCAAAAAACGTTTAAGTACAAAATATATGAGTGAATCCCATATCTCAGCCTGTTACATAGGCGGAAAGCTTACATAACAAGATACTTCATGTTCTCTATACAAGAAAATAAACCAATACTCAAAAGGTAACATTAGACTCCTATGGAAATAAAATTACTTCCTACCAAGGCCATGGAGCTTGATACCATACGTGTCATAATAAGCAAGATCGTAGACCTGATCCGCATAGACATCATAATCATAGTCATCATAATCATCTTCACGATCATGACCACCACCAAATAGGTTCATCGACTCATCAAAAGTGTTCACAACCTTCTCTTCATCACTATCGGTATCAACAATCTCTCCCACCTTAGAGAATAGGTTAACCCTCTTAGTAGAAGAAGTGAGCGGAAAATCCTTTTATTACGGATAATCAACCTTTTAATAGGATTACCATCATCATCAACAAGAGTAGCTTTCCCATCAATAAGAAGCTTTTCAAACTCCACAATTTTCTCAACAATAGGGGTAGGACCAACCTCATTAGCTTCCATTGAATCACTCACAAGCGGTTCTTGTGATACAGTACCGGTCTTAAGAGACCCAACCTCCTTTGCTTCCATTGTACTACTAGAATCCTCTACATCAGTAGGAGTGCCACATTCATCAGTATCGATCATATTAAGTGCAGCAAAAGGATTGGATGTAACAATCTTTGTCCCACTCGTACTAGCCACTTCAGTGGCTTTCTTCTTTGTATTATCCACCTTCTTGGGTTCAGGAGGAAGCGCTTTAGGCTAATACTTAAAC
Organism: Chrysanthemum lavandulifolium; assembly: GCA_022545495.1. Classification (NCBI taxonomy): domain Eukaryota; kingdom Viridiplantae; phylum Streptophyta; class Magnoliopsida; order Asterales; family Asteraceae; genus Chrysanthemum; species Chrysanthemum lavandulifolium. Next base: position 51,848,791 of record CM040240.1, on the reverse strand, counting down.
TTAGGACCCACACCAGGTTTAGTAAAACCTCCTTTACCTAGAACACTTGGACCACCATTCTTACCCTTATTCTTGTTATTGACATTTTGAAAAACATCATTAACACCTGTTTAGGTTTGAGTAGGAGGTGGAGCAGTTTAGGACAATCAGCGTGTGACCAAACGACTTACACGTATCACACCGAGGCGGTTTCCATTCGTATTCAATCCGAATCTTTTCAATAGTAGATCCTATCCCATCAAGTAATGGTATCTCAACAAAGTGATGCTCTCCTAAGAACTGATCCGCCTTAACTTTAATCAAGCACCTAGCAAAACTACTTGACCCCATGATTCTAAGCACATTCGACTAGTGTAAGAATCTAACATTTTAACATACCAATCAATGTGGCTAGGAGGTGAGACCATCATCGAGAAAACATAGCAAGGGCACATCTTGGAATTTAACCCATACCGGAATATTAGTCAAATCCTCTTTAAGCGATTAGTATTCAATGTCCAAGTTTTAAGAATAATTGGCACATTCCTAATCATCCACGGTCCGTTTTCAAGAACATCATCAACACCTTTACGAGTGGAAAAATTAAAGAAAAAAACCCCTTCACATTCATCATAACCTTTTGAATACCATACTTGGCCCACGTATTACGAACGTAATAATCAACAACCGGAAAAGCAATACGTTTACCAAAGAAATAACCATAAAGGGTATTCTCAAATTTAGAGTTTACCTCCTCAACGACTTTCATAGGAATGGATAGATCCATCCCATTGGACTTTTTACTACATTACAACCTACGAAAATTTGATTTGCGATTCATCGAATCAATTGACGTAGCACCTGCATATGAAGGGGTACCCGTTGGTTGGGACTGATTATGAACTTTGGGAGACGAATTAGAAACAACATTAGTAGCATTGTCCGCATTCTCCGCATTCCTAACTTCAACATCGCGCATAGCCTCTCCGAAGGTCTTACACGCTTCCAAAACGACCGGATCAAGACCATAATTCGTCTCAGCCACACTATGCGCAAGATCTTCATTAATGGAGCTAGTTTGATCGACCAAACTAGCAGAAGATCTCTTATTCATAGAATTAGTATCATTCGAATCATTAGCAGGAGAATTACCCACATCTTTCAAAACCTTGGAAGTACTAGTCTTATTGAAGAACCCTTTTTCCATCTCTCAAAACCCCACAACCACAACAGAAAACTGGAAATCACCTAGAACAGTTTAACCACAGCAACAAAACCAAAATAAATAAAGGTAAAACCCTAACGCAAGGTTAGGGTTTAAAACTTTGAAGCTTAAGAAACTAACCACCCATCATTCTGATCGTTCCCACGTAATTAAGGAACGCAACGATATTAAAATAGTGATAGCAATTAATGAGCACAAAGACACAACCAAATCCTAAAAAAAATTCAATCGAAACTCAATTCAAAGTATGAGATAGATTGATTGCATGAATGTTTAGGGATTCGAAAAGTCGCCACATTCGACCAATACAAACGTTTTACCCCAATCAAAAAGCGAACAAAAGTTAAATCAACTATGCACCGTCCCACAATTGAAGCTAATTAAGCTAAAATTTAATGAGCCAATAAATAGAAAAGTTATCTCAATCGTTCGACCAATAGGTTTAGAGGTTGAGGAAACGTAATTCGATTTGTCGCCAGAGAGCGAGATCTCTTAAGTTGTATAACACAACTTGATCAAGTTAGAGAATTATGAGCCATTAGATTTGATTCAATGACTCAAATCAAAAGAACTTCTTTTGATTTGAATCATTAGATCAAATCCAATGGCTCACAATCGTGTAACTTAACCTCTCAAGTTTTTTTTAGGTAAAGGGATTTTACCCTGGTAAATGAACTTAACCTCTCAAGTTATACACAACTTGAGAGGATCCTCCTCCTATTAGGCCAATTTGAAAATACGATCTTCTATACAAATAAAACATGTCATTTTATTTGATGAAAGTTATTTGCATGGTTCTAAAAGGCTTGCAAAGTTCTTGTAAAAGCCCCGCAAAGGCGTGAGACTTTATCATGCCGTCACACCACACGTTATGCTACGTTTTTTTGTAAACTCAATATATATAAAATATAATATAAATATATAAATATTTTCATATTTTGTGCCGCCTTATGTTACGCTTTATAAACGCAAAAGCTTCGCTTTGACCGCTAATGCGTGAGGGTTGATCATGCCACCACGTCACGCCTCACACTATTGATAACCTTGGTTATTTGTTTGAATAATAAACTAAAGAGTCAACAATCTTCATTTTGCAGAAGACACTTTGATTATATCACAACAAAAAATTGTCATCAAGTTACAAAAAGTTAATGTAGTATTGCCAAAATTTAGAAGTCAAAAGCATAAGTGTTTAGATGTTTTGCCAACACATTTAATTTGGTAAAGGTTATGTAGCAAATCCCAAAACACTGAACCTTTCACGCTTATAAAATTTTTGTGACTCACAATTAAATTAAGAACAATTTTCGTTGTGTCATCTGTCACTAAAAAAGGCTGTATATTAATTTGTTACTATAATGAAACTTCCTCATAATTAACTTTTAGAGACCAACGTTGAGTTGTAAAATAATCGACGCTAAATATTTGAAATGCTATTTTGATTAAGGTTTGGAATGTTAAATATTTTCATGAATATAATTTTAATTTCATATCTCAAAAAATTTATTATCATATTACATAACTTCTTATGTATATGTCCACAAAGAAACAAGAAGTTCATTATTAGAGATAACTTCCGTTATAGAAACAAAATCTTTCCAAAAATAGAACCCTAATTTTGCGTCAAGATTTTTGACAATTCGGACCATTTATCCCTAACCAAAGGAGCATTTTACAATTAAATACCTTTAGCTTTAGCCATATATATGTCTTGCATTCTTGTGATTTGACTCAACCTAACTTAGGTTCTTCTCTTTTTCGTAGTACTTTTTTTGTAAGTAAGTGTCCATATTAATTGATCCAACAAAACAACAACTAGGTTAAGCTGATATCTCATATCTGATATGAAATGAAAATTAGTTAAATGTTTTTATGCGGCTTAGCAACATCCGTGACATTGCGAATACTTTATAATCAAAAGGCAGTGACACTACTAGAAAACAGGGCAACACTGACGGTCAAGTCCGTTGATAATCCGTCGGTGACGGCTGTTACTAACGGATCACCAACTAAAACTTTCCGTCGGTAATATCGCTGTCGGTAATTTTACTAACGGCTTTTACCAACGGATTTCAAAAATCACTAACGGAATTTTCCGTTACCTTTCTGTCATTAAGTACCAAATACAAAGCCAGAAATTTTGTTGCTAATCCGTCATTAATTGCCAAAATCACTATGATTTCTAACACATTCTACCAACGGATAGCACAAGATGGCGGATAGTTTACTACCGCTTTACCTACATATATTACCCACGGTATACCAACACTTCTCAACATATCAACAATAGATTTTAACGACGATTTTCTTTCAGCAAGTACACACATCAGGGAGAACGTACATTTCCATTTAACATTCAAATTACAAGTTCAACATAACTATAAACAACGTAATATCCCAAAAGAACTTACATTAAGTCATGTTTTAAAACCCAAAAATCAACATACGGATTTAACTTTTGAGTAACGAGATCAACGTAACAAAATGTTGACAATATTCGATACCCAACTACGAATACCAAAAGATAATATCGTCAACTATATATTAGTTAGGTTGGGACTGTGGTGATTTTCCAAGCACAATATCTTGGAACTCCTTAAGCTTGGCTTACCATTCACGGCGATCATCTTCCCGCTGGTCCTTAAATTCCTTCCTTAGAGCGATTTCACGACGAACTCCGTCTTCTCGTTGCTTCTCCAACTTTTCTTCTAATCGAAGTACCTAAAATATAGATACATCAGAAACACACACATATAAGGTGATACATGCCTAAATATCAAGTTGTCAAATGGGTTGAACAAGTTTAATAGTAAAGGGTGTACATAAAATGGGTCAAACTGAGACAGTTATGGGTTGGTCATGTCACAGCGGACTAGCACTTTGAGAAACAATAAATTGTTAACAAATGGTTCAATTAAAACCCATGCTTCATTTTTCAGTTTATTAAATCTGCAAATATATTTTAGATGTACTTAGTCCAGATGGAGAATACACAAGCATTTCAAACTAAAAAGACTCATTTAACCCACTACAGCTTATTTTTTTATTTTCTAACATATACAATCAGTTTCAACCGAAAAAAAACTTATTTTTAAATTTATATAATAAAGACTAATAAAAAAACACGAGATGTCGAACCCTCATGATGAGACTGCAAGTAGATGGTGTCGAAGGCATACCCGTCACCAAAAATGAGGATCAACAATGAACTAGTACCAAACGTTCTCCCTTTACTTTCCACCACTAGAATCGTGCCACAAGTCTAAATCACCAACTGGATGGAGAGACTTATCTGACCCATGCTTTATCAATAGCTTCTCTTTGTAAGTTTCCTATATTGTTATCAAAATGGTTAAATCTCACATTAAACAGTTAAAAACACATATAATTCAAAGGAAGTGAACAAAATATACCCCAACTCTTTTGGTCTTCGGGGTAATGTACTCCCTATTTTGTGAATGTGTATCTTCATAAAGAACATGAAAGGTAACAGGGCCCCTGTTTCCTTTTCTTAAAACAATTTATTATAAGTTGATAAAAATTGGTAGAAACAAGAGCTAATGTAAACATTTAATAAAGTAATAAATATAGAACACTTACCTTGTTTAACCTATGTTGAGTCATGGTAGCTGATCCACATGTATGCTTCCCTACTGATCCGTCTTCTTCTATGTTCCTGTTTTTTGATGCTTTTCTTGACTTCTCTCTCCATTTCGGGCTGTTCCATACCACGTTAATTAGATCCACGCCAGCGATCGTCTCTCATTCGGTTTGGCCGTGCGGCGAGGAGAGAGTAATTTTCTCCATCAAAACTATGCGGTGGCCTCGGTATACTTTATCTTGGCCTCGTCACGAGCTTCGCCATGAACCCACGAAAGTTCTTTCTTAGCTATGCCTCCCACGCATCATAAACTTCTTTCTCTATGCATGGATCCCATCGATATATAGTCTGCAGAAATAACATTTTTTAAGTTTAATCCTCAAAAATAACTTCTGATTGGTTTATTGTTTAAGACTCTAAAATGTAATATGTAAGAACCTTGAAACGAGTCCACAATTCATTCCGAGAAGCTTCATCAACTTCTTTCCATGTAGCCTAAGGCCCGTGAAATGCGTTCCTCAAGATTTTGGAGATCTTACGAACAACACCTAGATTATTAAAAAACCTACAAAAAAAAATATTAGTACATTATATTATTGATAATGCATTGTGCAAGTGTGAATACATACTCGTTTTCAATAACCCAAATCTCTTTTCGTTGTGACGGATGATCCGGGCGAGTCTCTGCTGCATTTGGGCCACGTCGTGTTTGTGAGGTGTTGGTTGCAACTTCAGCGGCATCAACATGCAGGCTCAATAAGAACACCAGCTTCATTTTCTAACCCTACAACGTTCGGTGAATTAGAGACCCTAACATGTGGTACAGATTGGTTGTTGGTGTGTCTACCCTCATCACCTCTACTTGATCGGTTAGAGGGCCAGACTAAGGACTGTATGCAGCCCATGTCATCTGCTACAACATCACTAATATTACCCCGACCTGCTGAGCAAGCTAAACTAGTACTACCTTGACCTGAATAGGAAAGTTTCTTTGAATTACTAGTACTTCTCTTCTCCAAAGTCCGCTTCATGTTCACTAGAAAATAAATGAAACAAATAGTTAGGACTCAAATATAAATAATGGTCATGATAGTTAGTAAAAAAAAAGGTAGCAATCTAAATAGTGGTCATGTTCACTAAAACATAAATGAACAGTTGTTGTGTATGCAAATTGGTGTCATGGTAACTATGCCAATAGCAAACCAAACAACCTATTAAGATGTGCAAGTTTAAACTTGTTAAGTTCAGAAAACTACATACATGATTATAAGCAATTTTTTTAGACTTGTTACTACACAACAAAATGTCCTTCTCAACCAGATTATGCGCAACATCATTAATCAAGAAAAAAAAACATTTATATCCTAAATACAAATACATGATAATAAACACATTTATATCCTAATTAAACTAAGAGCTGTTAATACTACCTCTAGTACTAAAACATATATCCATAAAAAAAACCATTGACCAAATGCTCAATAAAACCACTTCAACATTTAAATGAAACAAAAAAACTAGATAAATGGTCAAAATCAGCAATAAAATGGTCAAAATCAGCATAAAATTGTCAAAATCAACAATAAAATGGTTAAAATCAACAATAAAATGGTCAATATCAGCATAAAATGGTCAATATCAGCAATAAAATGGTCAAAATCAGCATACAAAGCTTGCATTACACCTCATATTCAGATATTTATAAAGCTTAAATCAAGATACTATAAATTCAATAAAATAGCTCAAATAATAACATACATTTACATGTTATATGCACATAAGTAGAGTTTTTTTACACATAAATTAAAACTTGAAACAATAATTACTAAAAGGATAGAATTATACCTATTAGTCACAGATTGAAGACTGATAAACGATGGTTGACGGTTATCTTTGTTCAGATGAGTGTGTAGGTGTCGACCTGCTGATGATCGAGAGATGAGTGAGGGGTGACAGAGAAAGAAATATGGTGGGTAGTTATGGTGGATGGTGTTTGTTCATCTTCCAGATCTGTGTGTGCTTTTGATAGAGTTTGACGGGGTTTAAAGTGTGTTTTATGTGGTAGGCGGTAAAGTAGAAACAAATACTTTAGAGGAATTTTAGTGGAATTTTTGGGACGGAGGAACTAAAAATTGGGTGGGAGGGAAAAATTATATTAAGATATTTTCGTTTTTAAAAAAACAAAAAAGTGAATTAGTTGTAAATATAAAAGTTAAGTATTGATAATCGTCAGGGACGGAGCTAGGGGGTTCCCACGGGTGTCCGGGAACCCTATGGATTTTTTCGATGTAGTGTTAATTTTTGAAAAAAAAACACGGATTTTTCTTAAATGTATCTTAAATGCACCCGGTCCTTCGAAATGTGACTCCAGTATTACGGTTCAAAAGATTTTGTGCACCCGGTCATATTTGATTATGGCTCCGTCCCTGATAAAGTAAGTTATTATATCATAAACGAGCTAAAGTGAATGAACGAACTAAAGTGAATGGACTAAATACACCTAATAAATCATTACAGCCAGTTAAACATATCAATCATAATCTCATATATCCTTGACATAGGGATTTATTTCATTCATTCAGACCTGTGAGATTATATGTTTTAAGTCATTAAGGCACAAATGAAAATAAACGAGCTAAAGTGAATGGACGAACTAAAGTGAGAAAGAAACAAAACATAATTATAAACGTATGGATACAAATAAAAACCACACACGAGACAAATGTAATGGGAATTTCCCATGTCGGCAAGACATTCAAGGTATAATGGGTCGATAGACTAATGTGATCAACTTTGTTAAGTCTTATCTCGAATGAAAGTAGTACGTAAAGTAGAGTGTGTTGATTGGCTATATGCGACTTTCTTATTCTTATCTTGAATGAAAGTGGTGTGTATAGTGAGTTGATGCTAGCTATAGGCGCCATGGCTTATTATATATGGCAAGAACGCAATAGTCGTTTGCTTAAAAGGAGAAGTCGCGCTCGATGAAGCAACTAATTGATGTCCCACATCACAAGGAATATATCGAGGCTGGGGTGCATGAACCCCTAAGTGTTACACATAAATAGCAATCTGTAAATAATTTTTATACACTAAATTAGTTCATAAGACGATAGAAATGTATGTAATTCTTAAAACAAGTGTAGTACATTAATATATATAGAACTGTAAATTTCGTCGGTAATCCGTCGATAATCCGTCGGTAATTAACGACGAATTATCAACGGATCTTCGTTCGTCGATGATCCATCGATTTTATTCACGGAATACCGACGGTATCTCCCATCCGTCATTAGTCCGTCAGAGATCCGTCGGTATTTAATGACCAATTATTGACAGAATTTCGTGCGTTAGTAATACGTCAGAAATCTGTTGGTATTCCGTCGGCAACAGTCTCCGTCAATAATCCGTTGGTAATTCCGTCGGTAACCTCTGACGGATTTGTTTCCGTCAGTAAATCCGTCATTGTTGCCCTGTTTTCTAGTAGTGTGAGTTCGATTCCCAGCAAGTTTGTCTTAATTTTTAAAGAAGGTGCTTAATGAAAAACAAGCTAAGAAAATCAAAGTTAACTAATATTAACAAAGATTAATTACCTTTGCCTTAAAAAGTATGGCATTCGGATAACCCAAGGCACTATTTATGATAATATGATATACTTATGTTTAGTTTCCTGTGATATAATCAAAAGGAATGAACGTAAGATATTAAGTATATCTAACCTAATATCTATATCGTAGCCATTAAACACTTGCCAATGTGTGTTTCCATAGGTTAGTTATCTCGATAAATTTGCATAAATATCTTCAATTCGACTTCGAAAACCATCTATATATACCCTCAACTTGCTTTCCTTCTTCATCATTAAACGATCAGGTTCAATTTTTTTTGTGTCTTTGCATTTCAAAGACTTGAGCTATATAAAACTTTAAAAAGAACTAAACCATCACTACAAGAAAAAGTGCCTTTAGTGACCAATTATTTTGTGACCACTCATGCTTTGGTCTCTATTATCATAGTTTAGTCACCAATATAATTGTTGTCACTGCATTTTCGTCATTGCCACATAATTAGTGACCGTTACAAATTATGGTCACTAATTTGTCACAATGACAAGTATTAGTGACGACAAATAATGGTCACATAGTCCCTAAAACCGTAAATCTACCATTTTTCAGTGAAACAACAAGTTACCGAAAGTGGTGGTCACTGTCGAAAAAGGTATTTTAAGTTTAAAGACAAAAAGTAGTGGTCACTGGTTTCTAAGTTAGAGACCAATGTCGGTGGTCACTGATTTATAACATATTGAGACAAAAATCAATGGTCACACAAACTTTAACCCTAACCCCTAAATTTTAAAGACCAAATATCAGTGGTCACTAGGTTTTCAAATTAGAGACCAAAGTTGGTGGTCACTGATTTATAAAATATTGAGACGAAAAACAGTGGTCACATAAACCCTAACCCCTAAATTTTTGATGACCAAATATCGGTGGTCACTAGGTTTTCAAATTAGAGACCAAGGTTGGTGGTCACTGATTTATAAAATATTGAGACGGAAAACGGTGGTCACATAAACCCTTAACCCTAAACTTTAACCCTAACCCCTAAATTTTAAAGACCAAATATTAGTGGTCACTAGGCTTTCAAGTTAGAGACCAAAGTTGGTGGTCACTGATTTATAAAATATTGACAATGGTCATGTATCTTTAAATATCCGCAAGATGAATAATTAAAATGAAATATTACCAAAATTTCAAATAAAAAGAAATGTACATTTAAACTTGTTCAATTTAAAAGCCAACTGAAAAGCGACAATGAATCAATATTATATACTAAAGTTATATATCTTTTCTAATATGATATAAATACACTGACAATTTAAGACATACTGATTATTCGTAAAATTTTGTTATATTGTATACCTTTTTCTTTTATCTAAATAACTTTGATAAAATTAAAACTAAAATTAAGTTAATAAGTAAAAATATTTACATTTAATATAAATAAGTTAATAAGTAAAAATATTTTTTAACTCTTACATGTATTCCTGAACAAATGAAATCAGTTGTCAACATTCATAAATATATTCGTAATTTGATAGACTCAGGGTCCGCTTGGTTTGGTTCAAAGTGGGGAAAGGAAAAGGAAAGGAAAGGAAAGGAATGCAAAGGAATGAGTGAGGTGGGTAATCATTACCTTACCCCCAATTTACTCTATAATGGTTCATTACCCAATAATCAAACCCCCTCCCCAACCAAGCATCAATTTATTTGTGATGTGGGCCCTTTTGAATACTTTACCCATTCATTCCCCTAACCAAGCACGCCTCCATCTGATAAAATATTTACATCTCCATCGTCTCTCACTACGCCCCATCTCTCCATCGTCTCCCACAACCGCGCTCACCACCACGCCGTCAGCTTCACCACCATTCACATACTATTATGTGATTTGAGGTATTGTGTTTGTTTAATCGGTGATTATGATATTTTCAAATTCAACTCAACTCTTGATCGATTTGAGGTATTATGTTATTATGTGTATTAGTTATGGTTTAGTTTTCAACTCAATCGTTGTGTGTGATTTTGCTCTCAGGTATACTTTTCAACTGAATTCAATTAGGTGTTAGTTATGGTTATTTGTGATATTATTATAGTGCGATAGAGGTGAATTAGGTCTGTTACGTGCGGCTATGGTTTGAAGCTTGGGTTTAGGTTGTGCACGAAAGGTGTTTGATGAAATGTCCATTAGAGAATAAGTTTTAGATTGCGTAATATTTGTCATTAGATTGCGTAATATTTGTCGTTTAGAATGAAGTAATAAGTTTTAGGTTTAGTTTTGCCGGTCAGTTGCAGAAATGGGAAGTTTTGCTGTTATGTTTTCGCATCTACTGGCTAGTTTATCACTTACTGTATGAATCGACAGATATTGGTTTTTAAATTGCCCTTATGTATTCCGGAGTAACCGTTAACATGTCTATACATATCTGCCAATGCATTAGTATTAAGTTTGCATATAGGTAAGTCTAGCTTAATGGAGATAAGAATGTTATGATATTGGATAATGAACTAAGCCTATCGTTACAGATGTCCTAATTCTCTTTAAGCACTCATCTGCTCCATGTAGGCTTTTGTGATGGCTTTTAGGATAATGTAGTATGTTTACCTCTGTTGTTTTTGTAGTTCATAGGAAGACTTTCATGTAGCTTTTTTTGTCTGTTTTGACTGTTTAAGTGAACTAGAATCAGACTAGTCAAGTATCTTTTCTAACATATAGTTTGATACTGTTACACGTCTGGGAAATTAACCAAGCCTATCGTTACAGATGTTCTCATGCTCTTCAAGCACTCATCTACTCCATGTATATCAACTTTTTGTAATGCATGTAAACCCTGTTATGCTTGGCATTTATGATAAATGTGATTGCGTACTAATTTCTAGTTACGTATTTGTTACACGAAACTATGGTTCATCGCTTTGAAATATATGCAACTCTGCATTCACTTTCATTAATTAGGCTAGTTTCTTTAATGTCATGGGTTGATTCGGTTGTGTCATTAGTTTTGGTTATTACATTTAATGGGAAATGTAACCGGACTAGTCAAGTATCTTATCATCTTTATTGTTTGATCTCGTTACGTCTGGAAAATCAACTTGTAGTCATTCGTTACAGTTTAAGCTCTTTTTAAGCCTACAACTGATACATCTTAGTTCTACAATTGCTTTCTGTTGGCCGGTACAACATGTTATTAATGTTTCAATAAAATGTTATCGATTCTAATATGTGTTGTTTCTTTGTTAAACAGATAACGCTGGTGTTATTGTCAACCCGAAAGGAGAAATGAAAGGTACCCGATATCACATTTTCTTTGTGTTGTATTGAACAAACTGTTAAACTTGGTGATTTGAATTTTTTTGCCAGACAGATTGGGACCTAAGAATGACGTGTCTTCTTTTATATGCATTCGATCACGACAAGAATTTTTGGCAACTTTATGGTGATTTTTTACCTAGCGCTGAGGAGTGCACTAGCTTGCTTCTAGCTAGAGAGGTTTGTACATATTTAAAATGCTTCCAAACTATAGTATGTTAGTAGTCAACTCTTTCATGCATCACATTGATTTGATTTTGAGTTTGTTAGAATGGATGAGACCATATAATGCCAAAATTGATTTTCATTCAACTGATCTGATTTTGAATTCTAATCGTTTGATTTTACATAGTCTTGTTAAAAGCCATATATTTTGTATCGATCTTATAAGCTTGTTCCATGGGTATGTTTGCAGGATGACCAAGGAGCTACATGATGAGAATCTTGCTTCAACTATGAGAAAAGAGAAAGCACGAGTCATGGAATTCGGGAAAAGAATTGGGTACTTTCAAGTCCTTTTTGTAGCGGATATATACGTGATAGGTTACGTTGGATGTGGCGATCTCGAACCTATTTATTCAATGCATCCAACCTCATATTTTGTGTTATAAATTATTTTTAATTTTTATAAAATGGAAAAATTGTGTTTCGGATCAACGAGACTGACCCCACTCGGTTTGATCCATACTTTAAATTGACATGCCACCTTCATATTTCATCATATCTCTTGTTGTTTGTTTCTAAACGTAATCTGTCATATTCATTTGTGTGTGTCCTCGGACTCATCAATGCCCCGAAAGTAAAGCGACTTGCTAGAGATCCGAGAGAGATTTATTTGGGCGCTTAGTATGGCACAAACTAGACATATCAACTACCGAATAAGAGTCGGTTCATTAGTTCAAGATGCAAATATGTTTGCACCTTATGCGTAACTTTCTTTATGTTATCTTATCATTAATCCACAATGCAATTATTACATTGTTACTAGTTTTCAACCATTTATTTTTGCATATCTTTGAATCATTCTTGTCAACCAAATTGCTTTTTCCATTGGCGATTCAGAGACCGGATGTTTGAGGTGATGACAAATGCTGGACATCTAGTCTTATGCTATTTTTCCATTGGTATCTCAAAAATCTGTAAGTTAACATCATATACTTAATCTTATGCTATTTGTTTGAGGTATAACTAGTCTTTTGACCCGCTCTCCAACATCCAAAAGGTCTCACCCTTGTTCCTACCTTAGCCCCCCCAGTTCGTGATTTCCTTAAAAGAGATAATTCAGGTGCAATATCCAAAGACAAACATCTAGCGATTGAAAACTGTTTGGTTTACGATAGTACATCAATGAGAGATTTTAAGTGAAGGCTCGTGTATTTGAAATGTCGAAAAATAAGAGATTAAGGCATGTGATATTGAGGTAACACTTTACTGTAAAGGTTTTCTATAGTGACAGACGTCATCTTGATCTCGGTCATATATTCTCTGTGTCATAGCAAAGCCCCTAATTGTCAAAACTTAATATCGATGGCATCAAGATTGATAAGCATAATTGATAACTATCCGACATTAATATCGGTAACTATCAGATTTAGAATTGCGACTAGTGCTAACTGACTTAAGCTAACTAACACCTATGGGTGGGTAGTCGATAGTTAGCATATGGTCATCCACACCCATTACATTTCCCGGTTCTTTCATGTACTAAGATGAAATGTGTCTTTGTTTAGAAAGTTGATCGCTATTGTATGCCACACAATAATTGAGTACTTTGACATTGGTGTAGCGATGATACATCTGTATCCATCATATCATGTGACCTGTATTTCAGCTTTTCATATTTTAAGTTATTTATATCCAAAATTGAAGTATGGTTGCCAAAGTTACAAATTCACAGATTCGAAGATATTAGTTTCTGGTATTATAATACTAATATTTATAGATATCTCCGCCAAGATGTTTCAGTTTATAGTTTTCAATAAGAATATTAACGATTGTATGCCTATGCTAATAACACGAACCGCCTTGATGTTTCAGTTTATAGTTTTCATATTTTGACACGTTATCTTTGTTGGGCTAATTTTATTCTTTTACATATCCAACCCGTTAGAGATAAAATTACCCAAATCGGTCCATTGACAATAAGTTTAGAATCTGCTTACTGGAAGTTGTACAAACAGTTTCAGATTTCACATCATAATATTATGTCTAATTGAGTTTATTGCATTATTTGTAGGGTAACTAAAGGTTCAGTTGGATTCAAGAGCGAGTTGGATGACGGGTCGTTTGGTGCTAAGTTTTGTTCAGTTGGATTCAAGAGCGAGGTGGATGTGATTCCAAACATGTTTTATTACTAATAAATGCTTTATAAGTAGTATAGATAAACACGATGTTAAACACTTGAACATTATGCTTAGCGAGATAAAAAATTATATGTTGAAAAAAAAAATTTATGTTTATGCAATCACAAGTAATTTGATGTCTTTTTGTTTAAATTATGTGGTTTTAATTTTTAGTGCAGTTATATATTTTGTGAAATCGCTAAATCGTTTTGTAAGTACGTTTAAGTGACCACTTTTTACTTTTAAAAGTAAATAGGTGGTGACCACCGGTTTGTCTCTAAATTAATATGAAGTGACCACACATATGGTCACTGATGGGAGTTAACGGTGTATTAACGGGTCCGTTATCTTTAGCAAAACAGTGACCACTTTTATGACCACCTTTCTCAGTCACTATCTATCAATTCAGTGACCACCTTCACCTCTAGTGACCGAATATATCGTCACAAATATAGTGACCACTGTAATATGGTCATTGGTTAGAGACGAATTTTAATTTTTGGTCTCTAATAAAAATAGTGACGGAGCTATTGTGACGAAAAGTGACCACCTGGGTTTTGGTCACTAAGCAGTGTTAGTGACCGATTTTATACTGATAGTGACCATATACCTTTTGTCACTAAATCCAGTTTTTCTTGTAGTGCATGTTGTCTCTTGGTCATTCGTTTAGTACTACACTATTTTCATTACAGTTATCTAGTCCTGGTTGACTCACTGTTAAATGTGCCACAAATCGAGATAAGTCCACCACCAACGCTAGTGATCCTATTGCGGTTAACTTCGCGTTTGGTGGAGCTAGCAAAGGCCGCACTCATTTACAAAGTTCATGTTCTATAATTGCAAGCACATTCACGGATGAAGCAAAGAGTGTAGATCTAGTACCAACTAGTAATCTCCCGAAGCCACTTACTCTAAACGACATGTGTCCCGCCCCAACACATGGCTCGGACATACGTGTCGCGTATCAAGGCGTTCCTGGTGCATACAGTGAGAGCGCGACATGTAAAGCTTTTCCAAATTGTGAATCTATTCCTTGTGATCAGTTTGAGGTCGTGTTCCAAGCTGTTGAGCTTTGGGTCGCGGACCGTGTTGTATTACCTATTGAAAACTCCCTTGGAGGAAGTATTCATCGAAATTATGATTTACTCCTTCGACATCGACTCCATATTGTAGGTGAAGTCCAGCTCCCGGTTCGCCATTGTCTTTTAGCGTTACCAGGTGTCGGTATAGAAGATATAAACCATGTGATTAGCCATCCACAAGCTCTTGCTCAATGTGAGCTCACAATTACCGGATTAGGTCTAAATGTCACACGTGAATCATTTTACAATACCGCGGGAGCAGCTGAATCTATCGCGACAAATAATTTACGTGACACTGCTGCCATCGCGTCACATGAAGCGGCTAAATTGTATGGTCTTAATGTTTTAGTGGACAATATTCAAGACGATCTGAATAATCTTACTCGATTTGTGATGCTTGCTCGTGAACCGATCATTCCACGCATTGGTCTCCCATTTAGAACAAGCATCGTGTTTGCTCACGATAATGGGACGACCGTTTTGTTCAAGGTGTTGTCAGTTTTTGCTTTTAGGAACATTAGCTTGACGAAAATCGAAAGTAGGCCTCATCGAGTCCGGCCACTTACGCTTATTGACGATGCGAACATTGGAACCGCAAAAAACTTCGAGTACTTGTTCTATGTGGATTTTGATGCATCAATGGCGGATGTTAGGGCACAAAACGCGTTAGCTGATGTGCAGGAATTCACATCGTTCTTGAGCGTTTTGGGTAGTTATCCCATAGATATGACCCCGTGGTCTCCCTCTCGAGGAGATTGATTATCTACGAGATTGATTAAAATTGTCGACCTAACCGGCAGTATATACATGCATGTAACAAGTAATGCATTATTACTTCAATTCTAGTTATAATGATATGAATAAAAGTCACCCAAGAATCATTTGCTGACAAAGCCATATATTGGAAGTTCATAGTTTGGCAAATAAATCTGACAAATTAAATTCTATATATTTTGTCTTTTTCTGTAAATTGTTATCAATTTATTAAGGATCAATTATTTGCACATTTAATTTTTTAATTGCGCATTTTAATTTATGCATTAACCTTATGAGGTGAGATCAATAGAAAACAAGTCTAATAAAAAAAACAAATCATAAGATCTTAACTATCCATCTTTTTTTCATTCAATGGATGAGATTAAACAAAAATTAACAAAAAAAAGGCAAAATAGTCAATCTAACTCATTTAATAAAAAAAACCCCACTTTTCACCCTTTTTAAAAAAATAACATATCTTTTAAACGGTAAATCTTCAAGCTAAAAAAAACAAATTAAAGAGATAGTTCTAGAAATTGCAGATTTAAAAGATGATGTACAAGATATTGAAAGTAACATTACGTGTGATTTTATTTTTTGTGTTTTGTTATGAAAAAATGTAAATCACGTGTGATTTACTCTTTGTTCTAAAACATATGTGATTTTGTTTTAGGGTATGTTTGGCAAAACTAGCTGTAAGCTATGTGTTGTAAGCTGTAAGCTGTTAACTGCAAAGATGTTAACATGAGCTACAAGCTGTATTTTTTTTAAATAAAAGTGTTTGATAAGTTAGCTGTTAAATGTAATTATAAGATGTAAAATGACATAAAAAGACATATCTATAATTGTAAATAAATGTTTGGAGGGTATATCAATAGTTTAAAGTTTTAACAGCTCCAAAATGTTTAAAAAGCTTCATGAATCAGCTTTTCATTTAAGAGCTATTTGTTTGAAATAAAAGCTTGAAGTTAATGTATCCAAACGGAGCTATATATTTTTGAAAAGATTATTTTTGTAACAAAAAGCTAACAAACAGGCCCTTAATATAGAAATGAGTAAATCATGCGTGATTATGGTCTTTTTGTTGTGTTATATTATGAAAAAATGTAAATCACATGTGATTCTTTGATGGATCACGTGTGATCCTCGCATAAAATGTCATGGATTCTAGTAACTAATTCTTTATTTCTTTTGTTGTGAAAAGGTATTACGTATTATAGAAGATGGTTCGGTGGTATGTAAACAGAAAATCTCATAGATTCTAGTAACTGATTCTTTATTTCTCTTTGGTGGATCACGTGTGATTTTTGGTGGATCACGTATGTAAACAGAAAATCGCATAAAATTTCATAGATTCTAGTAACTAATATTTTATTTTTTGTGTTGTGAAAAAGTACTTCGTATTCTTGTGTTGTGAAAAGGTACTACCCATTTTATTTTTGACATTCATTCATATTTACCGGACTTAACACGCATTGTAGCAACATCTTTTCAATCAGTGTAAAACATTTTTTAGAAGTTATAAAATATAATAAAGTAGTTAACTAGGAAAAAAAAGAGATATATATTAAAGTCATTAAACAAATAAAATAATGCAAGTGGATGGGTGAGATGACTTATGAGTTATGATGTGATGTATTGGAGTTCATATATTGTCAACACGGTAAAGGTATGATTCATTTCTCTTTCAAAAATATGTCATGGTTCACTCGTTCTATCGTCAACACTCTCCAACTCAACAACGATGAAGACGATGACGTCACATCTCAATAACCACAACAAATCAAAGATGAATACAATCAGATGATCAATCACCGTTAACACTAGGCAGGTGTGATAAAGAGGACTTATCGGAAATCACCAAAAGCCCTAGCTCACCAGTTTTGGGGCGCCGCTACCTTCCTCGCTCCTCCGCCGGAAAAATCGCTACAGTCGCCGGAAACCTTTGTTGGTTGGTGAGAGTAAATGAGAGAGTGTGCGTTAAATGAAGAAATGAAATGAAATGATTCAGTGAGATGGGTCGGTTACCCCTTAGATTAATTGTGAGTGATATTACAAAAGTGCCCTTCAATAACTAATTATATTAAAATGATGATTAATTTAGACCTTTAGATTTAAAATAGATGGATAATTGAGATCTCTTAATTTGATCTTTAGATAATTATTGTTCTGCATTGAACTTTCCTCTTAACCTTATATACTATGTATACATTTTGCTATAACAGATTATACACTGAAATGTAAAAATTAAAGACTAATATGTGCAAATTATCTACCAGTTTATTATATATGTCTCTTTTATCTCATTAGTGCTTTTGACTAGCTACTAATCAAATCTTTTGTCAGTTTGAAGAATGCATTAGAAAACGATTTTTTTTTTTTTCTTTCTTTTCTTTTTTTTCTGATTTGGTAATAATGAAGTCAAAGCATTCTATATATCATATATATATATATATATATATATATATATATATTTTGTTGCATTTTTCCTTGCACTTGTAATGAAATATATGTACTTCAATATCCTCAATTTACTAAGAGCATCTTCAATGTCTGCGCTATAATTTTACACTATTATAGTTCAAAATAAGTATCTTTATAGAACATGCTTACATTAAAAAAAGTTTGCTCCAATGTATAGCACTAAAAGTTTGCACTAAATCTCCAAAATTTCAAATTTAATTATTTTGTTAACATCAAAACACTATTTATCATTTTAAGATTATTTATTTAGATTAGTAATTGTTGGATCGATATACTTTAATCAAACTAACTTAACTAGCTTGTTAAGGTTTAACAACTTCGGATAAATCCTAAGTTATTAACAAAGAAACACTGAGTAATCTTTATCAAGTCTGCGAATTTACTTAACAAAGCTAAGAAGAATAACTTTTATTATAAACTCTAAATCGCTTATTATGCGGATACTCTAAACAACTCTAAAATTATCGAACTTCTCTCTAAAACACTAAATAACTTGTGAATTCGTAAACTCTAAAACTCATAGACTCGTACCTCTAATGCCAATCTATGAGTCCTTTTATAGGCTCAAGGATATCCTAGTCGGTTTACAATTTGTATTCTTGTACGACAAGTAATCTAAACATAGAATACAATACTTTCAAAACAAATATAACATTTCTTTGTTCTTGCAGTACTTTGACTTCATAGTGCAGTACTTTGACTTTGTCTTTAGCAGTACTTTGACTCTTTGACTCTTTCCTGTACTTTGCAACTTACAGTACTTTCATATCTTCAGTACTCTCATATCTTCAGCACTTTCATATCCCAACAGTAATGAGCATTTAACATATAGGATAAAAATATTTCACCTGCAAATCATGCAAAACATAAATTCTCAAAGGCATTTTTACTTTAGTCAAGAACTCGAACACAAGATGCTTGCCAGTTAATTAAGTTCATTTAAAGTTGCATTCTATTCTCATCACTTCCAGGTGTGTTAACTCCTGTGAGAGGTGAATCATTGAAAATTAATGGATTTTAGTCTCTTTACCAAAGCCATTAACTCTGGAGTAGCCAAATGTTTTGGTGTGTAAGACCATGGTACATTGATAACCATATGATTTTTAGCAAACCACCGACTATCAGATTTGATTTGTCTTTACCAAAAGTTGTACCCTTACGGACTAGTTAGTTCTTCATCTAATGGTGAACTAATTACCAATAATGGTTTTCCACGACCTTTACCACAAGCCATTTTCTTGTGGGCTAGCCAACTATTCACATTCTTGATATGGTGAGTTGATTACCATCCAACTTATTAGCAAATTGTCAACTAAAACGGATTTGATATATCTTTACGAGCCGTTTGCTCATGGATTAGTCAATCCTTTTGTAACCATGGTGGATTGATAACCTATTGATGTTATCATCACAAAAACCATTTATTCAACCTTTATTTCAAAATATTTATTACTTAGCAAAGGTTTCTTTTAAAATTCTTTTTCTTGGTTTATTTACGCAAACAATACTTTGATGAAATCTTTATCGTCGGTAGTACTTTGAATAAAAGTCTTGATATATCAAAAGTATTTATTCAAATAAAATTCATACGGTTATTGATCATTCTCAATAGTAGTCCGGTTGATAAACAAGTTAATAACCATGCAAGCGGTTTCATTATCCGCTTCTACTTCCAATCCATGCTCTAGCATTCTTCTCATGAGCTCAACTGTGAGAGGATATCTTCTTTTGCAAACATGTGTATCATTGTTCCATTTTCCACTCTAAAACATGAACTCCGGACTCTTCAAAGAATCTCCGAAAACAATTTCCCGACTTTCTTGATTCTTCCAAACATCATCGATTGTTCTCTTCGTCGGTTTCCCATGCGGTTATTAAATCACCATGTAAACCAAACCAATCCCTTCTAATGGATTATGTTCAAAGTAAGCTTTCACCACATGATATAAATAGAATAAGTCTATTCTATCTATAATATGCGATAAATCCCATAGCCTTTTGAAAACTTTGAAGCTTTCATCTTCTTTATGAAAATCATATAATCTCCATCTTTGGTTTCACAACTTCAAAAACACTAATTTGTGATCATTCATCTTCATGTCAAGATCTTCTTTTGAATAATCAAAATCTACTACTCGAGATAATTCCTTAATTCATCACTAGTCTCGGATCTTAATTCAACTTTTTCTTTCTTTGAGAACCCGAACATACAGAACTTCGGTTTTCCTTTTTCTTTTCAAGCTCTTCTTTCTTTCGACCTCGATCCGGTAGCTTCTTCTAAAGTCTTTAATGCCGCAACATCCTTCTTATAATCCTCCTAGCGACATCATATAATCTTTTCATCTCAAAATAATTGAACTTTTGCAATCCTTTATACCCTTGACTTTTCGGATAAGCCATCATAGCATTTACATCTTTAGTTTTATTAAGTCTTCTTGGCATAAATCTAACGAGGACAATGTTGTAATGGTTCGGCGACTTCAACATCTAGTTCATCTTGTACCTTTCTAGTCGCTTCTCTATTTTGAGCTTCACGAGCTTCTGAGCTTCCTAAGCTTCTCTATCTTTAGCATTTAACTCTTCTTGAAGCTTTCTAGCTGCGACTTCATTCCTAGCAACTTCAATTGCTCTAATTTACGCCAAAGATAGCTTTTTCTTCTTAGTTTCAACGAACACCCTTTCCTTTATCCTTAGGATCAATTGCGAGTTGAGAAGTTCTTTGTTGTTCTTCTTCTTGTACTTCTCGAATAGTAACTCCTCCTCTTGGTTGTGATAAATCTCCAAGAATTGTAGCAATGAACTCATCATCACTTGCGGAATGAATAGGTTTTAGAATAGCTTCCTCCTCTTGAAAAGCAGTTGAGGGACCAACAACTTCTTCATGTACGCTTGTTGAAGGACCGCTTCCTCATCAAAGTCTAATACTCTTGGAGTTATTACCTCTTGTCTGAAAGTATCATCGGTGATGCTTTGTTGTTCGATACCATTATCATCGCAAGATGCTTTGAACTTGAACTTGCTCATCGTATCTTGAATGATCTTTTCTTGAATTTTAGAACTTTCGGGTTCATTTTCTTTAACCATATCTTCTTTCAAGTTCATTCTTCTAAATTCCTCCCAAGTTGACGAAGATGGTTTATGAACCTTTGGGTGTTTACTTGTCTTAGATCGCCTTTGTGCTTTCTTCTTTGATTTGACCCAGATCGAAATTCTTTAATCAAAGGCGGAAAAAAGTTTTAGCCTTCTAAATTTTAACTTCAATTTCTTTATCGCTTGGCTTGAACCGTAGTAGTCTTTGCAACTTAACAATCTCCCTTGTCAAAGCATAATTATCCAAAGATAAACCTTCACGAGGTATAGAATGTGGATCATCTCCTTGAATTGGCGAATGTTCCTCGGTTGAGAAGCGAGAATGATGGTGATGGAGATATAGAAGGTGAACTTACAACTTCTTCTTGAACCTCGGGGCTTGGAGAAACAGATATCCTGTGGAGACGGTAACTTCATGCAAAGCGGTACTGCAGATCACGCATCCTTGGTGCAGTTTCTTCAGATGCAGTTTCTTCACTTGCTGTATCATCTTCATCATTTGCTCTAACAGTCTGAACAACTTCCATCATATAAGTAGTTAATGGAGTATCTGGACCTCTAAATAGATCACTTCTTCTAGCCATAAAAGTAAAAATCTTGGATTGTTGAACAATAACAGGCAATAAGACTGTAGGCTTAGGAACATCAGCAAGTTGTTTGTTGAGAAAAACTTGTACAAACCGGGGATACATTAACCATTTTGAACCATGATTGATGTGAGAAAGCATGCCATCAAGAATTAGCCTTGAAAAATTAAAAACACGATCAGTAGCCAATCCCACCATAGCAGATGCTATATTTGACCCAAAATGCTCCCAAGAAGTACTTTTAGCACTAATACAATGTAACAAAACATGTATTAAAAACTTCCATTGAGGACAAAAGAGTTGTTTCCTGAATGTTTGTTCTGTTAAAGAACCTTCATAACCAAGATGCCCAAAAGTTTCCCAAATCAATTCCTTGGCAAAATGAATAGCACCATCATTATCATTAAACAACAAATCTTCTCTAATAGATGCTTCAGTAATCTTCACAGTTCTTCCAACAACTGTAGCCCTAATATAAAATTCTTCATTCTCCATATTTTCTCTTGCAGTAGCCCAAAATTCTTGAATCCAAGGCTCAATAATATCCGGCTCTACTAAAAGAGCATAACTAATGGGCGACCAGTTAGATAATCAATAATATCATGAAACGCCTCATTATCTTGATCTTGTCTAAATTTGCTACCATATTGTGCTTTGAAGCAGTGGGTGGATTAAGCCATTTGTGATTATGTAAGCACAATAAAATTTAAATCGAAAAAAAATGAGAGAAATATGGAAGCGATGCTAATGAAGTAATATGAGAGGAAAATCGGAAAGTAGTTACTTATAGGTGAGATTTGAAAAAATCAACGCCCAAAATAAAACAACAGTTAGCATTAATTACCCTCAATATAACCGTTGGAGCATTACTTTTAATACGACAAACGATTACTTTCCACGTATCGATCTTTTCCCAAAGCGGTACTTTCCAAGCGGTACCTTCAAGAAAAACGATTACTTTGCCAAATTTCTCCGTAGAACCTAAGTATACATAATGATCCTCCCCGAGCAATACAGGGACTATACTAACACGATAGTCCTCCCTCAAATGTAGCTTAGTAGTTAATCATGCCAATACTCACCACCAAGTGATTGAATCTTGAAACATCAAAGCACTGTGGTGAGTAAGTCACTACATTGTCATCTGTGTGAACCTTAACAACATTAATGAGCACATGCTCATAACAATCTCGATAAAGTGATGCCTAATCGAATATGCTTTGTCTTGGAATGATACAGATTCTTTACAATACAAATGGTACTCTCATTATCAATATTGATAGGAGTATTTTGAAATTGAACCCATAGTCCAAGAGTTGATTCGCATCCACAAAACTTGTCCACAACACTTGCGGCCCCACATATTCGACTTCATAGATGATGTTGCCGCAATTATACGCTTCTTGCATTGCCGGAGACTAACCTTCTTCCAAGATATTGGTATCCACCAGTTGTTGATCTTCTCATAATT
The DNA here is from genome assembly GCA_022545495.1 of Chrysanthemum lavandulifolium. NCBI lineage: Eukaryota > Viridiplantae > Streptophyta > Magnoliopsida > Asterales > Asteraceae > Chrysanthemum > Chrysanthemum lavandulifolium. Next base: position 51,825,304 of record CM040240.1, on the reverse strand, counting down.
ATCACCGCATAATCACTATCCGAAAAAGCTTCTAAGTGAAAAGGTGACTCTTTTGGATACCACAACCCCAACTTAGGTTGTTGTTTCAAATAACGAGAGAATTCTCTTTCTTTGCATTCATGTGAGAGATCTTAGGTGAGACTTGATATCTTGCACATAAACATACCGCAAACATGATATCGGGCCTTGATGCGATGAAGATACATAAGAGAGCCAATCATTGATCTCGTATAACTTGACTTCAACAGTCATCCATCTTCATCTTTGCCCAATGAATTGATAGATTTAATAGGTGTAGTAATGTACCTTCATATCATCAAAATTAAACTTCTTAAGTATGTCAAGAACATACTTGTCTTGACTAATAAAAATTCCTTCTTTTGTTGCTAACTTGAAGTCCCAAAAGAAAGTTAACCCTCCCATTGAACTCATTTGAAATTCCTTCGCATCACCGCTCAAACTCGTTAACCATGGACCTGTTTGGTAGCCCCAAAGATGATATCATCAACATAAACTTGTACTAACATGATATCCTTCTTGTCTCTCTTGATAAACAAAGTCTTGTCTATAGCTCCCTCCCTGTATCCATGTTGTAATAAAAATGTAGAGCCTCTCATACCAAGCTCTAGGTGCTGATGAAGGCCATAAAGAGCCTTAACCACCTTGTAGACTTTGTTTGGGTGTTTAAGATCTTCAAAACACGGAGGTTGTTTCACATACACCTCTTACGTAATAGTGCCATAGAAAGGCACTCTTTACATCCATTTGGTAAACCTGAAAACCCATATATGAAGCAAAAGCAAGAAATATTCTAATAGCCTCAATCCTTGCAACAGGAGCAAATACTTCATCATAATCTACACCTTCTTCTTGTCTGTAGCCTTGAGCTACTAACCTTGCCTTGTTTTTGATAACATTGCCTCTTTCATCTCTTTTCACTCTGAAGACCCATCTGGTTCCAATAACTCTCTTCCCATCTGGAAGATCACATAAAACCCAAACCTCTTGAAGTTTAAATTGAAGAAGTTCTTCCTGCATAGCTTCAACCCAGCTTTCTTTAGTCAAAGCTTGAGCAATGTTCTTGGGTTCCTCTTGAGAGATAAAACAAGTAAATAGGCAGGTTTGATGATCCTTATGATTCAGCCTGTTTTGTTTATAGACAAAGCTAAGTAAAGCATTATGAGGTTTAGAAAAACGCTTAGCTGTATGTCTTGTCATTACTCCAGAAGTAGAAGGACCAATGATTTGATCAGTAGGATGATTCTTATGAATTCTTAAGATTGGAGACCGGGGAACTCCATATGCATCATCGAGTTAGTTAAATCAACATCTTCATTAGAATCGAGAAAATACCTTCATCTCGCAAACTCATCATCGGTTTCCTCTAATCCGGGCATGGTAGGATCATCCAAATCATCTAAAATCTTCGTTATCAGTGCGGCGATGACTTTGGTCGAAAATCTTGTCCAAAATCTTGTGAGAGTACTCTACAGACTTGTTCTTCTTCTTTGCCTCTTTATAAGCTCTCCTTTGTTCATCGGTGTAAGAATGTGCTAATACATCTTGAAGAAGCATCGATTAAGTTCCTCTTGAATAGATTGATCCTCGAGATAATGAGGATTGTGGTGCAACATGATTTTGTTTTGGAGAATCGATTACTTTGCTTGGGAACATCGATTTTGTTTAGGACTTACAGGATCTTCATCGTGAACAACATCCGGTCTAATATGAACTCCATGAACAACATATTGTAAATCTTCTCCATTATGCACGGTTGATTTTCTTCTCTAACGGTACATAATTCATTGAAGGAGTTAAAACCTCAAGATCAAACATCCAATCGGGACCTTTACCTTTTCATTGTCTTGATCTTCTAAAACTCAACATGAAGACAATCTTGAATCTTCTTAGTAACTATGTTGTATACTCTAAAGCCTTTACTATTAGTGCAATAACCCAATAAGTATCCTTCTTGGACTTGCCATCAAACTTTCCCAGTTATCAATGGTGTTTAAAATAGTGAGAGGGCATCCAAAAGGCTTCATAAAGCGAATGTTGGGTTTATTTCCATCGACAATTCATAGGGTGTCTTCATCGTGGTTTGGTGGCGAGACTCATAAGTACATAGCATGCGGTGCCACGACACGCCCAAAATTGAATAGGTAGATGGGAATCGCAAGCATTGTCCTTGCTGCTTCAATCAAAGTCCTATTCTTCCTCTCGTAATACCATTTTCTTTGTGGTGTTCTTGCAATGCTAAACTCCCTCTTTATACCTTTGTTAGCACAAAATTCATCCATAAGCTTGTTCTTGAATTCGGTCCCATTATCACATCTAATACCTCTAACCTTGATTGCAATTGGTTTCAAGTGCTATTATCGATGTCTCGAATAGCATCAAAAGTATCATCTTTAAAACCCAAAAGAAAACCCAATCGAATCTCTGCGATCATCAGTAACAACCAAGCAGTATTTTCTCTTGTTTAAACTTGCCACGAGACGAGTCCAAACAAATCCATATGTAACGACTTCAATGGTTCTCTAATTGTTCTTTCCTCAAGCTTCTTGCGGAAGCTTTGTGTTGTTTACCCTTCTTGCATGCCAAGCATGATTGATCATTTTGTAGGTCTTTGAAGGTAAACCTCTAACTAAATTGTCTTTGACCAGTTTGTTGATATTCTTGAAATTAACATGGCCCAATCTTCTATGCCATTGATGTGCCTCTTGGATGATGCTTTAGCCACCAAAATGTGGCTCTTCCATAAGAATGTAGACTCTTCATGTCTAAACTATACACATCATTTGTCCTTGGTACTCTAAGGACTACTAATTCATCATCAACGGGCTTAAAATCGAGGAAAGGATGAGACATTTTGTGTCGATGAATAACACAGATGCTTTTATCACAAATTTGAGAGGCCGATAACAAGTTGAACTTAAGCTCCTTCACATATCTAACATTCTCAAAGTCGATTAGCCTGCTTTGATAGTTCCTTTTCCATAATCTTTCCTCCATTGGGATCATTCCCAAATGCAACTCTTCCTCCACTAATATTTCTAAAATCGAGACGGGATCTCTTTGTCTCTGTCATACTTCGAGCAACCACTATCCACAATTAGATGATCTTTAAGCTCCTCTTACGGGTTGCCCCTGCACACAAAGAAAGAGTTAGTGATTTTAGGAACCCAAGCCATTCTTGACTTGTGTTCCCTTGTGGAGTTACAAACTCAAATTCTTTGAGTATGTAATTCCCACTATCTTTCAAATGATGATCCAAAATTATCTTTTGATCTTTAGCATGTGGATTTTCAAAACTTTACGGCTTTTCAACATAAATCTCTTTTACAAGATTATTAGCTTTTCTTGTGTCACAAAAACATCGATTCACTTTTTGTTGAAAGTCTTGTGTGTCCTTAGCGATGCCTTCCCTCTTAACCCATTCTGGTTTAACACGTGGTTCTGTGATCTAGATCCCTATGTGAATTGTAATACTTTCTAGGTTGATAGTGAGATCTCCTAGGATTCCTATTCAAGTAGTGTGATCGATTACCTTGTTTACGAGTAGTACTTTGGAAAGCATCTTGTGAGATCTTGAAGGTTTTGAAAAAGGTCTTCTCGATGTGGGTATCTATGATCCGGTGTGAAGTTTACGTGATTAACCCTATTTGAATTATTCAAACGGTTTGTGCTCTCTAGGTTTGTGGTTGTGGATCATTCGTTGGAAATTTGCTAAGGTATTACGAGTGTCGATCACAATCTTTGATTAAGTGATTAGGACTATAACACACAAAACACGGTTTTTGACCCATATGTCCAAAGTAATTTCTTATGTCTATTGATGAGTGTCTAAATACTCATCATTTTGTCTTATTAGAATGCCAAAACATCGAAAACACTCGTAAATGCTTCAAAATGATAAAAATATCACAAACAAGTGTTTTATATGTTTTAAATGCAAAACATCAAAATCGGTGAAAACGTATCAAGTTTGCATAATTGGCGCTTTAGTCCCCCAAGTTTGAAAATATGTCAAAATAGTCCACAGTCATTCAAAAACTTGTAAAATATCATTTTAGGTCCTTGGGATTCAATAGTTGTCAAAATAAACCCTTCAAAGTTTAAAATCACAAATTTACAACTTTGGTCCTCAACTTTGCAAAAGTGTCAAAATAGTCCTTAAGGTTTTAAAATTGGAAATTGATCAAAATAAACCTTGTACTATTTATAAATGGCAATATTGGTCCTTCATGATAACTTTGGAGAAAATTACAAGTTTGGTCCACAGGTTTGATAAATTACATAAATGGTCCTTGGATTTATAAAAAAAATGAAATAAGCATCTATAGTCCTTGTACTATTCATATTTGGCGAGTTTAGTCCTTATTGATAACTTTGGAAAAGTGCAAGATCGATCCTTCAAGATTTGCCAAATTTCAATTTTGGTCCTTATGAGTTATTAGCTACAAACCAAACGGATCATATATTAACCTAAGCCCAAACCAATCTCGCCCAACACCTTGACCCGCCCGAATTCAAAAAGCAGATATATCGCGCCACTTGTTCACCATCTCCCACCTCACACTGTGTCCACTCTATCATCGCCATCTCGCTCCCCCACCTCACCGCTCCTTTCCAAAGCATACCTCTCACTATCACCCCTCCACCTGCAAGCCCACTCACCACGGTGCATTAAATGCAAAACCAACCTCAAGACTTTTTCCTTAAAATCCATGGACGATTCAGATGAATTGAGAGTCGGAATCAGTGGGAAATCATCGGATGTCGACAAGGAACAAAAGAGTCAATATAAATGGAAAAAGGTGCAATGAAGAACAGAGAGTAGAGTAGTTAGTCTAGTTTAAAATTTGTATGTCGTTTTCTTTAGTAATCTTAATTAAGTATGATAAAATGTAATTTTTAAGCTTCAAGGTGTTAAACTTTAATCAATTTGTCATTGTAAGTCACTTTTGAGTATCAATTCAAGGTTTCAGTTAAATTGCAAAATTTCAAGTTACTGTGTAAAACTCAGTTTCCATTTCCTTAGTTCAAGCTTTCAATAGTTTAATTTCTTATCCAAATAAGCTTATTCAAGCTTATTATAAGCTCTGATAAGCTCACAATGCAGTTTTGAGCAATATTAATCCATGGTCAACAATAGTCAACTTTACAAGCAAAATGGATATGGTGATGGTTTACATTGTTGCAGAGTGATCATGGGGTGAATTAGTTAGGTTAGATTAGAATTTGATTTGGTCTTGATCGCAATATCACCGAAGTCATGTGAGTTAGTTTTTCTTTTTCAATATTTCAAGTCTCTTTGCAGTTTTGCTTGAACTTATATCTGTGGTCATAAACTGCTAATACCTGTTTAAACAATTGTACTTAGGCCTGTTGAACTTAGATTAATCAGTAAAATTTGTTGATTCAGAGAATTGCTCTTTTAATCTTCAACACAGTTGTAATCATTAGTGTTTGGATTTGCTCATTTAACTGAGTTTAAGGCCAGTTAAGTTGTTGCCTGTACTTGTTCCATGTCACTTAAGTTCATATTAGCTCAATCAAGTTATTAAAACTAGTCCTTATTAGTTAAAAAGTCAAATTCATCTTTAATCCAACCTTATCGCTTAAGCATTAAATTTTTAGACGCATGACTCATCAAATCAGCTTAAAACTTGTTAAACTAGCTTAATCCAACCTTAGTATATCTTAATATAACATATACAGTCATTAAGATCAATCCAAAGTTCAAGAAAGTCAAATATCATTTCTGTTTTCAAAAGTCAAAATTTGGAAATCCAGTTTTTTGCAAATCTTTCTTGATCTCTCATGTATTCATTTCTTCATTAAAATCTATGATACTTTGGGATTTGCAAGATCATTAGGTCTAGTTTAGATATATCAGTTTTGTTTTACATTTCTCAAGCTCTAATAAGCTTTAAATAAGCTTCCAATTAGGCATGAAATGCCCTGTGCACACTGAGTGTGTACAGGCACTTCTTGCAGACCTCTCACAAGCTTCATTCAAGCTTGTGAGGGCTGATCTTTGGTCCAAGTATAGTAGGCCAGGTCTACTTTAAGTCCTAATAACTGCTTTTCCTTTAGCTTATTTGTTTAGATTGTGCATGTGCTTAAAGTAGCCCCTTGATCATTTGTTTTGTATTCTTAATCTCATAAGCTCATTCTTAGTTAATGCATCATTAGTGGTCTAGAGTAGTATTGATTAGTTGAATTAGGCTTATTATAGTGTACTTTAGCTTCTGTCTTGCTTTGGAGGTCTTTAGTGCTCAATTGCTTATTTTAAAGTGCTTAATCATAAGCAGTTTAACATCAGATCCCATATCCTCCACATAAGCATATGTTTTTCTATTTTTCCTAGGTTCTAAATAATATTTTAACATTTTCCTGAATTTTTCAGATTTTTCCTACACTGTTTGCTATTTTTCTTTATTTTAAATAGTTTTTAATCCTTTTTAAATAGCTTTTAATACTAAAAAATCAGAAAAAGCTTTAAAAAATATGTTTTCAATTTTCCTAGATTAAGATAAATATAAATAGTCTAAAAAGTATTTTTCCATAATTTTCTTAGTTTAAAAAGTATTTTTTTTAGCATTTTTATTAGTTTTAAATAGTATTAAATTAATAATAAATACATAATAAGTCTAAAAAAATATATTTTTAGTTTTAAAATAAGTTTTATCATATTTTAGATTTTTCCAAGTTATAATTTCATTTTTCTAGGTTAATTTTGTATTTTCTTGTATTTTAGTGCAATTTAAATACTTAATAAATAGTTTTTAATTAATAATAATTAAATAAATAGTTGTAAAAATAATTTTCTTTTTCTAATAATTTTCTTTTATTATTAGGATTCCAAAAGTATAATTTTTATCTTTTTAGGCCTTTTATTTCTTTAAAACTCACTTTTTATATTGTACGTAGACATTATTTTTATTTAAACGTAAGTTTTAAGTTTTAGGTTTTAAACGTTCATCGCCTTTAAAAATAGTGATAGCGTTTATTTAATAGATTTTAACTTTTTAATCTTTTTAATTTGCATTTAAGTCGCTGTTATTTGTTAATCTTTTCTTTAGGTAATTATCCATCGAAAACCTTACTGATCACTATCATTAGTGATCATTCTATCATCTGAGTTGTTTAATACACCAATTCATCCTCCGTGGGACTTAACGACCCAGGAATTCCCTATATTCTCTGATCTTCATTTGCATTTGTGTCTGAGCTGTTTTAAGTCTGTTTAGACTTGACTGTTTGGACCCAATCAAATTTTGGCGCCGCTGCCGGGGAGGCTGTAGCGTGTGTTTAGCCTTTTTCAGATCTATTCTTGCACATATACCATCGTTTGTAAACAGTTTTCTGTAAAGTTTTTCAAAATCACAAAGTTCATTAACACTTTTCCTAAAGTGTTAACAACACCAAAAACATTTTTTATTCAAGTTTTCAACAAACACAAAATCCAAAAATATTTTCATCCTTTGTTTTTTCAAAATGTTTATTCAAAAATCCAAAAATATCCATCTTTACCTTCTCACATCTTTGATTCTTCATTTCTTACCCTCTGTAAACCTTTGATTCTTTCTATGTCTTATCCTCACCCTCTTGATTGTCAATGGTGTGGTGGTCCTTATAATGGTGGTAATTGCCCGGGTTGGGCATGGTGGAGTCGGGAAGCGGTCCATCTATAACCAAGATCCTATTCCTACCATAACACAACCGATTTATTCCATCGGCTACCACACCGTGAGACTCGGCGGTTTCTTGTTGTAGTACGTGGTGGTTCACTACGCTTCGATTGTCAATCGGAAACACGCTTGTCTATGAGCAAGTTCACGATAACAATTATGACAACAACACATAACTCATTCGCCACCGCGCTTTTCTTGTTGTGAGTATTGTGGAGGTCCACACTCTAGCTCGGATTGTCAAGCGAGAATCCATTTCCTTGTGACAATTTTGACACATCATTTCACGACCAACCTCCACAAGACCAAATGATTCAAGCAACTCCTCATGAAACTACGACGGACTTTTCTTGAAGGATGCGGGTTATTAAAAGAACAGGAGAGTCGGTATGTCATTTCAAAACTCTCATGAGAAATCCATGGAAGTTTTGTTAGGCAAGAGCGTGTGCTAAAATAAATTCCCAAATTGCTTTTGAAAAATCTATTAGGAATCAATTGCAAACGAAAGCAACGGATCTAGCTCTAGATTCGATTTTATTCACGATGATAGTGATGATGAAGATACACTGAAGATTCATCAAGTTCATCGATGGATATTCCAAAGATTGAGATTCATTCTCAAACAATCGCTATCACACCCGAGGTTCACACTCACTCTCTCGAACATGGGGGACGAGCATCTTGACACTTTGTTCACGAAAAGGAATCGGACGAATTCATAAAGTCTAGTGTTGAGGACCTTGTCCCAATCCCAAGAGAGTCACAGAACTTTTGATCATGTGTGTGATATCCTCCTCCTCTTGTCTTCCAAAATGATCATATTGAGATGTTCTCCGATTCGATGAGGACCATTCTTTATCTTGTGGAGACATAAGTTATGTGGGGAATTGCCTTCGAGCTGTCGACAGGAGAGAGAATGAAGAAGAATAATCCAAGATCGAAGCTCTTCGTCTTACATTATTGAATGTTAATCTTCTCATTTCTAGAATCGAGGCTTTTAATGAAAAGCCTACTTCATATTCTATCCCCTTTGAGGATAGTAAACTTTTCTTCAATGATTCTATTCCCGAATTGCAAACTTTCTATTTTGATCATATGGGAGAGAAGATTAGTGGTATTACCACTTCTCATTCTCATAAGTCTCTCCCTGATTATGAATCATTCACTTTTGAGAAGTTCCCCAGTGAACTCAGTCAAATCAATCCTGAATATGAATCATTTTCCTTTGAGGAGTTCTCTTGTGAACTCACTCATATCATATCTCCACGGAGTATGATAAATTCTATTTGATCTAGACACACCCGGATATGTCTAGACCAATTGAGCTTAAAAGATGAAATTCATGAAACCATGAATTCTCACGTGAGTGATGATGAGTTAATCATGATTTTATCATGACTTTCTTTCTCTTTTCACTTATCCGTAGCTTTTACATTCTTCACTCATTCGGGAGTGAAGACATTATCTTTGACCCCGGCATTTTCATTAATCATTTTTGAGCCGGTTCTGTGTATATCTCATCGGTGTGGAACTTTCACGTACTTCAATGTTTATACAAACATTTTGAATGAAAGTCCGATGGAGATTGTTTCTTCCACTTTGCTTCCCCATGAACAAATTAATTCGGGGTCGAGTCAAGCTAGCGACTCGGTAATCAAAAACAATAGCTAAACATGGGTTTCACCGTGTGTACCACCACAGTGTGGGGAGATGCCCACATGTTGTATATAGACCTTAAAATGAATGAAAATTGTAAATATTCAAAAGAAAATAATTGTTGTGTTTCTACACTTAGCTAGTAATGTTATCTTTTACGTTCTAAGTTTCGGCATAACGTGGTACTTTGAATATTGAGGACAATATTCATTTCTAAGTGTGGGGAAATTACAGCGAATTTGATCGTAAATGTACCCTTTTAGTCCCTTTTTCCCCAAAATGGCCAAATTTTAAAATTTTTATTTAGTGGAAGTACTATGTACTAAACACAACAAATGGTAATCACCCACCATGTCTAACCCACATAAGGATTGGCTAATCCAGAGCAAACGGCTCTTGGTAAAGATATCTCAAATCCGTTTATGGCTTGCAATTTGCCTAAAATTGTATGGTGTTCAACTCACCATATCTTTAAACTAGTGAAAAGTTGGCTAGCCCATAAGTTTATGGCTTGTGGTAAAGGCGATTGAAAATCCATAATTGGTAATCGGCTCACCAAAGATAATATTGATAATTTATCTAAGAGTTGGCTAGTCCGTAAGGTGCAACACGGTAAAGACAAATCAAATCCGTTGACGACTTATGATTTGCTCAAAATCATTTGGTTATCATTGTACCAAAGTTCTTATTTGAACTGAAACAATTGGCTACTCCGAGTAATGGCTTTTGGTAAAGAGATAAAATCCATTAACTTTTCTCAAATCATTGCTAGGGACTAGCAATATCTTAGTATGGGGATTGATGAGTGTCTAAATACTCATCATTTTATCTTGTTAGAATGCCAAAACATCCGAAAACACTCGAAATGCTTCAAAATGATAAAAATATCACAAACAAGTGTTTTATATGTTTTAAATGCAAAACATCAAAATCGGTGAAAACGTATCAAGTTTGCATAATTGGCGCTTTAGTCCCCAAGTTTGAAAATATGTCAAAAATAGTCCTCGGTCATTCAAAAACTTGTAAAATATCATTTTAGGTCCTTGGGATTCAATAGTTGTCAAAATAAACCCTTCAAAGTTTAAAAATCACAAATTTACAACTTTGGTCCCTCAACTTTGCAAAAGTGTCAAAAATAGTCCTTAAGGTTTTAAAAATTGGAAATTGATCAAAATAAACCTTGTACTATTTATAAATGGCAATATTGGTCCTTCATGATAACTTTGGAGAAAATTACAAGTTTGGTCCCTGGAGTTTGATAAATTACATAAATGGTCCTTGGATTTATAAAAAAATGAAATAAGCATCTATAGTCCTTGTACTATTCATATTTGGCAGGTTTAGTCCTTATTGATAACTTTGGAAAAGTGCAAGATCAGTCCTTCAAGATTTGCCAAATTTCAATTTTGGTCCTTATGAGTTATTAGCTACAAACCAAACGGATCATATATTAACCTAAGCCCAAACCAATCTCTGGCCCAACACCTTGACCCGGCCCAGAATTCAAAAACAGATATATCGCGCCACTGTTCACCATCTCCCACCTCACACCTGTGTCCACTCTATCACTGCCATCTGCTCCCCCACCTCACTGTCTCCTTTCCAGCACATACCTCTCACTATCACCCCCCTCCACCTTGCAAGCCCACTCAGCCACAGTGCATTAAATGCAAAAACCAACCTCAAGACTTTTTCCCGCCAAAATCCACATGGACGATTCAGATGAATTGAGAGCTGGAATCAAGTGGGAAATCATCAGATGTCGACAAGGAACAAAAAGAGTCAATATAAATGGAAAAAGGTGCAATGAAGAACAGAGAGTAGAGTAGTTAGTCTAGTTTAAAATTTGTATGTCGTTTTCTTTAGTAATCTTAATTAAGTATGATAAAATGTAATTTTTAAGCTTCAAGGTGTTAAACTTTAATCAATTTGTCATTGTAAGTCACTTTTGAGTATCAATTCAAGGTTTCAGTTAAATTGCAAAATTTCAAGTTACTGTGTAAAACTCAGTTTCCATTTCCTTAGTTCAAGCTTTCAATAGTTTAATTTCTTATCCAAATAAGCTTATTCAAGCTTATTATAAGCTCTGATAAGCTCACAATGCAGTTTTGAGCAATATTAATCCATGGTCAACAATAGTCAACTTTACAAGCAAAATGGATATGGTGATGGTTTACATTGTTGCGAGAGGTGATCATGGGGTTGAATTAGTTAGGTTAGATTAGAATTTGATTTGGTCTTGATCGCAATATCACCAAGTCATGTGAGTTAGTTTTTCTTTTCAATATTTCAAGTCTCTTTGCGGTTTTGCTTGAACTTATATCGTGGTCATAAGCGCTAATACTGTTTAAACAATTGTACTTAGGCTGTTGAACTTAGATTAATCGGTAAAATTTGTTGATTCGGAGAATTGCTCTTTAATCTTCAACAGTTGTAATCATTAGTGTTTGGATTTGCTCATTTAACCGAGTTTAAGGCCGCTTAAGTTGTTGCTCGTACTTGTTCCATGTCACTTAAGTTCATATTAGCTCAATCAAGTTATTAAAACTAGTCCTTATTAGTTAAAAGTCAAATTCATCTTTAATCCAACCTTATCGCTTAATCGTTAAATTTTTAGACGCATGACTCATCAAATCGCTTAAAACTTGTTAAACTAGCTTAATCCAACCTTAGTATATCTTAATATAACATATACATCATTAAGATCAATCCAAAGTTCAAGAAAGTCAAATATCATTTCATTTTCAAAAGTCAAAATTTGAAATCCAGTTTTTTGCAAATCTTTCTTGATCTCTCATGTATTCATTTCTTCATTAAAATCTATGATACTTTGGGATTTGCAAGATCATTAGGTCTAGTTTAGATATATCAGTTTTGTTTTACATTTCTCAAGCTCTAATAAGCTTTAAATAAGCTTCCAATTAGGCATGAAATGCCCTGTGCACACTGAGTGTGTACAGGCACTTCTTGCAGACCTCTCACAAGCTTCATTCAAGCTTGTGAGGGGCTGGTCTTTGGTCCAAGTATAGTAGGCCAGGTCTACTTTAAGTCCTAATAACTGTTTTCCCTTTTAGCTTATTTGTTTAGATTGTGCATGTGCTTAAAGTAGCCCCCTTGATCACTGTTTTGTATTCTTAATCTCATAAGCTCATTCTTAGTTAATGCATCATTAGTGGTCTAGAGTAGTATTGATTAGTTGAATTAGGCTTATTATAGTGTACTTTAGCTTCGTCTTGCTTTGGAGGTCTTTAGTGCTCAATTGCTTATTTTAAAGTGCTTAATCATAAGCAGTTTAACATCAGATCCCATATCCTCCACATAAGCATATGTTTTTCTATTTTTCCTAGGTTCTAAATAATATTTTAACATTTTCCTGAATTTTTCAGATTTTTCCTACACTGTTTGCTATTTTTCTTTATTTTAAATAGTTTTTAATCCTTTTTAAATAGCTTTTAATACTAAAAAATCGAAAAAGCTTTAAAAATATGTTTTCAATTTTCCTAGATTAAGATAAATATAAATAGTCTAAAAGTATTTTTCCATAATTTTCTTAGTTTAAAAGTATTTTTTAGCATTTTATTAGTTTTAAATAGTATTAAATTAATAATAAATACATAATAAGTCTAAAAATATATTTTAGTTTTAAAATAAGTTTTATCATATTTTAGATTTTTCCAAGTTATAATTTCATTTTCTAGGTTAATTTTGTATTTTCTTGTATTTTAGTGCAATTTAAATACTTAATAAATAGTTTTTAATTAATAATAATTAAATAAATAGTTGTAAAATAATTTTCTTTTTCTAATAATTTTCTTTTATTATTAGGATTCCAAAAGTATAATTTTTATCTTTTAGGCCTTTTATTTCTTTAAAACTCACTTTTATATTGTGCGTAGACATTATTTTTATTTAAACGTAAGTTTTAAGTTTTAGGTTTTAAACGTTCATCGCCTTTAAAAATAGTGATAGCGTTTATTTAATAGATTTTAACTTTTAATCTTTTTAATTTGCATTTAAGTCATTGTATTTGTTAATCTTTTCTTTAGGTAATTATCCATCGAAAACCTTACCGATCACTATCATTAGTGATCATTCTATCATCGAGTTGTTTAATACACAATTCATCCTCCGTGGGACTTAACGACCGAGAATTCCCTATATTCTCGATCTTCATTTGCATTTGTGTTCCGAAATGTTTTTAAGTCTGTTTAGACTTGTTGTTTGGACCCAATCATCTATGCCCAAAATTATTTTGCCTTCTTGGTGAATGATAAAACTGTTTTGACCAAAGTTATTCCAAAAGGTTTAACAAGATCTGCTTTTGAAAAGGTTTTGCGTAAGGTCTTGCTTGTGAAGCAAGACTTTGATCTGAAGGTCTTGCTTGATTTTGAACATTGTTTGCAATGACTTCTTTGGGTTTTTCGCACCTAGATTGAGCAACAAGTTTCTTCCTAAACTCTAGATCGTCTACTCCAAATCGAGAAACATCATGCCTTATTGGTTGATGACTAATGGGATGTGGGACGACATTATATCCCTTGTCTTTCTTATACTCGGAGGTGGTTCACTTATTGAGCCCTCATTACTAGATGTATCTACATAGTTAATGAGTTCATCATCACTAGTGGTTATGTCCTCAAAATCACCTACATCCCGATCACTAGGTTGGTTTTCTTCTATATTATCAAAGTTCATACCAAAACCTAATCCAGCTTCTAATGTATGCTCTTCTTTGTTTTTCAACATAAGTAACATGAGATGCACTGATTCATTCCAGTGACAAAATTTTCTAACGGATCATCTCTCCTTAGTTAATTTCTCAATTTCAGAATTTTACGCTTTAGTTTCCATTCACTAAGTTTTAACTGGTAATCACGTTGTTCATACTTTTCACCCAAGCCATTTCATTATTTTCACGTGTTATTATTTTAGCTTCCATGGACTCTAAAGTAATTTGATAACCACCACTTCGTGATCTAGCCTTAACACAATTATCCTTTTCAATCACATAATCATAAGCAATTTTAGATAAAAATCATAACAGTTGGAACAAACCTCGAGAGATAGGAGATCGAGTTGGTGAAGTAGCCACCATTGCAAGAAGAACATGATCATCTTCACTTTCTTTGCTCCAATCAAATCCTCCAAAGCCATCATCGATTCCAAAGCATGTTCGGGTTCTTCATCAAAAGCAAGTGCTCGATTCAATGCTTCCACCGTGTCTTCAATCGCATCTTCCATCGCTACCATACAATGAAGTCATCGGTTCATCATCAAACTCTTCACTCCAATCAACTTCGATAACTTCTCTTGAGCAACCAAAGCCTTTGTTTCGTTGATTGAAATTTCTTTGAGCTCAAGTTTTGGCTTCTCGGATGTTCTGCTTGCTTGATACTTAGCAAACCCGCACTCCCTGCAAAGTGACCGATCTTTTGACAATTGAAGCATTCAATTTGGGATTTGTCAAAAGTTATTCCTTGTTTTGGTTTGAAATCAATACTTTTGCTGTCTTCTTCATGTATTTTTGATCCTTGCGGTGATCATAGCAACTTGCCACCGATATCAATTTCTTCAAGGGCATCTTCTTCAATCTGTGCTAGATCCTCTTCATAAGTGATGTGTAAACCGGCTTGTTGTGCAAGAAGGAGCACACAACTTCATCCGAGTGCAAATTGGTAGGTGGTGAGGCTGCTTGAGCATATGAAGGGGGTTGTAAACAACAAGATTTTGAGAAACAAGATTTTGAGGAGAAGCGGTACTTTGATGTATATTGCTCTTCTTTTCGATGATAGAAAAGCTATCTTGTGAGACTTAGAATTTGTTTGACCACTCATCTCATGCTCATACACCTTCGCTTGATGATAGAGATCATCAAAGTCCATGACATCCAAACCTTGTTGTCCTCCGATCATTGTAGCAATCACATGCCATGTAGATGGCAAACTCCTTAGAAACTTCAAATTAGCATCCTCAATGACACTTCGCCTTGTATAACTCCAACATGTTGAGGAGATTTTGAAACCTATCATATGCTGCATCAAGACTCTCTTTCACCTATTGTGAAAGTTTCAAACTGTTGCTTTCAAAGAAGTTTACGTGCATCTTCTTAGATGCTTCATTCCTCCAAATCTTGTCTTGAGAGCATTGGTAGTCGCTTAGCATCTTTAGCATCATGAAATTTGAGAAAATGACCATCCGGAATGGCGAGATAAGAGAATGTTTAGTGCCTTTTCTTGATTCCTTAGGGTTCTTCTTGGTAAGACCGCTTTGGTGCAATTGGTTGTCCAGAATATTAATAGGTTCGAACTACTTCATTGCCATTAACAATTACATTCCATAGTGCATGGTCCGTAATGGCAATATACGCCTCATCTTCATGCACCGTAGATCATATTCTCCTTCTTGATTATTGGAATTACGAGTGAGGTGATTGAGGGTGGTGGAACAACTTGATCGACATCTTGAATATTGTTGAAGTAGGGTTTCTTCCTAGTCGAGTTTCCACACAAGCTCGATACCACTTGTTGGATCGATATACTTTAATCAAACTAACTTAACTAGCTTGTTAAGGTTTAACAACCTCGGATAAATCCTAAGTTATTAACAAAGAAACACCGAGTAATCTTTATCAAGTATGCGGAATTTACTTAACAAAGCTAAGAAGAATAACTTTTATTATAAACTCTAAATCGCTTATTATGCGGATACTCTAAACAACTCTAAAATTATCGAACTTCTCTAAAACACTAAATAACTTGTGAATTCAGAACTCTAAAACTCATAGACTCGTACCTCTAATGCCAATCTAGGAGTCCTTTTATAGGCTCAAGGATATCCTAGTCGGTTTACAATTTGTGTTCTTGTACGACAAGTAATCTAAACATAGAATACAATACTTTCAAAACAAATATAATAGTTCTTTGTTCTTGCAAGTACTTTGACTTCATAGTGCAATGCTTTGACTTTGTCTTTAGCGATTATTGACTCTTTGACTCTTTCCAAGATTTTGCAACTTACAAGACTTTCATATCTTGATACTCTCATATCTTGAAGACTTTCATATCCCAACAGTAATGAGCATTTAACATACAGGATAAAAATATTTCACCTGCAAATCATGCAAAACATAAATTCTCAAAGGCATTTTTACTTTAGTCAAGAACTCGAACACAAGATGCTTGCCAGTTAATTAAGTTATTTGTATTTTGTTTCAAACCTTATGCATAATGTAAGGGAGGTGATAATCACACCACATTTTTTATGCATTCACCACCATTTATGCATTACAGTATTGTACAGTACAATATTGTAATGCATAAATGATAGTGAATGTATCAAAAAATATGGTGTAAGTATCAATTCTCATAATGTAAGCCTAGGAATATAAAATATTGCTTATTCAACCATATGCTACTCCGTATAACATATATTATAAACAACAGTATCATGTTTATATTTCAAGAATACACTAGTTAAAACAAAATGTGTCATCAAACGTTACTTATATTAAATGTTCCAATTATGAAATGACAAAATAGGGGTATAAAGTGAAATATTTGAAGGTTAGTGCAATGAATAGTGTTGCACTATATCTTGTGTAATTTGGTCATTATTATTCATTGCACTAAAATAGTGCAAGTGTTTAGGCTGCCCCCAGTAAGGAGGTTCAATCCTCCATATTTTCCCTGCCATGTCAGTTTTCTCTCTCCAGCGACATTTAAACGATTGGGTGCTCCAGTAAAGACGACCATTTAATTCCCTTTTTTCACAACGGTTTAGACAATTAATTGGCTTGTTTCATTCGATCTTATACACGACCAAGTTGGGTTTAAAATCACCCTCGATCGAATTGGCACAAAAGGACGATCGATTAAGAATCGATCGCCTTAGTCGATCGTCATTCTCTTCTGCGTCCAGCCTTAGTGCTACCATTGGAGCAAGTTTTGTGTACTTTTACACTATTATAATGCAAAAATATACAAATAATGCTAACATTGGAGATGCTCTAATGAGATGGCGAGATGCTACATCATTTTCCTGGTAACCAAAAAGTTTGAGTTTTTTTTGAAAAAAAAGAAAAAGAAAAGGTTTTTGAGTTGACTTCTAAGGTATTTTAGGTGGGCTGCAAAACATTTTTTCAAATTTGATTACCGCCAATTTTTTTAAGAACAACTCTATATGGATAATTAAACAAGAGTTTCCTTTTTTTTTTTTGGATATGGATGATAATCGTCTAGTAAAAGGTAATATAGACTTAAGTGATTATATTCTTTTGTGCATATATATGGATAATAATGGAGATACGCATGAATTGGAAGAACACAGTCTACATACAAAACATTGTTATTCGATATAATCCGCTTTTCTAGATGGCATACGCTATTGGGTAATTGGTGGGGCATTCACAACTTTTACATTACATCTCTACTAGATACGCTATTGGGTAATTGGTGGGGCATTCACAACTTTTACATTACATCTCTACTAGATGTCATCACTCTTGTCGACCGAGTCACACTACCATTTTCTACAATAAATCTCTTATTCGACAAAGTGATTCAATTCGCCCTCTGGTTTTTTCGCAACGACATGGCTTTTGTTCCTAAACAGCCCAATAGAGAGCTTATACTTAATAATGTAAGTGCCTATTTATGAGTTTATAATACATGAATAACAATAAAACATGTAGACACCACAGAGTACACAGCGGAAGACTTAAGATCATAACAAATAAATAATTAACTGAATTAAAACGTAACATACCTCTTGCAAATGTCAGATCTCTTGACCAAAACAAAAGAAGTGGTTTAAAGAGTTGTCCCTTACCGTTTTACAACTCAAACCAATTAGGTGTAAGAATAGTGTCTTACTACCACAGTTTTGTACACACGAATTAACCAACGAATCAAGCGATTGCTAGATCTAACACAAGTCCTTGTTTTATGAAAAACAAAACCAAAACACCCTTAGGAGGGGGGTTCGGCCGAATAGTAGCAAGAGAGGAAAAGAGAGAGATCTAGGGTTAATTCAATGCACAAGTGATGAAAAACCCTAAGCCCTAGCCTTTGTATATATAGTGTATGGAAATCTTGAAAAACAAGTTAGGGTTTAGGGCATGGGGAAGCCCATATGGCCGGCCACCCTAAGAGGTGTAGAAGAGATTTCAAATCTTTTCCATTTTCAAGATATTCACCATATATTCTCCCATTTAACATTTAACGGTCGTTAGTCATTTCCGTTAAATACTTTACGATCGTTAGACGGACTTTATGTGTAATAATTAATCGTAAACATTAACATTAATTATTTAACTTTAATTCTCATTCGCTAATGTGTGCAATCCCATGGTCACGAGTTCGAATCCGGACATTTACGTATTTATAAATATATACATTTCCAACAGCTCCCACTTGGATATGTTTACAAAGCGTGAAATAACATTGGTTAGCGTCTAGCAACACGCCAATGCTCCCGGTACAACTCGTGTATGGTTTTCTGGAGAAAAACCAAGTTTTTATGATTCATCATCATATTCATCCTTTTGTTTCTAATACCATGTTAATAAGAATATGGATCTCACTCATTTCTTAATTAACTATTCTGTTTCTCGCTTTATGTGATTGATCAAGATTACCAAATCTTGAACATATTCCGAAGACCTGGGCATGGCCATGCAAACATCTTAACAATCCTACGAGGGCCCAACAAGATTATACTTTAAAATAAATTTGAAGGAAACAAATCCGCTTTGACTACAAGCGAAATCATAAATTTCGCAACACTTACGAAAACAACCCTTATAACTACCGATTCGTATAGCGTTAGATTGCTTCACAAAATGCACTACATCCATGACATATCTCTCGTATCTCAAGTCAGAGGATAAATATTCATGATATACTTAATGACAAATATCCATAAAATATCATCATGTAGGTGGGATAAGTCCTATACTCAATTTATTGAACATCATCTGAAATTAGTCATGCTACGCATCAATATACTTTCAAGTATATTCTAACTAATACTCAGATTTGTCTTAATTCAATATCATTCCCATGTTATTGATTGACAATGGACTATTTCGAATAACTTAAGCTATTCAAGGATTTAAACATGCATATATAGGATAACATCATAATAAATGAATAATAAACATAACAAAATACTTTATTTCATTTCAATAATAATGTTTACAATATCCTTTTATCTAAAATATTTAGTCACGATGGGCATGAAACTACTAGCTAAACGTAAGTCCAAACTTATCGCACAAATGATTAAGTTTTTCACCGTAAGGCCTTCGTTAAAGGATCCGCTAGGTTATCATCTCGTGAACTTTGAGCAACTCAATTTCACCTATCTCGACTTGTTCTCTAACATAGTGATATTGTCTAGGATAGTGTCCGGTGCCCTTCATGACTCTGTGTTCATGGGCAAAAGTTATTGCGTTATAATTGTCACAATATACTTTAATAGGATTTTCAATCGACGCATAACACCAAGCCCGAAATAAACTTCCTTATCCAAACAGCTTCCATGGCGACCTCGACGCGCTATGTACTCACTTTATGTAGCGTACATCGCAAGTGTTGTCTGCTTACTCTTCCAATCCACAAGACCTCCATTGATGACAAATATGTAACCCGTCCGAGACTTCGTATCATCTTTGTCACACTTCCGTGATGCATCGCAAAGAACTCGTAATGAAAGTTCGCTCGATTTCCCCATACACTATGAACATATCTCTTGTAGCCCTAAGGTACTTGAGAATATGTTTAACAATGATCAATGAATCTCACCGATTCTCGGTGATACCGACTGGTCAAGTTTTGAGCAAACGCCACATCAGGCCTTGTGCATCGTACCGCATACATGATAGATCCTACAGCCGAAGCATAAGGAACTTTCTTCATACGCGCCACCTCAGCAGGTGTTGAAGCACAACCTTCGCTGCTCAAACCATGATTTACTTGCATTGGCAACAATCCCTTCTTGGAATTTTGCATATTGAATCTCTTCAATATTTTGTCAATGTAAGCACTTTGGCTTAAACCAATTAGCCGCCTTGATCTATCCATGTAGATCTTGATTCCAAGTATGTATGTTGCTTCCCCTAAGTCCTTCATCGAAAAACATTTACCAAGATAGGCTTTCACCTCTTTTAGACTTGGTATATGATTTCCCATGATTAATATGTCATCGACATATAGAACAAGGAAAGTAACATGACTCCCACTAGCTTTGTGATATACACACGGCTCATCAAGATTCTGAGTAAATCCAAAACCTTTGATTTCTCCATCGAACCTTTTATTCCATTGCCTTGATGCTTGCTTCATCCATAAATGGACCTTTTAAGCTTGCATACGGTTAGGAAATAATGGATTCACAAACCCCTCCGGTCGTGCCATATAGATGTCTTCATCTAGACGGCCATTCGAAAAGCGGTTTTGACATCCATTTGCCAAATCTCATAGTCATAGTGTGCAACTATAGCTATGAGAATCCTAATAGCTCTTATGTCCGCTACAGAGAGAATGTCTCCTCGTAGTCAATGCCATAGGTTTGAGTAAAACCTTTAGCCACTAGACGAGCCTTGTAGGTGTATATTGCCATCCATGTCGGTTTTCTTTTGAAGATCCACTTACTTCCAACGACTTTATCATTGGGAGGAAGGTCAACTTCAATCCGACATCATTATCTTTCATGGATTGCATTTCTCCATTCATAGCAATCGCCATTTATCCTTTTCGTGATCGCCATGGCGACCTTATAGTTAGCGTGTTCATTAAGATCCCCAACTATATTTTCCTCCACCTCTACGTTAAGACATAGACGGTCAGTGCACGATAGTCCTTTTAGACCTACGAATGGGAACAACTTCAGGAGGACCGCCTTAGCTTTCAAGCTCTTCTTGAAGTTGGCTAGTATTTTCAGAAGGTGTTGTATCTTCTTGATCATATTCCAGATCTTATACTCTCCCACTGAGTTCTTGAGATATGAGATTCCTTTCAAGGAAATCTCTATACCTAGCCACTATGACTTTGTTCTCAGCTGGGTAGTAAAAGTAGTAACCCATAGTTTCCTTAGGGTATCCTACAAAGATACACTTAATGATCCGCTTGGAGCTTATCTCGATGTGTCACGTTTAACAAACGCCTCACATCCCTGCACCTTTAAGTAAGAAAAGTTGGGAGCTTTTCCGTCCATATTTCATATGGAGTTTTAACAACCTTCTTCGTTGGAACCATATTCAAAATGCGAATAGCGCTTTCAAGGGCATAATCCCAAAAGTAAAAGGA
Organism: Chrysanthemum lavandulifolium; assembly: GCA_022545495.1. Classification (NCBI taxonomy): domain Eukaryota; kingdom Viridiplantae; phylum Streptophyta; class Magnoliopsida; order Asterales; family Asteraceae; genus Chrysanthemum; species Chrysanthemum lavandulifolium. Next base: position 51,803,643 of record CM040240.1, on the reverse strand, counting down.
AGAGTCGTAAGTTCAAACATTGATCGTACCATATTAAGTAAAGTACGATTTCTCCTTTAGATACACCATTTTGTTGTGGAGTATAAGGAGATGTGAGTCACCGGATAATTCCACACTCGCCTAAGTAATCTTTGAACTCTTGACTTATATACTCACCACCTCTATCGGATCGAAGAGCTTTAATCTTCTCACCGAGTTGTAATTCTACTTCACTTTTGAAAACCTTAAATGTTTCAAATACTTCATGTTTATGTTTAATTAAATAAACATAACCATAACGATCGAAATCATCTCAGAAGGTTAAGTAGGTAGCACCACGTTTTGACACATGTCTAAGTGGACCACACATCATTGTGTATCAATCCAAGTAGATCGAAGCCCTTTCCACTTGTGGTGAAAAAGGTTTCCTTGTCATCTTCCCGCCTATGCAAGACTCGCACTTGTCAAATGATTCATCATCGACCGTTTGTAAAGCCCATCGTGTTGCGGCTTTTCCATGCGTTTCTTGCCTATATGGGCAAGGCGACAATGCCAAAGATAAGAAGAGTCACAGTTCGACTTGCTCTTCTTATTGCTAATGCTATACAACTAATTATTTTCATTAGATACACAACCATCCATATCAATTTCAAACACACCAAGCATAGGAATTGCATTAAAGTAAAAACATTATTTAAAGAACCGAAATTCCATAACTGTAAAAGTGTGCACAAAACCAATATCTTTTAACAAAGAAAATGAAATAACACCCTAACAATGGAGGGTGCATAATGACAATTATTTAGTTCCAAAATTAAGCCGAAGGCAACACTAAATCAAAAGTCCCTATGGCTTCAACAACCCAGACGCTTTCCATTTCCAACGCATAAGTACCTCTCTCCACAGTCGACTTTCTTGCTCCTCTAAGTCCTGCGATGTATTACGGATGTGAGTACCACATCCCGTATCATATATCCGTGAATTTTGCTTATGAGGAAAGAAAATAATTCAAACATAAAAATACCGATGAGCTAGGCACCATCTTATTTTTATTCAAGGCACTCATTCGGATAAACCGGACAGCCTCGCCCGGTGACACCGTGAGTTGCGATGGTGGCAAGTTAAATCCTTCTTAGGATTCTCCTTTTCTTTGGGGGTTCTTCTTAGGAGTTGGTGGGATGACAACTTGTTTCCCTTTCCTTTCCTTTCCTTTCTTATCTCGCTTGCGGCTTTGGCTTATTCACCCTACCACCTGTATTGCTAGTACAGCAGTGTAGGAGCCTTCTTTGGCAATCTCTTCTCGAAGTCTACAAGCATTGCATGTAACTCATTCACCTGTCTTCCCGTGCAATGCATGTTAAAATTTCGGACAAAATCACCAAATCGTTCTCGATTAAAGGAGTGATTGATGAGGCCGACACATACATCATTCAAGTAACCACACCGAGCTTCTCCAATTGGTCCAAGTGATGTTTCATCTCAAGGACGTGGTCGGAGACATTTGCCAACCTCCCGCATACTGTGAACCTTTTCAATTAGTTCATACAGCTCACCGATGGTGGCTTCTCAAACATACATTTGAGTTCATCTAGCATGCTCATAGGCGGATAGTGCTCAAATTGTTTTTGTAATTGAGCAGACATCCCGAAAGCATTAGACATGCCACATCATTATGCTTCTCATATTCAACACGATATGCCTCTAATTCAAGAGCGATTGCCGTGTCGGAGGAGCATCGGGCGAGGTGTAGTCAAAATATCAAGTCTTTTGGCAACACGAAGGATGATCCTAAGTGCACGATGCCGGTCATTGAAATTAGGGCCGGTCGACTTTGTCTCTTCCAATCATATCTTTGAAAGCGTAACTCATTAAGCTCATAGTGTTATTAGGTTGATGAGCCATCTACAGAAAAAGTTCAAAAAACCATAATTAGTATTTTGATAATTTTCCTTTTTAATAAAAAATTAAATATCCAAGGTTCATATTCATATAACCAATTAATTATTATTGAAAACTAGGATCCAAATTGTCATAATCTCATGATCAGTGCAAAACCGTCAAGTTTTCTCACGCAGGCTAGCCACTTGTGAATGACCAGCCGTAAGGAACTTAAAACAGCTCAAACACCAATTGCAATTTAGATCATGAGAATACAAGGGATTCCCGGTCGTTAAGTCCCACGGAGGATGACCGGTGTTTAACACAATCGGATGTCGAATAACCACTAAGGATAGTGGTCAAGAAGGATTTTTATGGATAATTACCTAAAGAAAAGATTAACAAATTACAATGACTTAAATGCAAATTAAAGGAAATAAAAGATAAAATATATTAAATAAACGCTATCACTATTTTTACATCGATGTTTTTGATTTTATGTTTTATAAACTTAATTTAAAAACTACGCGACGACAAATAAAAACGTGAAACTTACACAATATTAATCCTAAAAATATGAAAATAATATTTTACAAACCTAATGATATAAGAAAATTTTAAGAAAAGAAAATTATTTTTATAACTATTTAATTAATTATTATTAATTAAAAACTATTTTTAACTATTAATAATAACCTAAATTACAAGAAAATAGGAAATAAAGCTAGAAAAATAAAATTAAGACTTGGAAAATCTAAAATAACAAAAGAGAATTTTCAAAACTATTTTTATATTTTTCTCGATTATTTTTCTATTTTTATGAATTTTAAACTATTAAAACTAATTAAATTACTAAAATTACAAAATAAACTATGAAAAATCTGGAAAATTACTTTTTTACTTTTTATATTTATCTAAACTTAATAAAATGAAAAATTATTTTTTGGACTTTTCGATTTAATTGTATTAAAAGCTATTTAAAATTACCTAAAACTGCTTTTTAATTAAGAAAATAGCAAACAAAGTGTTGAAAAATTATGAAAATTTCAGGAAAACTCTAAAATAATATTATGAATCTAGGAAAAATAGAAAACATGGTGTTGTGTGTAGGAATATGGAACTGCTATGCAAGGTGCTTATGAAATAAGCACTTGAAAAAGCCAAAGTGTACCAAGAGGACACCAAACCAACACAGAAGCTATATTAGGCTAGAATAACTCAAATGCAACTTATAACAACAGGTTTTAACCTCTGAAATGCATACTACTCAGTTTTGATGATTTGAAGATTAAGAGACAAAAACAGGTTTTGAGGTCTGCTTGAGGATGGAAAATAAGCACTCAAATGATGTCCAAACTAAAAAACAAAAGTATGAGTCTAAAGTAGACCTGGCTAGGTACCTTCAAACCAAAAATGAGACCAAGGAAAGATCTGAAGAGCTTGGGACAACCCTTGCAATAAGCTGAGAAAGCTCAGCTTTGACTGAGTTGTGTGAGCAGGGCACTTAAGCCCTGCTTGATGAGCTTGTTTGAAGCTTTTAGAAAATTAATAAAAATCTGCAAAAATACTAATAAGAAACTAGACCAAGAGAACTTATAAAACCCAAAGTTTGAATTGATTTGGCCCAGAGATGAATCTGTGATAAATCCCTCTAGTTGGGCCAAAACTGTGTTTTGCAAGTTTTTTGACTTTTTGACAAAAATTGAAAAGTTGACTTTCTTGAATTTTGAAACTGATTTTAGAACTGATTATGAAGTAAATAGATGAAATGGAACTACTGCACCCTATGTCTATGGTTTTTAAACACAAAACAAGAGATTGGTGTTTCAAAATCACAACAGATTTGTCATTAAGACAGATTTGAGCTAAGCTTGACTTTTATGGTTTGCAGGGTCAATTTAATGACTTAAATGAGTATACATGGACTAAACAAACATGAGCCAACAGATTTCAACTCATGAATACACCTATAGTACAGATTTAAGCTATTAACCAAACACCCCTTTTCTTGACTGATTAACAAATGAAACTGATCTAACTACTGATCCAACATGTGACTATGATCAAACTATGTTTAGCCAACCTAAATACACCTTAATGAAAAGATTAGAACTACTTATGACTACTGAATTCAAGATATAAACACAAATTGCAACTGACTAAAAATTGAAAATGAGAAATAAACTTACAAATGCCCAAGCTTATTTGGTAGTCTAAACAGAACCCAATACCACTAGTCTATTCCAAAACCAACCCAAATACTGCTTTGCAACAACCATTTCATTTCCAACATGCTTGAACCCATTTTGCTTCCCTATTGACTTTTGTTGACTTTCAACCCATTGTGCTTGAAATCGAACTCCGGCTTATGAAAGCTATATTGCTTGAATAAGTTGGTATGACTTTGATATAAGCTATAAGAAGCTTGAATTATAGAGTTTGAAATTGAACTTTGAAACAAGAAACATTGGAATATGCACTTATGTAGAAACTTGAATTACCACTGAAAACAGCTTCTAATATATTTCAATGACTTAATTTGATATCATGGAACAAAAGATTACAACTAAAAGCTTAATTGAAGACTTAAAAGTAAATTACGACATTCATAAAATTAAAAACTAAAAGCGCCTTCTTCTCTCAGATCTCCTCTCTTTATGCTTCAAAATTGTTTACACGTGTCCTCTGATTGAATCCCACCTCTGAAATTGGCCAATAGATGAATTTTGAGCAATAATAGGCCCTCCACGTTTTTGGCGGGAAAATCCGTTTGACTTGTAGCTCTCTGAAATAGAAGCTAGGGGGGTGGCATTTATTGTGGGGGGTTAGTGATGATGAGGGGGTGGAGGAAAGGTGAGGTGATGGGAGGAGGGAGCAGGCAAGTGGGAAGACACAGGTGTTGGGGAAGATAAACAGTGGGGGCGGGGTTTTGCTTTGTTTGACTTGGTTTGACCAAAGGGTCAAAAATAGAAAAGACAGGGTCCAAAGGTTAAGTGGCAGGGGGGTCAAAAGGTTTTTGACAAGGCTTAGTATTAGTTTAGACAAGGACTATTATTGCCAATCTGAAATTATGAAGGACCAATCCTGTAATTTTCCAAACTTGTTACAAGGGACCAATATTGACAAGTCCCAATAGTACAAGGACTAGTTTTGACATTTTCAAATTTCCAGGGACCAAACTTGACATTTTTGAAACTTGAGGGACCTTTTCTGCCATTTAACAAAAGATTTATTCAAGGACCATTTTTGACAACTTAGAATATTTCAGGGACCTTGAATTACATTTTTCTTTATTTAGATTTACCAGGGACTATTTTTGACAACTTTTGAAACTTGGGGACTAAAGCGCCAATTATGCAAACTTGATACGCTTTTTCACCGATTTTGATATTTTGCATTTAAAACACATAAAACACTTATTTGTGATATTTTTATCATTTTGATGCATTTTTGAGTGTTTTCATATGTTTTTGCGCTTAATTTGTATAAAATGATGAGTATTTACACACTCATCAATCCCCACACTAAGATATTGCTAGTCCCTAGCAATGTTTTGAGAAACATTTAATGGATTTGAATCTCTTTACCAAAAGCCATTACTTACGAGTAGCCAAATGTTTCAGTTCAAGTAAGAACTTTGGTACACCGATAACCAAATGATTTTGAGCAAATCATCGCTTCAACGGATTTGATTTGTCTTTACCGAGGCCGTTTGCTTCGGACTAGCCAACTCTTAGATAAAATATCTTTGGTGAGTCGATTACCAATTATGGTTTTCCAATCGCCTTTACCACAAGCCATAAACTTGCGGGCTAGCCAACTCTTCACTTTTAAGGATATGGTGAATGAATACCATACAATTTTGGGCAAATTGCAAGTCGTCAACGGATTTGAGATATCTTTACCAAGAGCCGTTTGCTCTCGGATTAGCCAATCCTTTTGTTTTTTAGACAAGGCGGATCGATAACCAAATGAGTAAGTGTAGAACACTTACTCAAAAAAATTTTGGCCAAAATGGGGGAATTAGGCGGTATAATTACATGATAAAATTCGTGAGAATTCCCCACACTTAGAAATGAATATTGCCCTCAATATTCAAAGTACCCGGTTATGCCGAAACATAGAACGAAAAGGGAAAGACTACGCCATTATTTAGCAAGGATTTTTTTTTTTTTTTTTTTGAAGAAACTTTTATATATACACAACATGTGGGCAACTCCCCACACTAGGGTGGTAGAAAGTAGAAAGAAGAGGCTAAACTGTCAAGTTTTGTCACACAAGCTAGCCACTTGTGAATGGCTAACCGTAACAAACTTCGACATTTCTCGTAAATATGGGTGAAAACCCATATGGCATGCTATCGTTTTTGATTCCCGAGTCGCTAGCTTGACTCGATCCCCGCATTAATTGGTTCATGGGAAAGTTTGTAGATCCGGGACAATCACGGAGGAATGTCCTCTCAAAGTAATGCTTCAACCGATGACCATTCACTTTAAAGTTTGGACCATCGGTGAGATAACTCAATGGTGCCATAAGGATAAACCTTAGTGATAGTGAATGGTCCGCACCGGTGGATTTTAGTTTTCCCAGAAAATCTTCAATCTTGAATTGAAAAGAAGGACTCGATCACCAACGTTGAAAACGCGGTTCTTGATTTTAGAGTCATGAATCTTCTTTGTCTTTTCTTTGTAGATCAAAGAGTTCTCGTATGCTTGATCACGGAGTTCATTTAATTCATTCATTTGAACTTTCCGGTGATCACCACCGTCTCTGAATATCGGTTGGCATGTTTCAAGGCCCAAGATGCCTTGTGCTCTAGCTCAACCGGTAGATGACACGCCTTCCCATATACAAGCTTGTATGGAGTACACCCGATGGGTGTTTTGTGTCGCACGGAAGGCCCAGAGTGTGTCATCTAGCTTATCCGCCAAGAGGCACGGTTTTCACCAACCGCCCTCTCCGTAATTCTTTAATCCCCGGTTGAAACTTCCACTTGCCCACTAGTTTGGGGTGGTACGCAGAGAGAGACGGTGAGTTACACCATACTTCGCATGACTCTTTCAAACCGGTCATTGCAAAATGCGTACCACGATCACCGATTATGGCTCGTGGAGTTCCAAACCTAGCAAAGAGAGATTTCAAGAATTTCACAACAACTCGGGCATCATTGGTATGCAAAGCCTTAGCTTCAACCCATTTTGACAAATAGTCAACGCCACGAGTATGTACTTATTACCATGAGAAGAAGGAATGGCCCCATAAAGTCAATGCCCGGATGTCAAAATCTCACACACTTGAATGGCGTTTTGCGGCATTTCATTTCTTTATGAGATATTCCCGTGACGTTGACAAGCGCCACGTGCTTTGACAAATTCGTGGGCATCCTTATAAATCGTGGGCCAATAGAATCCGGAATCAAACACCTTCTTGGCGGTGTAGTTGGGGCTATGATGTCCCCAAGAGGTCCGTAATGGCAAGCTTTGAGAATGTCAATAGCTTCGACCATACACACATCGCGGGATGACTTGATCCGCGCAAATTTTAAACAAGTAGGGGTCGTCCCGTAGTAATGTTTAACATCTTTGAAGAATTTGTTCTTCCGTTGGGACGACATCCCTTTCACTATGAAGTTACCCGCATGGTAATTTGCGAAGTCGAGAAACCATGGGGTAGAAGAGTCTCCACGAAAAGAAACCGCATTGAGTGTTTCGAGAGGAAATGTTTCATTTATTTCCTTTTCTCAAACACATCTTGGTGAGGGTTTTCTAAACGGATAGATGATCGCAGACGTGTTCTCGGCTCCTTTTTATCACGTATAATGATATCAAATTCTCGGAGGAGGAGAACCCAACGAGCAATCTCGGCTTTGCATCTTGTTTTGCAAAGAGATATTTGAGAGCCGAGTGATCCGTATATACCACGCATTTGGTCAAGATGAGGTATGGTTTAAATTTCTCAAACGCATACACCACGCCTAATAGTTCTTTTTACGTAGTGGTGTAATGGGTTCGAGCTTCATCATAGTCTTGCTCGCGAGTGGATAGGCCGAAAATGCTTGGTTTTATGTTGCCCTAAGACCGCACCGATAGCAAAATCACTTGCATCGCACATGAGCTCAAAGGGTAAATCCCACGGGGCAACTAGAATGGGTGCTTCCGTAGCTTTTTCTTTAGTGTTTCAAAAGCTCGACGCACTCAGAGAGAAGATAAAAGGAGCTTCTTTTTCAAGAAGATGGGTCATAGGCCGAGCGATTTTAGAAAATCCTGTATGAATCTACGATAAAACCCGGCATGACCAAGAAAACTCCTAAAACCTTTGACGGTAGTAGGATGAGGCGCTTTAGCAATAACATCGACTTTTGCTCTATCGACCTCAATCCCATTTTGGAAATCTTATGGCCAAGGACTATGCCTTCTTTGACCATAAAGTGACTCTTCTCCCGCTTTAGACATAGATTGGTGTCTTCACACCGTTTTAACATTTTGTCTAAATGGGAGAGACATGTCTGAAATGAATCCCCAATGACCGAGAAGTCATCCATAAACACCTCCATTGTTTCCCCGATCATATCGTGGAATATGGCCATCATACATCGTTGGAACGTGCCATGAGCATTACGTAAGCCAAAAGGCATACGCTTGTAGGCAAAAGTTCCGTATGGGCAGTGAATGTGGTCTTCTCTTGATCCCGTGGATCAATGGGGATCTGAAGTAACCCGAGAAACCATCAAGGAAACAATAGTACTCATTCCCCGCTAATCTCTCAAGCATCCGATCCATGAAGGGTGAGGAAAATGGTCTTTACGGTGGCGCCATTCAACTTACGATAGTCAATGCACACGCCATCCGTAACCAATCGAGTTGGAATTAACTCGCTTTCTTCATTCGTGACAACAGCTTATGCCACCCTTTTTGGAACACAAAGAATCGGGCTAACCCAAGGACTATCTCGAGATAGGGTAAATCAATCTCGCATCAAGAAGTTTGATAACCTCCTGCTTGATAACATCATGGATTTTGGATTCACCCTTCTCGATGTTGAATCGCTGGCTTGAAGTCATCCTCCATCAAGATTTTGTGAGTACAAAACTTCGTGGTTGATACCTTAATGTCGGAGAGTTTCAAGCAATTGCTTGCTTGTGTGACTTCAAGACCTTTATGAGAGCGATCTTTTCATCTTTACTCAAATCTCGAGCAATAATGACGGGTAATTTATCATCACCCTCAAGAAATGCATACTCGAGATGAGGTGGTAAGTCCTTAAGTTCGACTTCAGAAATTCTTCGCTTTTCTCAACCGACTTGACTTCCTTGTTATGAAGGTTGACGGAGGAGTGGAGGAGAAGTGTCTTGATTTAACAACTTCTCAAGAGTAAGAATATCTCCTCCGGATTAATCTCATGGTGATTAATCTCTTCCGAATTGCATCACTAGAGTGAGGGTTGATGAATGATCATCTTTAAGCAACTTCTCAATGAGAAGTATGTCCCCTCGATGTCAATTGGAGCGTGATCAATTTCCCATGGAATGTAATCACTAGCCAAGTATGCTTCAATCTCTTCCAAGATGAAGTCGCTTCCTCAAACGGAGTGAGAGAAGGAGTAGAATTGGCTATGATAGGTTGAGAAGATGTGGTGGGATTCCCACTCACGAATTATGAGAATAACCAAGAACTTCTTGAGAGTACTCTTCGAAGCAACATCAATGATATCTATTCGGTTAACCGACTCGTAATCATAGTTTGCGGAGTACCTTGAAGTTTGATCAAGGTTAAAGGTGATGACTTCATTACCAACACGTATTGTGATTTCTTGCTCAAATACATCAATGAGAGCACGGCCGTTCTCGTGAATCCTCTTCCAACAATGAGAGGAACCCGTGGATCAAGATCGAAATCAACAACTACAAAGTCACCGGAAAATGGAACTTTCCTACTTTCACAAATACGTCCTCGGCAATTCCAAGAGGATGAGATATTGTACGATCGCAAGCTCGAGAGTCATGCATGTAGGAGTGAGATCCGGAGAGAAAGTTTCTTCCATATCGAATGAGGCATCGTTTGATTCTTGCACCAAGATCGGCTAAGGCAAAGCATTCAACCATTCCCGAAATACACAAGGTAAGAGGAACTTTCCAGATCTCCAAGCTTCTCGGAAGCTTCTTCAAGATAATCGCAGAGCGCTTCTCGTTGAGAGGAGTTTTAGCCATTTCAAACGACTTTTCCTTGTTGCTTAACATGTGCTTGAGAGTTGATGCAAACTTGGGCATCAACATGATAGCATCCGCGGCTTATGTCAAAATGAAGTTCTTGGAAAATTTGAAAGAATTTTTCCATTTGTTGACCGGCTTTCTCGCGGAGCTTTTGCTCATGTAAACGTGATGGGTAAGGAATAGAAGATTTGGATTTGGTATTTTCAATGGAGCTACAGGAGGTTCAAAACAACTCTGGATTGGATTTTGGTTTCGGACAACCCGAGGATGGACATTGTTGGTACTTCCGTTATTAGTAGGAAGTTCCTTGTCCTTTGTCGCCTCGTGTTCACTTTCCACTACCTTCGGGGAGAAGAAGAAGAGGTAGTAGGAATAGCGGGTCCATCATATGAAGTACCACTTCGTAGTGATCGCCTTTGCATCGCCTCGGATTAGCGATCGTGTTGCTAGGTAAAGTACCGAGCCCGAGGGTCGATCATTTAAAGACTTCTTTAATTCAATGATCCGACCGACCAACAACCTGTTTGTCTCCTCTTGAGTCTTCATGAATTGCTTTAAAAGCTCATCGATGTTGACACGGAGGAGGTGGAGGGACAATTGAGGTCGTATGTTCCGGTTATAGCGAATTCCCTTGATTAGGTTCATATTCCCCGAAATTGATTCCCTCGATTGTAAGTGTTTTGATTAAGATTTCCTTGATGTTGGAAACCTTGATTGGGTCCGAATAGAAATTACCTTGGTTTTGATAACCTTGGTTCATTCTTGGTTGGTTCGATTCGGTTAGGATTCTCGTTGAAACCGGTGGTGCCTGATAAGTGTTAGCACGGTAGTTTGGTTCATTCGAGGACGGTATTGATTACCTCCTTGATTTGAAGTACCGGCTATAGCATTAGCTTCAAAAGGACTACCATCGGTGGCGATGCAGTTGTAGTATGCATGAGGACCACCACAGTAACACAAACTTCAACTTTCTTCACTTCACCATATGATGGTGTACGTGTGAAAGTGACTTTCTTTGGTTAGCAAGAACCAAAGCTCGAACAATATCCGTGAGTTTGTCAATCTTAGCATCGGTACTAGATGTACTCACGGAGATGAAGTAGAAGTTCCAAGATTAGACTCGGTATGATATGTCTTTGTGCGGAAAGGACGGACACAGGACTTGTTTTCAATGATTTGCAAGGCTTCTTTTGTGGTCTTGCTCAAGAAATTACCTCCATGGAGGCATTTAGAGAGTCTTGATTAGTCCGTTCGCACCATTGTAGAAATTATCCATTTGCATTAACTCGGAGAAACCATGATGCGGACACTTACGGAGCAATTCTTTGTAACGATCCCATGCCTCCCGAATGATTCATCAAATCTCGAGAGAATTTCATTATCTCATTCTTAAGACTTGTAGTTCGGGATGGAGGATAGAATTCGCTCACAAACTTTGTGACTAGATCTTCCCATGTCTCAATGGAACGAGGGGTTGTTTCTCGCCAATTCCGGCTTGTCCCTAGAGAAAATGGGAATAGAAGAAGCTTGATAGCTTCATGTGGGACATTCTTGTATTTGATGGTAGATGCAATCTTGTTAAACCATCGAATGTGCATGAGGATCATCCCGCCAAAACCATAGAATTGGCTTTGGGTTACAGTTAAGTAACCCGGTTTTGAGCTCAAAGTATCGCCCACGATGGGTGGGACAACAATAGCATCTCCGTTACCCTCGATGGGTGCTTGGAGAAGCTCATTCATCGGCTTGTCTTCCGCCATTATGGCGGTGGTGGTGGTGGTAGGCGTTCCTCGACCACGGTGAAGGAGCCGAACGTCCTCTACGCTCTGAGGAATCTTTCCAAGTTCGACAATGGACTTGTAGAACTGGAAGAGCGAGTCTTGCACTAAGTATAAAATCAATTTCCAAAACAAATGAGGCAAAACGACAAGTTAACTTAACCAATAATCACAAATGAAATGGCTTCTTTGAAAAGGTACACCAAATCACAAGTGACACAAAGGCAAGTTTTAAATCGATGTTCGGAACTTATTAGGTCGCACCCCGCTTAGGTAGTGCATTGCCTTGATTTATGGTGGTTGATTTTTATGTATATATTAAGTATCACTAAAAAGACGTGGGTATGGATATGTGCTGATGGTTTAAAAACTTTTGGACAATATTTTTGGTATCGTCTCGTTTAACCAAATTGTATTTCTTTAAGAATCACCTTAAAAGAAATACAAGCTAGAAAACGTTACGATTGTTTTGTTGTTTTATATTTTGTTTGGTGTTTCTAACACTTTAGGAAAAGTGTTAATGAACTTTTTTGATTTTGTTATAACTTAAAAAAAACTTTTTACAAACTGTGGTATATGTGCAAGTACAGGTCTGAAAAATGCTTAGAACACGCTTCATACCTCCCGTAGGCGCCAAAATTTTGATCGGTGCAAAACCGTCAAGTTTTCTTCGCAGTTAGCCACTTGTGAATGACCACCGTAAGGAACTTAAAACACTCAAACACCAATTGCAATTTAGATCATGAGAATACAGAGGATTCCCGGTCGTTAAGTCCCACGGAGGATGACCGGTGTTTAACACAATCGGATGTCGAATAACCACTAAGGATAGTGGTCGATAAGGATTTTTATGGATAATTACCTAAAGAAAAGATTAACAAATTACAGTGACTTAAATGCAAATTAAAGGAAATAAAAGATAAAATATATTAAATAAACGCTATCACTATTTTTACACTGATGTTTTTGATTTTATGTTTTTATAAACTTAATTTAAAAACTACGTGACGTACAAATAAAAACGTGAAACTTACACAATATTAATCCTAAAAATATGAAAATGATATTTTTACAAACCTAATGATATAAGAAAATTTTAAGAAAAAGAAAATTATTTTTATAACTATTTAATTAATTATTATTAATTAAAAACTATTTTTAACTATTAATAATAACCTAAATTACAAGAAAATAGGAAATAAAGCTAGAAAAATAAAATTAAGACTTGGAAAAATCTAAAATAACAAAAGAGAATTTTCAAAACTATTTTTATATTTTTCTGATTATTTTTCTATTTTTTATGAATTTTAAACTATTAAAAACTAATTAAATTACTAAAAATTACAAAATAAACTATGAAAAATCTGGAAAATTACTTTTTTTACTTTTTATATTTATCTAAACTTAATAAAATGAAAATTATTTTTGGACTTTTTCGATTTAATTGTATTAAAAGCTATTTAAAATTACCTAAAAACTGTTTTTAATTAAGAAAAATAGCAAACAGTGTTGGAAAATTATGAAAATTTCAGGAAAACTCTAAAATGATATTGTGAATCTAGGAAAAATAGAAAAACATGGTGTTGTGTGGAGGAAATTGAATCTGCAATACAAGGTGCTTATGAAATAAGCACTTGAAAAAGCCAAAGTGTACCAAGAGGACACCAAACCAACACAGAAGCTATATTAGGCTAGAATAACTCAAATGCAACTTATAACAACAGGTTTTAACCTCTGAAATGCATACTACTCAGTTTTGATGATTTGAAGATTAAGAGACAAAAACATGTTTTGAGGTCTGCTTGAGGATGGAAAATAAGCACTCAAATGATGTCCAAACTAAAAAACAAAGTATGAGTCTAAAGTAGACCTGGCTAGGTACCTTCAAACCAAAAATGAGACCAAGGCAAGCTCTGAAGAGCTTGGGACAACCTCGCAATAGTGAGAAAGCTCGACTTTGAAAGCGAGTGAGTGCAGGCACTTAAGCCCTGCTTGATGAGCTTGTTTGAAGCTTTTAGAAAATTAATAAAAATCTGCAAAAATACTAATAAGAAACTAGACCAAGAGAACTTATAAAACCCAAAGTTTGAATTGATTTGGCCCAGAGATGAATCTGTGATAAATCCCTCTAGTTGGGCCAAAACTGTGTTTTGCAAGTTTTTTGACTTTTTGACAAAAATTGAAAAGTTGACTTTCTTGAATTTTGAAACCGATTTTAGAACCGATTATGAAGTAAATAGATGAAATGGAACTACTGCACCCTATGTCTATGGTTTTTAAACACAAAACAAGAGATTGGTGTTTCAAAATCACAACAGATTTGTCATTAAGACAGATTTGAGCTAAGCTTGACTTTTATGGTTTGCAGGGTCAATTTAATGACTCAAATGAGTATACATGGACTAAACAAACATGAGCCAACAGATTTCAACTCATGAATACACCTATAGTACAGATTTAAGCTATTAACCAAACACCCCTTTTCTTGACTGATTAACAAATGAAACTGATCTAACTACTGATCCAACATGTGACTATGATCAAACTATGTTTAGCCAACCTAAATACACCTTAATGAAAAGATTAGAACTACTTATGACTACTGAATTCAAGATATAAACACAAATTGCAACCGACTAAAATTGAAAATGAGAAATAAACTTACAAATGCCCAAGCTTATTTGGTAGTCTAAATGTAACCCAATACCACTAGTCTATTCCAAAACCAACCCAAATCTCGCTTTGCAACAACCATTTCATTTCCAACTCGCTTGAACCCATTTTTGCTTCCTGTTGACGTTCTTGACTTTCAACCCATTGTGCTTGAAATCGAACTCCGTGCTTATAAAAGCTATATTAAGCTTGAATAAGTGGTATGACTTTGATATAAGCTATAAGAAGCTTGAATTATAGAGTTTGAAATTGAACTTTGAAACAAGAAAACATTGGAATATGCAATTTTATGTAGAAACTTGAATTACCACTGAAAAGTTCTAATATATTTCAATGACTTAATTTGATATCATGGAACAAAAGATTACAACTAAAAGCTTAATTGAAGACTTAAAAGTAAATTACGACATTCATAAAATTAAAAAAACTAAAACCGCCTTCTTCCCTGCATCTCCTCTCTCTTTTATGCTTCAAAATTGTTTACACGTGTCCTCTGATTGAATCCCACCTCTGAAATTGGCCAATAGATGAATTTTGAGCAATAATAGGCCCTCCACGTTTTTGGCGGGAAAATCCGTTTGACTTGTAGCTCTCTGAAATAGCAGCTAGGGGGGGTGGCATTTATTGTGGGGGTTAGTGATGATGAGGGGTGGAGGAAAGGTGAGGTGATGGGAGGAGGGAGCAGGCAAGTGGGAAGACACAGGTGTTGGGGAAGATAAACAGTGGGGGCGGGGTTCTGCTTTGTTTGACTTGGTTTGACCAAAGGGTCAAAAATAGAAAAGACAGGGTCCAAAGGTTAAGTGGCGGTCAAAAGGTTTTTGACAAGGCTTAGTATTAGTTTAGACAAGGACTATTATTGCTAACGAAATTATGAAGGACCAATCTTGTAATTTTCCAAACTTGTTACAAGGACCAATATTGACAAGTCCCAATAGTACAAGGACCGGTTTGACATTTTCAAATTTCGAGGACCAAACTTGACATTTTGAAACTTGAGGACCTTTTCGCCATTTAACAAAGATTTATTCAAGGACCATTTTGACAACTTAGAATATTTCGTGGACCTTGAATAACATTTTTCTTTATTTAGATTTACGAGGACTATTTTTGACAACTTTTGAAACTTGGGGACTAAAAGCGCCAATTATGCAAACTTGATATGTTTTCACAGTTTTGATATTTTGCATTTAAAACACATAAAACACTTATTTGTGATATTTTTATCATTTTGATGCATTTACAAGTGTTTTCGGATGTTTTTGCGATTTAATTTAGACAAAAATGATGAGTATTTACACACTCATCATCTCATCACGTCGATTGATCGCTAGTAATGAACCTTATACAAAGTGGTAGAGCTTTTGCTCAATTGCCAATATCAATTGCAATTCCTAGATTTATGGGATTTACATATAGCCAATTTCAATTGCCATGTAAACATGTTTTATCCCATCTTATGCCTCGAGTTTCGAGCTCTCCGCTTAACTCAATTAAGTTGTCCAACTTAAGAAACGCAAAATCGTCCATGCCCGTTCTCATGACACGTGGACATTTTACCCTTTGATTACGATCTAAGTCACGTTCTCACGCAAATAAAAGGTAATCTTAGGTGTTTCCGTTTATTTGGATGGCATATAACTTAAATTAAAGGGTAATATTTTTGATGTCAAATCAAATATGTACAAAGATGTCATGCATTCATCTTTGTAACATAGGTTTTATTAAAACATTTATATCTTGTTTTAATGTATAAGTTTTCATCATCAAACTTTAATTGAGGTATTGGATAACCAATTAAAGAATTACCTTTAATTACCACTATATCCTACTACCGCATGAGTCAAAAGACCCAGTTATTCGGATAATTACCACAAAGTGGCGCGTAGAATTTAGGTCAATTCACCCTTAAGATTTTATGCACATTCATAGGAATACTTGGTAGCTCCATTAAGACGCACAAAGTTTGTCAATAATGGGTGAGCCGTTCTAGCTATGTTGTGCATGAAAATCAATCAATTAAACGATTACGATTACTATGCTTAAAATTACATGTTTCACCATTGTTTAGGTCAATTTATTTTTCTTGTAAAAATACCCTTGTTACACATAAACAAACAAGCAAGTATTTTAAAAATAAACAAATAAACAATGAATGCATAACATAAAATAAGTCATGCATATCAAATAGCCACATGCAAACCTTTTTGATAAATCCTATTAATAATCAATTCTAGATCTGTCAATATGCATATATTTAATTAAAACTTTCACCCGTTTTCATCTATGTACAAGGTGAGCCACATGCATCGATTCATCGATTGCGTAAGTCAAAATTAAATACATACCACATAGCACATAATTGACTAAATTAATAATGATTGAGGTCTTCCCCAATTTTAGATCTATCATGATTTAGTGTATATTACTTAATCAAGAAAGACATACAATAAAAGCAGATCCATGATAAAACATGCAGATAATTATCATGGATATAAAATTACACTTAACAATTAATGCAGTTAAACAGAGTTACGCAATACACATAAAATTGCATGCAACCTAGGGTTTCTAATCCAATTAAAACTTTAGTTTACAAAACCCTAATTAGGGCACCAAAAAACGCCCCCCCTAAAAATTAGGGTTTAGGTTTTGCAAACCCTAGATCTACGCATACAAATAATAACACAATCATGTTTATTTAATTATGTGTTTCAGTAATTAATTACTTGTTATACAAGGCTCGTGATGCCACTGTTGAGTTTATAATACATGAATAACAATAAAACATGTAGACACCACAGAGTACACAGCGGAAGACTTAAGATCATAACAAATAAATAATTAACTGAATTAAAACGTAACATACCGCTTGCAAATGTCAGATCTCTTGAACAAAACAAAAGAAGTGGTTTAAAGAGTTTTCCCTTACCGTTTTACAACTCAAACCAATTAGGTGTAAGAATAGTGTCTTACTACCACAGTTTTGTACACACGAATTAACCAACGAATCAAGCGATTGCTAGATCTAACACAAGTCCTTGTTTTATGAAAAACAAAATCAAAACACCCCTTAGGAGGGGGTTCGGCCGAATAGTAGCAAGTGAGGAAAAGAGAGAGATCTAGGGTTAATTCAATGCGCAAGTGATTGAAAAACCCTAAGCCCTAGCCTTTGTATATATAGTGTATGGAAATCTTGAAAAACAAGTTAGGGTTTAGGGCATGGGGAAGCCCATATGGCCGGCCACCCTAAGAGGTGTAGAAGAGATTTCAAATCTTTTCTATTTTCAAGATATTCACCATATATTCTCCCATTTAACATTTAACGGTCGTTAGTCATTTCCGTTAAATACTTAATGATCGTTAGACGGACTTTATGTGTAATAATTAATCGTAAACATTAATATTAATTATTTAACTTTAATTCTCATTCGCTAATGTGTGCAATCCCATGGTCACGAGTTTGAATCCGGACATTTACGTATTTATAAATATATACATTTCCAACACCTATTTGTTTATTTAGAATTTTAGTAGGCAAAATGTTAAAATGGTACAGAACAATATCAGTAATCACCCAACCAACCACCCCTTGGTGATAATCTTTTATTATAACAATATACCAGCAGATTAATCCCCAACACAGGTGCTAACCAAACAATACAAGAGAAAGATTGTTGTCCCTCTAATAGGTGCAATAACAAAATACAAGAACTCACACTCTACCGGAACTATAAACCAAACCAAACCAGAGATCAAGATGATCTACAACACTTGTTTACTATTGTAAACTACCCAGAAACCCAGTTATACCCAGATGAAGACGATAGACTTGAATGTGAAACTTGTGAGAGAAAATTGAGTGTGTGATAAAGAAACCCTAAGCTGGAATAAGAGATTAGAAACCTTAGTATAAAAAAGTTACATAATATACCCCTGAAGGTTCAGCTGATTGACAAAGAGGACTTAATACTTCCAACATCCCCCCTCAAACTGATGAACCTGCAAAAATATTAATCATACCAAGATTTCTAACCATAACACCATGTTGCACAGAACCAAGTGCTTTGGTCAAAACATCAGCAGTTTGACTTTTAGAGTCAACTTTAACTGTTTTAATCAACCCAGAAGCAACCTTTTCTCTAACCAAATGCACATCAATATCAAAGTGTTTAGTTTTCTCATGCATCACAGGGTTAGCAGCAATTTGAATTGCAGCTTTGTTATCACAAAACAACTCAACTGGCAACAAATTTCAGTAATACCAAAGTCCTTTAAAATCTTAAGAACCCACATAACCTCACATGTAGTAGAGGCCATACATCTATACTCAGCCTCAGCTGAAGACTTAGACCGAGTAGCTTGTTTTTTACTCTTTTAAGAAACCAAATTACCATTCACAAAAACACAATATCCAGATACAGACCTTCTGGTAACTGGGCACTTAGCCCAATCTGAATCAGAAAAGGCAGAAACTTTAAACTCTTGATTATTCTTACTAAAATGTAGCTCATTACCAGGTGCAAGTTTAAGATATTTTAACACTCTTAAGCCAATATCAAAATGAGATTTCAAAGGAGAATGAATATACTGACTCAAGCAATGCACAACATAAGAGATATCAGGCCTAGTCATAGTAAGATATATTAACTTCCCAACAAGTTGCTGATAACTAGTAACATTTTTCAACTTCTTATCATCATCAGACTCCTTATGATTTAGCACAATATTCTCAGGTAAGGGAGTTAATACAGGCTTACAACCAAGCAAACCATAATCATTCAACAACTCAAGACAATATTTACTCTGGTTTAAACATAAACCTTTACCAGTTTTTAACACTTCAATTCCAAGAAAATATTTCAACTCTCCTAAGTCTTTAATTTTAAACTTATTCCTTAGAAAAGTTTTAAAATTCTCAATTTCACTTTCACTATTACCAGTGATCACAAGATCATCAACATACACAAGTAAGTACAATACTGAACTTCCCTTAGTTTTAACAAACAAAGAATGATCATTTTTAGACTGCACAAACCCAGCCTCAAACAAGGCCTCAGACAATTTAAGATTCCACTGTCTTGGAGCCTGTTTTAGGCCATAAAGAGACTTTTTTAGCCTACAAACTTTTTTATTATCTTCTGGAAAAAGACCAGGTGGAGGCAACATATAAAACTCTTCATTTAAATCACCATATAAAAAAGCATTGTTAACATCCATTTGAAAATTTTTCCAATCATTTTGAATAGCAATACTCAATAAGCACCTGACAGTTCCTATTTTAACCACAGGACTAAAGATTTCATCATAATCAAACCCTGGTTTTTGATTGAAACCCTTAGCCACAACTCTAGCTTTATACCTCTCAATCTCACCATTAGATTTAAACTTAAGTTTCCAAACCCATTTAGATCCAATAGGAATTCTCCCTTCAGGAAGATCAACTTCTTCCCAAGTATCATTCTCATATAAAGCAACTATTTCATCATTCATAGCACTTTTCCAATTAACATTCGGTGAAGCTTCCTCATAAGAACAAGGTTCACAAGACTTATTCAAATTAGCAACAAAACAACAATTATCAGTACTTAATCTAGTATGATTAGCATATTTATTTAAACCATACTTAATTTTAGAATCAAGCACATAATCATTCAGTCTAGCAGGCAACTTAGAAGATCTACTATACCTCCTACAACTAGTAGTTCCTTCCTCAGTTTGATTTTGAAAAACATTTTGAAAACTAGGCACATCTGTTTCAGGAATAGCATTTCCCCCAGAATTAATATTTTCATCTAAAGGAGTTGCAAAACTAGTATCATCTGGTTGTTGTGGAGGACCAGGGTAAAGGATCTGTTCTAAAGTGTCATCCTGATCAACATCCACAACCCTACCAGATTGATCTAGATTACCTTCTCTACCAACAGATGCTACTTCCTCTGTTTCATCATTGGGAGTGGGACTAGGAGTTCTGGTTTTTGACTCAAAATTATCAAAGAAATTTAAAGTGTTAACTTCAAGTTGATTATTTGAAAGATCAGTTTGTTTCATCTTGTAAGGAAAAATGGTCTCATAGAATTTAACATCCCTTGAATATAAAATAGACCTATTTTCCAGACTTAACAACTTTTAAGCTTTCTTTCCACTTGCATAACCAAGCAAAACACATTTTCGGACTTCGGAAAACTTATCGACTCTTTTAAAATAGTAGCATAACAAAGACATCCAAACTCCTAAGATGTGCCGGACTAGGTTCTCTTCCATAAACCAAAGAAAAGGAGATTTACCATTTAAAAGCAGAGGAAGGCAACATGTTAATCAAATAAGTAGCGCTTAAAACACGGTCGAGGCCAAAACACAAGAGAATCCCCCCTTGAAACATAAGGCTTATAGCAACATTAAGCGATGCCTATGTTTCCTTTCAAGAATCCCATTCATTGAGGAGTATATGCTACACTAGTTTGATGAATAATACCCATAGTATCAAAAAAATTCACCAATTTTATTATTAACAAACTCAGTGCCATTATCAGATCTAACAATCTTAATTTTCTTATTGAACTGAGTCAAAACTATTTTAAAAAAACTTTGAAACATCTCAAAAACTTCATGTTTTCCTTTTAGCATATACACCCAAACAGATCTGCTAAAGTCATCAACAATAGTCAAGAAGTATTTGAAACCTTCCCTGCTAACCACCTTATAAGGCCCCCACACATCTAAATGTATAAGGTCACCAAAACCAGAAGTTTTATGTTCACTTAAAGGAAAAGGATCCCTTGTTTGTTTAGCCTTATGGCAAACATCACAAGGTGCTCCATGATCAATATTTGTTAATTTTAAAGATCCTTTTAAAAGTTTCAAAACTTGATTAGCATGGTGTCCCAACCTACTATGCCAAACATCTTTAGAAACAAAACAACTAAGAAACTCACTTTTAATCACACAAGCAGAGGAAACTTTAGACTTATCAAACAAATAAAGACCACGAGACTCACTACCAGTCCCCAGCACCCTCTGCTGATTCAAATCTGAATATAGCATTTAGTCTCATCAAACCAACCTCAACTTGCTATCTTTGATCAACTTATTGATGACATAAGACTGACACAATATTCAGAACAACTAACACATCAAATAGAACCACATTATCATTAAGTTTTAATTTACCAACATGAGTAACTTTAGCTAGTGTTCCATTAGGATGTCCTACAGTAATCTTTAAATCAGATATATCAACCAAATTATGCATATTAAGAGGACTATTAGTTAGATGTTGATTAGCTCCAGTCAATTATCCATCCCGGATGGTAATTAACCCCGTCCAACTTAATATTAGCATAAAAAACTTATAAAATCTTGATTAAAGAAAACATCGCGATTAAAAACAAGAATCCCTACCGCCATATTGGCATGAGCGAGAGGTTCTGGTTTATCATTCAACAAACTTAACTTGACTTCATAACCTGTTCATTACTTAGAGACATACTACCAGTACTATTCTTAGAGCCTTTATTAACAATAGAAGCACTCTTTATATCATTGGATTTATTAAAGTTATTAGCAGGTTTCAGATTAGGATTCTTTTTAAAACCAGGTGTGTAATACCTGAATTTCTAAAATTCACAAAAAGACCAAAATACCCCTACAATCAAAAAGTATGAATAACTAATTTAAAGAGTACCAAATAAGCTATGTAAATTCAGAAAATTATTAAGAAATATCACACATGATCTAAATAAAAATTAAACACTTCGTAAAAAGGTAATTTTATAGTTTATGATTTTATAAAATTCATTTTTTATTTAACTAATTTTCCGTATATATTTAACTTGTTTTATAAAAGAAATTAATTATTAAAAGCCCAATATAAATTTATGAAATTAAGAGTCCAATTATTTTAAGTCCATGACATTATAAAGCCCACAAGAAAAATAGTAAAACCTATATAAATACATTATTCGGTTCACATAAATCCCTAATTGCCGATTTAACATAAACCGACTCCAAAACCCTCAAAAATTCGACTTCCTGTTTCCAGAGCTTAAGGCCATTTTTATTGGACGAGATTTAAGGTAAAGAAGGTGAGAAAAATAGTGTTCGAGTTCCAAAGCTGCTGGTTTGAGCGTGGGTAGTTTTTGGGTCGATTAGGGTTTCGACGAGTGCCAGTTTTTGTGCTTCCTTTGTTCTAACGATCCAAGCTCATCAAGGGTATGTTCCTAATGTTATTTTTAGTCCTAAAAGTCATATATAACACGTAAAATCAGCCATGCATGTTAAATAAGTCGTATGGAATTAATTTGGTTTAAAACCCTAAAAGCGTTTAAAATAACGAATGAGCTTATGATAATTTTAAGACCATGATTTGATTTTTCCAGAAGCTATTACATGTTATAAGACCTGAATAAAATGCATAATTGTGAATTCGAAGCTTGTGTGAATTGTCTTGGGTTTTTCTTGTTCGAAAACGCATAAAAAGAAAAGGTTTTAAAAGGAACGATTAGGGTTTGCATGAACTAGGGTTTTCTTGTTGTCATTAAGGGTGATAAATGAAGTAATAATGATGAGCTAATGATTGGTTTAATCTAGGTTTAGGGCTTGTACTTGAATAATGCATATTCGGTTCTAAATAAAAAGGTTTGGGTTGGTTTTGTAAATATTGAAACTTAAAGGTTATTTTTGTAAACAGTAAAATACATGTACTAAATGTATAAAATAAGTGTGGGGGTTAAACGTGTAATTTTGGATATTTAGAGGGCCATTCGAATTATATTTAACTTAAAAGGGTATGTTTTGTAAATTCTAAAACCTTTGGGTTAAAAGTGTAAAATCTGATAATATAGGGTTAGGTCATATACTTAAAGATGTTAAGGGTGTAATATGTAATTCTGAGTAATTATGGGTCAACATGTGTAAATGAATTACGTAAGGACATGCATGAGTTTTGAGATAACTTGGTTTGTTTTCATGTACGTTCTAGGTCAAAGTGGAAATCATTAAAAGAGGTAACATGTAAATTAAATGCGTATTAAGTAATACTAAAAGTATGGAAACCCTAGAACCTAAATAGGGAGTGATTAGGGTTAAAAGCTAAAGTGTGTAATTTCGTTATTTCATGTAAGTTATAAATTATGTAAACTATTTGGAAGAGAGTCTTAAAATCCGTCTTTGACATTTGTAAACCCTATACTATGAATAATGATCATATAAGTCCTCAAATAAGATAATTATCATATTAAGCCCTTAAGTTTACCGTTTGTCATTTGCAACCCATAAGTTTGGCTAAGTAATGATTAATACTCTAAAACATTGTAATTCGTCATCACTAAAAATGAGAATAATCGACAACTCTAAAAGTATTAATGAGATTTATCTGTTATACTAATAAGTATTAAATAAATCATAATCCGTGTAGATTCGTTGGAGGAGGCGCGACGTTACATCTTCGTATTCGTTCATTCGTTGCTTTTCTCTCATTTGCTTTAAGGTACGGATATTCTGCCTACTTTAAGGCACCTGTGTTTATCGTTCAGATATTCTGACCTTTTCAGTAAAGGTCCCTCATGTTTTCCTTCTTCGTCATATCTCTCATGCTTATTAGGATTCCCAATGCCATTGCTATGAACCCTTTTCTGAATGTTTGGTCTGTTACTTATCTGAATGTATGTTCTAGAGAACTATGCAATATCTGATGTGAACTTATGTTAGGAAGACTTTGTTATATACATTTGTTGAACCCTGCTATATTGGATTATGAACTTATGATTTTGAACCTCTGGTTATGAACTTCTGTTTATGAATATATGATATGCCTCTATGATATGAACTTATGATTTCTGAATATCTGAATATGAACCTTATGATATGAACTATCTGATATGTTATGTTATCTGTGACCTTGTGTGTGACTATGATCTGTGCTATATCTGAAAATCTGTTTGACTTAAGTTGGTTAATAATAACCAAATATTTAACTAGTCATGGGGTTCCATGTCCGTATCGATGATGCACCTCGATATGACTCTAGTGGCGATGAGTGATGTTCGCCACGTCTCGGATGGTGAAGCATATTTGTGAATATGTAGGAAGGCGTATGGATGCATCCTAGATCGATCCATTATCGATATGTTATCCGGTGAATGATGTCGTGTAATGTCTGCGTCTTCACAAAATTCGGGAGCTAGCTACTCCATGTATATTTTCGATGTTACCTTATGAAGAAGAAAGATGTTTCGATGTGATATGTTAGTGAATGTGCTTATGACGATTTGTTTAAGTGATTATTAGTTGCCATGCTAGGATAGGATTAATATGTTTGAAACATGATTCGTATATCTGATATTATGATTTGTTATTGTTACGTGAATGCGTTGATCTGCGAGATGAATGTGCTAGTGCACAATTGATTCCTTTTGAAGGTTAATTATATGTCTGTATATGTGACCTGCCATATTAAAACTCTGCTAAGGTTAGGATTTGATATGAGAACTGGTTTAGCTATTATGTCTGCCATGACCTGTCTGCTATTTCTTCCGCTGCTATATTATTGAGTTAAGTGCTATTAATGTTGATTTAATTGATTTGTATGAATGCCATGTTTATTTACTAGGAACTGTTTCAGTTAGTTTTGAGACTTTCTGTTTGGATTATACGTAGTCTGTTATTTGATATGTTATGCGTTTGGTTGTTCTGATGTGTTTGTTTTTGTGTCTTTAATGTGCTATGTGATGTCTAAACTATTATGTGGTTGTTTGGATCTCTGTATATGTGTGCTTCCGCAGAATTCTAAAAGATCCTTCGTTATTATTTCATTTTGATTTCGTATTTGTATATTTACTCTGTTTTAGCTTTTGTTTCGTTATATTTGTTCACTGGGCTTTGTAAGCTCAAATTTCAGACTTTTCTTTTCTGCGGCGGTATTTAGCATTCAAGATGAGCTTATGGGATAGCCGATCCGGGTTTGAGAGTAGAGTGAGAGCAAGACTTTACCATAGAGATCTTAGATTTATTTTGAAGTTTTAGCTATTTATGTTTTCTTTTTGAATATTTTGTAAAGGCTTCCGCTTTCGTATAGTATTTAAAGTTCTGATATGAAACCGTATTGTGATATCTTTACCCTTGTCGGGTCGGGGTGTTACAAGGTGGATAGCCAATAACTTCAAAACACCTATCAACAGTATGACCTTTCAATTCACAATGAGTACAAAGCAAACTATCATAATTTTCCCTGTTATTAGACCCAGAAAACCCATTTTATTTTTAATTTGCATAACAAGTTTCATAGCACTAGCCCAGAATCATTAGCATGAACCATGTTTTTACCAGGATAAACCCACTTGTTACAGCCCTTAGGTATGCTAAAATAATGAGAGGATAAATGGTGAGCTGTGTGCTTGATTATCTTTCATATCTTGCTAGATGGTTTCTTTTATTGTGCAACTTTGGGAATGGTCATAAAGTGTTTTACTTTGCACATGTATTGGTAAGGCTCAATAAGAGAAAGGAGTCTTGTGACTCCATATAGGGGCTCGTGAAAAGGGTTGAGGACAAGGGAAAGTGGCCATGTTTCATGGCTTTAGATGTTTACTCATGGTTAAGATAGGATAGTATTTCAATGCAAGAAAAATGTTGTTGGTGTATCCACCTATGGAGTGAAATTTGTTTGGACAAGAAAAAGGAGGAATGATTAAATCTTTGGATGTTATTAATGTGTAAGTGTGTATATATACGGCCAATCTTCCTAACCGCGGGCACCGGCTTAGCGCATGAAACTCATCACTACCTCGTAGCAGCGTTGAGACCATAGCATGTTACACGAAGCGCCGCTTTCTGTAGTATTGTCACACGCTTGCCCGCCTAGAAGAGCCACTCGCTGCATAGTGTTGTCACACAAGATAAGCACGCGCGCTTTGCTGTGGCGGGCGAATCTAAGTTCTCTTCCGGTCAACTATCCACCTAGTCAAGTGCAAAAGAAACACAGTAGAATCACTTAACGCACGCTGCTGGTGTGCTTCCTACTCGCGAGGAAAGAAAGAAGAGTGACAAGGTTAAGTTCAGATTTGACTGTTTGCAGCATGGGAGCAGATTACCCAAAAAATATCTGGGAACAATGAAAAAACAAAAAAAAAAGATATCTCGGTAACGAAAACTATAGGGGGTTGTTACAAAGGTGATGGATTTGGTTGGTTATTTCATGCATGCATGAGCATAAAATGCAAAACATAAGCGTTTTACATAAAACTTGAAAAATAAAATACATAGACTAATAAAACATGATTGTAAAAGTCATATACACATATTTGATGTAGAATAAATTTAGTCTAGTGCCGGTTTACGTTTAAAGTCATTTTTCGGTTTACGCGATTTAACCTAACGGTTATACGTTTAAGTAAATATTTGAACGTTCAAAGTAAATAGTTTTGAGTTTAGAGCATCTGCAATGCTCAAACTTTTTTACCATCTCCACCTCATCTTTTTCATTAATTTTCTAGTGTCAAAACCTTTTCCTTGTAAACTCCTGCAATGCAAAAGCTTTTAACAAAAGCTTTTTGGATATAGAAAAAGACAAAGAAAAGAAGTGTTATCTTATAAAAAATGATTATTATACGAATATAGTACAGACCTTCAAAAGCTTGGAGAATACCAAGTCTTTTGTATAAGCTTTTGGAAAAGCTCACTTTCGCAATGCAATTATGTCTTTAAAAGACTTTGTAGAATAGTGTCAAGCTTTTCAAAAAGTCATGCATTGCAGATGCTCTTATAGACAAGTAATAACCTGAAAAATACGAGTTGCTACAATAACATTGTACATATAATGCTACATATATACTCACAAAATCATAAGTGCCTCATTTAATTGAAGCTTAGATAAGCAAATAATCTTAAACAACAGATGAACTCGCACAATCAGCATCTATTGTATAATTGTACCAAGAATATTTAGGGTACGGCTCATATACCATATTAGGTATTGTGTATCGGAAAGTGGCCAAATCATTTTTTGATGCAAACTCAAACACTTGTCGTATTGAGAGTCGTCATCGGCATTCCCATCCACCTTAAATTTATTGTATGCTTCCTCTAACTCTGAATCTGAAACCTTAGATTCACCAGTATCTTTTTCCTCCTAAACCAACATTCACTAAATTTATTGGTCAAAAGTCGGTCAACGTACCGATTAATCAGAAAAAATCGGCGAAGTCTGGCTTAAATCGGACAAAATTCGGCTAAATAGGCCAACTTGGTTAATGCGAGTAAACTTTTAAAAAAAAAATTTTGAGATTTTTATTTCAATATACCTCTTGTTTTTCACAAAATCACACATTCATTCAAACGCACTTGAGCAGTGATTTAACACAAAATGTGAAGGTATGCTTTTTTTTTTTTCAATCGAATGTTTAGTGAAACTTTGCTTTATTGGTCAAAGTTGGTCAACGTACCTTAGATTCACCAGTATCTTTTTCCTCCTAAACCAACATTCACTAAATTTATTGGTCAAAAGTTGGTCAACGTACCGATTAATCACAAAAATGAAACAAATTGAATTCAAAAATTGATTTTTGAAATTTAGTTGAACCATTTGATCTTTGAAACTAAAAGTATTTTGAAGTATTTCGTTTATGTTACGTATATAATATAACTAGCTGCAGGCCCGCCCGCTGGGCGGCTAGCTTCAAGAAATCTTCCAAAAAGTGTAACGTAGAATAGTTTGAAGTTATCATTCAACATTAACGAAAAAGACGCAATGTTCGGAGTTGTATGTAAAGAAAAAGCACATTTGGTATATTTACATACAAAAAATGTTTTGAAATAAAAATGATGTATATTAATGATATGATGGATATAAAAAATATTTGTAATTAATGAATAAAATACAAACCAATAAAACTATAGATGGTGTAAAAAATGGCGCAACCTAAGAAATTGTGTACAATAAGAAAAACTTTGAAACTTAATAGCTCACAGAGGTTAAAAGAAATATATATATATAAAAACACGTAATAAAATTGAGAATGTTTATAACCTATGTAGAACCTCTCTATACACCACATTTGTTGTAGTATTTGTGTAGTTACCATCCTTGTCACAACACAATACTTTAAGACCTTTTTTGCTTTTAACTCTTGAAACGGCCACATAAAGTTGTCCGTGTGAGAATACCGGTCGTTCCAAATAAAGACCAACCTTTGCCAACGTTTGTCCTTGACTCTTGTTTATTGTCATGGCAAAAGAAACAGAAATTGGGAACTGTTTTCTTTTTAGTTGAAACGGCATTTTTTTATCTGACGGAGATATTATCATCCGAGGTATAGCACAAACTTCTCCCACTTTACCTCCTGATATTACTTTAGCCTCGATGTTAGTATTTCCCATTCTCAAAATTTGCAACCTTGTTCCATTACACAACCCACCTCTTTGATCAATATTAAGCATGCACATTAGAGCACCAACCTTCAAAGTTAACTTATGGTTTGGAATTCGAACACTTGATTAATTTAGAAATTCATTGAGTACAACGACTCGTTATAGTTAAAATCAACGTCGATATCGAAAACAAGATCCGAACTATAATAAACCTTCTACTCCATGCGGTTTGGACATCATTGAAGTGTTTATTTTTCAACCTCTTCATGAGTGGGTGCGAGGATTGCTCTATCTTGGAAATACGTCGGATCCCAAGTGTTCTGCCAATTTTCATAAGTTTCATTTATAATAGCTTCTACATGATCGGTTGTATTTGGTATGAGTATTTCTTCGAAATTGAATTTCAAAGTGACCATCATTCTTCCCACCAATTTTCCATCACCTATACTCAAAATCCAATCTGCGAACTCCTTAATTGTTTCGCATCGACGGATTGCAACCAACACGAAGCCTCATGTTTTCGATAAGTTTAAGTACTTGACAATGATCCCATAAATAAGACTTGTTTAGAGGCAGCGTGTACAACATCTTGTCTCTTGCCACATGGAATAACAGTAAAATTTGTCGAAAATCTCCACCAAAACAACGACTTTGCCACCAAATACCTTATCAGAAATGTCTGTGTGCAATCATGTCGCTATATCACGTAAACTCCTATCAAACGCTTCGAAACAATGTCTATGAACCATCGGTGCTTCGTCCCATATTATTAGCTTTGTTTTGAATCAAATCGGCGAGGGACTGTCTGCGGGAATTGTACACATTGAATCTTCGTCAATGTTTATTGGAGCAAAAACCGAGAATGGGCGGTCCTTCCCCATCAAGCAAAGAGCGACAATACCGCTTGAAGCAACGTTTAAAACAATTTCACCTTTAGACCTTAATGAAGCGGTGAGGTCTTGTACAAAAAGTCTTGCTGTCCTCCATAGCCATATACAAAAACATTCCACCTTTGTTGTTGTCACATGCATCGCTTATCGTTTCATATATTTCCGTTGCTTAACCGTTAAACTCGCATACAACTAGCGATGCTTGGTGACCAATTCTGGAATGTTATAATCGAGCTCATCATATATCAACCTATTGTAGGATTCCATTGTAAACTCTGAATTGGGATAAGGCATGTTAACAATGTTTTTCAGGCTCTTTGAGTTGCTGAGTAGAGATTCCTCAATATATGTCAGGCATATATTGTATCTTTGATCATCTGAAAGTTGAAGTCCTGACACCAGAAAGAAAGTAGAATTATTTTAGAATAACATTTTTGATATAAAGTTCTATTATTAAGAACAAAAGATATGACAGGAGTTACTTTATTTTAGAACATGGTGTTAGTATAGATAATAAAAACATTAGTATGGTGGTTATACTTGAAATAAATTACTTGTAAACTAATCATTGGTACAACAAAGGCAATTATATGATAGGTAGCGTAAAAGTGCTAACGAATAAGAGTCGTATGACTAATGTTTAAGGATTAATCAATTATTATCTTGTAGAAAAGAACAAATATATGACGAAATGATTACGGCATTTAGATTTGTAAATTTCTCACATAAAGAAACCAAAATTAATCGTTACTGATTAACATGTTGGAAACAAAAAGCAGTTTTCATGCTCGGATGATTTCGTTTCCGCCTTTCTTTATCTAAGGCGTCTTACGCTAAAATTCTCCAAGACTTTTCCCAAACAAATTCAGGCCGAGACATACTATCGAGAGTATTAATTTCACAAAATAAGCCCGCAAGTAATCTCCCATCCCCAGCGACTTGCTTCAATTATACCATCAATGTATTCCTTATCATCATCTAACAAACCACGTGCAAAGCAAGCTTCTTTGTAAGTACCATACACCACATTATCATACTTCTTAAAACTTTCCCAACCGGTTGCACCTCGGACATGGTTTAACGACATGCGAAGATAAAAAGCTCTCCCAATTAGGCGGGACGTGATGAATTCTGCCTATGCTCTTACCTTGCTTGCGTCGAGTCCATACCAAATCAGACTTGTTCCAAACGAAATGTTTTGGAAACTCAACATACAAAAGTGTTTGTGCTAACTCATCAGTTTTATTGGTTTCCATCCACTGTAAGAATTTGGTTGTGTTGGCTGAATCCTTTTCAAGCTGAAAGTCTATGCTTTCGGTTGGATCAAATAACACAGAATGTTCATTTGGAAGATGAAAAGGCAAACGCTCAACAGAAGGACTTCTATGATGGATATCAAATTTGAATATTCTCCACGCAGCTTCACATGCTGATAAATACCGACAATCATAGAAGTCGTTAATCTCATCCTTTTCTTCATCTTCCATTACTGCTGTTACTCTATCCGGGCCCTTGTTAATATATTTGAAAAGGTATTTGATAGATGCAAATTGATTGCACCATTCGACGTTGATGTGAGCTTGGTACCGTTTCAATAAAGTGGGACTGTAAGGAACAACCATGGTATTGTCAAGTTCAGCACCTTGCTTCTGAATAGTTCTGCCATTATCACTCTTCTTGTAGATGGCATACCCACTTTCATCAATGAAAGTAGCTTCATTAAATTGCTTCGGAAATTTTTTAGAGCACTTATTCTCAATCATGCAAGGGCAGCTCCTATGTTCAGGACCACAGGACCATGCATCATAAATTCCTTGACCAATTGGTGGAGTTCGGGTCTTCATCTTTATCGGAATCTCGGCCGATATGCATCTGTCAATATCGTGAAATCTCAATTTATATCCTGTTTCCAACCAAACACATAGGTGACAATGAGGCAATCCACGTTTTGGAATTCTATCGTGTACACCTCTACAAAATAAAAGAAAAATCAAGTACATATTAATATATAAACATCGCTTATAATATAGACAACAACGTATAGGCGGTGGTTGGTGTTATATCGATTTTGGTAACATACACCTTGACTTTGCCAAAAATACGCTTTTCTTTAATGTCCTTTATCAACATATCAAGCTTCATTTTAAAGACTACGGTGGTGACGTCGGACGATCTTCCGATTTAAGACCTTTTTTTGGTACCTTGTAATTTCGGGCCACTTAGGATTACATGTGAGCGTTATAAATAAGTCGGGGTAACCATACCACTTGCACATTGCCATGGCATCTAAATAATTTTGCATCATGTATCTTGGGCTTCTGTGAAGGACGAAGGCAAAATTACTTTCTTACCGCGTTTTTATTTTGTTGGTTGGATGATTCGCCGCCGCAACTAATCTTGAATAAGTTTCACATCTAAGATCTTGTTGCTTATTACGAACATATAGCATCCTCTCGACTTCAACCATGGTATAGCCATCGACCAAAAGCTACTTTGAAATAAACGCCTACCATTTAGAATGGTTGAGAATTTATTAGGCGGTCTTGTATCTGATAAGCAAACCATTCACGCATTGTGACACGTTTTTATCCTTATCGGTGTCGATCGTAACTCCTTGATGGTATATATCATCCTATATCCATCTTGATAGGGAAATAAGAGAGTACTTGCAAGGGAGGTATGACACATGCAATTCACTAATCCTTTTGATTTTGCCACTTGTTCTTATGGACGAGAATGTCCCTTTCATTGTGTTGTTCATTAAAATCTCCAACAATAAGTCGCAAGAACCTCATTAGCGGTTGGAAGATCGTATTGTCGCCATCCTTTGCACGTTTTCCTAAAAGCCTTATCGAACATTTTCTTGACTGCAGACCAATTGTAGACCGACCATTGAACTTGAACCAAAGGGTTTTCACGATCAAGCATTTGTTTGATCTGTTTGGTTAACGTCGATCCATGGTACTATTTGATGAAGCCGACCCATTACCTCTTGAACGCACAAATTGATATGTGATTGTAATAAATGCGTTTTGTTAAAAGTCAAAACAACATTCTACAATCTTGAGTAATAAACTATACACGACGGCATTGATTCGATTATCAATCTCGT
The DNA here is from genome assembly GCA_022545495.1 of Chrysanthemum lavandulifolium. NCBI lineage: Eukaryota > Viridiplantae > Streptophyta > Magnoliopsida > Asterales > Asteraceae > Chrysanthemum > Chrysanthemum lavandulifolium. The sequence continues at coordinate 51,770,763 of CM040240.1, read as the reverse complement.
TTGGTGGATCATAAATGTAGAGTGAGAAAACTTGGGTGTCTCGCCATCTTTGGGTAACAAATCCCCAACATGTGATAGTTTTGACCTTGAATTCTAAAACAAAATGGGCCCGCGACTGTGTTAACACTATGATCCACAGTACCACCCATCGATGTAAATGCAAACATAGAATTGTAACGTCTAATGTTCTCCAAGAAGCTTGCTTTTGGATGCTCTCCATTCATAAGTCCCTTTAATAAGGCGGTGGATCCTTTAATGCAACAGTAGCACAACTTTTCCTTTGCCACAACAAAGGAGAATGCATCTGTAGTCGTTACATTGTTCAATCCTACCTTAGCTTACGCCAACCACAACATTGCACCACAACCGTGGCATGTATAAGTTGGATCTCCGTGGTCAAAATATTCTAAATACAAATGAAAATGTATGTTAGAGATACATTACATTAAATTAGATTAGTTGGTTATAAATTAGTTAAAAAAATACCATTAGAGATGCCTGAGATTCTATCAATATATCCATGTTCATCTTCACATGTTTCATCTGGGAGTACAACGTTATTAACATTAGGTATTGATTCTTCTTGGATATGTGCTCTGTTTTCTAAATTTGAAGAACAATTAGAATTTCTTGAAGAACTTTCATGACCATGATTTACATAACCTGTATAAAAGATAAACCTGTATTAGTATCTATATAAAAAAGACAATATATATGGTGAAGATCGTATAATTATGTGAATGAAAATAAACAACCACCAATGTCAAATGGTATTGGAGATTTGTTTGAACTTTCTTGTTGGATTATCCTTTGAAACATCACTGTTGGTTTAGAAATTTAAAAACAAAACTAATGAAAATGTTGAAACAAATAAACACAAAATTCAACAAAACATTAATTACAAAATTACTTGTATAAGTGTTGTCATTAGAAGGTATAGCATGTATTAGTTCGGGGTTTGAAGATTGTGATTTGAAGATTCAACACCTAAGTCTTTCAGGCACCTCTTTTTGCAACCGGTTTTGCACACATGGTTGTGAAGAATCCAACACACCTTCGTGATGTAAGGTTGGTGTTGAGAGGAGTTTTAGGTGGACGACCAACTTTTCTCTTATGTAATTGCGAATTTGAAGCACGAGTTATAGTATTAACATTTGAATCATCAAAAGTATATTGGTAAGTTTGGACGTGGAAAGCGTTTGGTTTCCATTTTGACCGGTTTCGTTGAGATTGGTTGCATAATGCATGGTATTTTGTGTTGAAATTGGTTGATAATTAATTTGAGAGTATCCTAAGCGAGTGGCGGTGTCACACTGTTCGTTTACAAATTAAAATAAAAAAATAATTAAATTGTTAAAACAAATAAATACAACATGTAATGAAACAAAAATTGTAAAGCTTACGAGTAACTGCTTTCATTAGTAGAAGCATGTGTGCCCATTGGGATACGAATGTTCGATTTGAAGCACCAACACTTAAGTCTTTCAAGGCATGGATTGTTTCTGGCGGTTTATGTGTAAATGGTTGGGAAGAATCCAATAGAACATTCTGTGATGTTAGGTTGTTGGTCGAGAGGAATTTTACGTGGGCGACCACGTTTCCTCTTAGGTAATTGGGCATTTGGAACCTTATTTGTATTGTTAAGATTTGAAAAGGTTTGGTTTGCATTCTCATTTGTTTGGCTAAGGTTGGTTGGAGAAAGCGCACAAAGATAAAAAAAAGGTGCAATTAAGTTTGCTAATGCGTGAGCGAATGCTCATAAAATGTAGTTTTAGTTTCAAATTTCATATAGAATACATAAGATTAAGTAAAATGTACAACATATACAGACAACTTCTGTAGTAAGGATTGTGCACAGGTGTAGGTATAGGTTGATAATTAAGTTGGCTATAGTTAAATTTGGTGGGACACCGATCTGCTGTAGGTCTTGTAATTCAACGACAACAACATAACATTGGTTGGATGAGTGAAAAGATAGCTTTGTGATAAGCGGTATATGTTTGTCACATCACTTTACTGTGAAAGGAGTCGAGTTTGTGACACACGAACTAACAGTTGGTTGATCTTGGTTATCATTTGCCGATTTTGTATTGTTTTGAATGGATTCATTGACCGTAACATAAGTTGATACATGTGAATATAGTTTTGGTAAAGTTTATAAAAGAATATGAAATTACATAAATGAAGCAACATTTGTGAATTTTCAAGATACCAGTTGTTGAACATTCTTGTACTTTTGCATGGTTTGGCACGCGTTTTTATTACACTTGGTGTGAGGATTGAAAAGAGGAATTCGCAAAGTAAGGTTGGTTGCACAGTGTTTTACGTGGGCGACCGGGGCGCTTAGGTTCTCTTGGATTGGAGGTTTCATTTGTAAAGTTATATTTCCTTGTTGTGCTAACAACGGGGTAGTAAGATTGAAGTGAAAGCATTGGTTTAATCTCGACAACGTACCTAATATTAAAAGGTATTAGTTAATATAATAAACTATTTAAGACATAGTACATTAAGTTACGTATGAGGATAAACTTACTTGATGTAATATTGGAAAGAGGATCTTTGCACAAGGAGTAACATTGCGGATCGCATACTTAGGCCATTTGCTATGTTGGATGTTATTGTTTATAGGCTTTGTATTGTCAATGTTTTGCTATGAAATTGATACTTTCTTTTATTTGATGTATCATTGTTTGGAGTACTGCAAACATATGAAAAAATAATACAATGGTGTGTGATAATGTATAAAATGGTTGCATATAATTGTACATGTAATTTCTAAAGATTAAAATATGGAAACGGCAAAGATAGTTAAAGGGTAGAAAACGTACTGCCGTGTTTAGTGGAACCCGGTATGTATATAGGTTGATAGTTAAGAAGGTTATAGTTTACGTGGCTCCCATGGTGATTAATACTATAAACTGTCGATATAATAAAGTTGTCAACAAAATTTACATGAAAACTTATATGTAAACTTGGTATTACATGGAGAAAACATACAATGTACATACCTGTGCTTTGTGTAGCATCCATATTTTGAGAATCTCGTATCGTGTAATGAGTATTCATCGTGCTTGAGTATTGGCCATTAAGTTGTGTATATGGCAAATCATTGAAAGACATGACATTATTGTTTATGTTTTGATCAATCATAACGGAATTTCCTTTAGTTCCTTCGTCTTGAAAATCTGTTTAGGTTAAGGTTAGAATGTAATACGTATTCGTATACCGGACATGAAAATACATATATTGGTCATTAGAATTTTTCATGTATAGATTAATAGTTATAAACAAATTATGGAAAACAAAAATAACAACAAAAAAATAACTTAACATTACCTATTGATATTTGTTGTGGATGATTTTGATTCAAAGAGCTTGACCATTGAATTGAAATGAATGGATATTCGATGAAGAAGAAACTTCTTTCGATCGAACCTTTGGTGTAACGTTATCCATTTTTGTTTACAAGCGAATCATCAAATGGTATTGGTAGAATTACAAATTTTGAAGACTTATACAATCAAGAACTTGTGATTAGGTAGTTTTAAACAACTTTCGATTTACCCTAATCTCCATGATCCTGTCATTAAATTAGGATATACGTTATATTTTTATAGCAGCATGTTTTTTGGGAAAAAATACGGTTTGCACTTATACGTTTACATTACCCTCACTTATATTCTAAAAGGCTTATACGTATAAGACTTAAATTTGCACTTGAAAATAAGACTAAGCCCATACAAATTTTAAGGCCCAAATAAAGCTTTGTTGGCAAGCCCACGTCACCTACCAAAAGGAGAAAAGTCAAATAATATCTACGCAAGATATAATATATTCGGTTTCCCAACTAAAATGATCATTACATGCTATGTTTTAGCTCTAGCCTCATAAATCATCAAATCATCCACATTGATCGGTTGAAGTAAAAATCTTCTTCCGTGTTAGTAAGATGATGATTTATTGTACAAAACTATAAGGGAAAACTTGATGAAAGATATATTTTAGTAGATTTGGTATATGGTCGTTAGGTATACCCTTGTTTCAAATGGTTGCATGATGATAACTTTTAGATGATCTAAGTTCTGTAAGATAATAGTAAGAGATACGTTAAGGATGATAATTGTTCCTTTAAAAATGATTGATCTTTGTGTTTTTATGATTTATATTCTTACGCTTACACCATACCTGTCGTTTGAATCTTAGTTGAATACTAATGCATGTGGTGTTGTTGTTGTTGGAGATTATTATTTATTTAAAGTATGTTAGAGCTATAGTTAACAGTGATGTTTTAATTAGTTCAATAGCAAGTTAGATGGTAACTTGAAATGGTCTGCAAGTGATGATAATAGTATAATTTTATAGTAGGCTTTTGTGACTTAATGGTTTAATTGGATACATTTAATAGACGGTGGTTTATAAAGAAAATCATCTTGTGTAAATGATGATAATGGTTAGTAAATCCTGTTTGCGATATGATTATGTTGTATACTTTTAAGTGCATACACGTGAACACGGTTAATACGTTGCTATAAAAAAGGAAAAGCAATAGTATTATCCTGGTTAAGCGTTTATTATAACATGTAAAACTGATATGGAATATAAAGTACGTATATTATTCGCAGGAAAATGCCGATGGAGTTTGTAGTTTTGGTAAATCGCCGAACATATCCAAGGGCAATTAAATAAAACAACACTATATCCTAACATTTGTAAGTCTTATCGTAAAGTTAGAAGCCAATTAAAGTCTTGAATACTTATTTAGGAGCTGCACGAGGTGTTTGAAATGGAATTTACAATGAAACAAACATCTCTATCGACAAACTCAAAGCAATTCGTAAGAAAGTTTGGTTTGTGACACCGACACACGGACCGATAACACTAAAGGGTCGAGGATTGGAAAGCGTTTGCTAAGGACAACATCGGTCGGTATGTTCAATGGTGCATTTCATACGGAAGGGATGGCGGTTTCTACGTGACGAGTGCGATGCAAGGATGGTATGAGTCGGGGGTTACAATGTTGACCACAATCGTTATTATCGATTCAAGAGTCGTGTTTGGGTGCTGAAAGCAGGCCTCGGTATTATTCAATATATAACATAAACTTGTATTAGCTTTATTTGTAAGTTAACGTTTACTATAAAATATGTATTCGACAAGCGTTAACTTCATCTCTGAGAATTGCGGTGAATTCTTGAGTGTGATAGGCCGGGAAGCAACTATTAGGATAAATTGTGGAAGACTACTTTATGGTTCACGTGGTCCGTGTGACTGTTCACGATGCGGATGATGAATCTGAACTGGATCAAACATTATGGAATATTATTAAGTGGACAATGGGTTTGCAAGTTGGACGGATCGTGGTGTTTACAAAGAGCATAACACTTGTATGAGTTGATGGCTTTTAACTTTAATGGAAGTCCGCATACACCGATTCATTTCTATGGTGCAACACCATTGCATCACATACAACACCTTTACGGTTTCACGACCAAGGTGATGTTCATATTTAGATGCAAATTTAGTTGAAAAGTATAATATGTTTATACAATTCGTTACTTTGAAGTAATAAAAGTATGGTAATATATTAGTGTTGTTTGATATATAGTATTAGTAGTTAGTAAGTACAATGGTAAACGTTTTTGCAGGTGATGACAGGATGAAGCACATATGTCGTTGGCCAGCTCACATGGATCACTTTGGTGAAGCGGGAGACACATTCTATAAAAGTTTCTCTATGATTACAGTAATGAAAAGACTCGTAAGTAATTTTGTTATGTGTAAGATCCGTATTCGTGACACGTTATTAATGTTTATGAAGAGGTAGTTAATAATATATGTTATCGATGGTTTATCGCAGACAATACCGCGAGTTCTTGTTTTACCATCCGATGCATACGTGCAGGGGCATTATGATGATACACCAAAATGTTGAAAGAAATTTTCTTGTCAAGATGGAATTTCATAAAGAGGATCCGGAAGGGTAAACCATGTGAGCGTGTTTGGCGAATGGAGGAGTTTGCAAATGATTGTAATTTTGGATACAACAAAATGATCGGGTTCAAGTTCATGCACTTGATTATTAATATGGATGGCGATGAAGTGGAGGAGTACCACATGTTTCACGTATGCTAAAAACACTCATTTATTATGTCCGTGTTTTGGATGTTTAGTATGGCACAGGCTAAAACTATTTTGGATTTCATAGTATGTTATGAACTAATGTCATTTAGTCTATGTTTTGTTACGTTAACTTGGTATGGTAAGGTAAAATGTTTGGGTTGGATTATGAAATTCAGATTTATTATCTACTAAATCGGTGGGTTGTCTTACAATTATCGGTCGCAGTTTAGTCTATCCTTTTCCTTCAAAATGTGTCTTCTTCATCCTTATATGTTGGTGAGGAAGTTGAATAGCATATCCATTTGTATTGGGTAAGTAAAGGTTGAAATTTTTGTTAGTAGTAATTTTAGTATGAGATTCGAGATAATAATGTTGTCAAATTACGAGGGATGAAATGACTAATGTGTGAGATTCAGTAACTATTATATCGATATATCTTCTCGGTGTTGTCCCATATGTGATAGGTGGAAGTATTGTTTATCACTTTGCTTGTGTAGTTCTTATTTGATAAGGAGTAAGGCTTCACATCCGTAAAGTGCTTGAAAATATTATATGTAATGAAAATGAGATAACAATCACACTTTTTATAATAAACGTTCAAGACAATTTGTTTAAAGACATATGAATAAACTTATTAATAATAATGTTAACTTAAGAGCCTACTATTTGAGAGGAAAAATCTTCAACACAAACATTTGATGCAATGGATTCCTCGTTGTCATCATGATACTCCAAAATAAGATTGTGATATTTGCAGTCTTTCTTAATGCAAATCCATTCATCTTTGTCCTCATCAACACAATATTGAAGATCAATAACCTTACCCAATCCAAAATTGTCTTCCTTCTTAGCATGGTGTAAGCATTCTTTATTGACATTGATCCATTTCCATTTGTCATAGTGAACATCTACAGCATCAGCACCATTGACTTTCACACCTGAATACATTTTGGTGACTTTTTGACATGCCATGTTCTCGGATACATCCTGCAAGTAGTCGGATATAAATATGTCAGAAATATGCGGTTAAAAATTTATTATGTTTAGTAATGTATATAATACCATTTCATCATACGAAATTATGATAACAGGTGGATCTTGAATCCAAAATTCATCGGTGACCTTGAGATACCTTGTTCTTTGTATTGTGATCAAAAAACATATTATGAGTTCATGTTACATATATCCAAAAATGCAGTTATGAGTTCATGTTACAAACTTTAAAAAAAATGTTTTACCTTGGGTGACTTGTCATGATCCATATGATACTTTCTAATGGAGGTTTAGAAAAAAGTATTTGGTTGGTCAGCTTGTGTTGATGATCCTGTTTATATAAGGTTTCAAATTTTTGTTATAACTGGAAATGATACTCTTGTATATATATTTGTAAATAGAGATTAAAACATACAATTTGAAATTTATTAGTATAATTAGCGGTTGTTAGAATGCATATATATACTATGACTTCCCAAAAGTTGTAAAGATATCTTTCTATAAAATATGCAAATATATATTTCTATTATGAGATTTTGCCCAAATAATTGTATAATTTTCATTTTAGGAAATGATATGTTTTATAATGTTGTTTTTTAATGCAGTAGGATATTAAAAACAAAAGTTGAAGTGTATAAGTTGTATTTTAAAGGAAGTTTGTATGAAATCAAGTTAAAAAAAACTCGTGTATTGTAAGAAGATTAAGATTTTTTTTCTCTAAATATTGAAATGTTAATGTCAGATATTTATGTACGTATGTAAGAAAGTTAACAAACTTTTGTAAAAAAAGAAGTCGTATTTTAAAGCGACATCTATCTTTACAATACCTCTGCCTGAAGTGTTAATCACAAAAAGTATTATACTGCATATAGGAACTTTAAAAAACATGCCTTAACTGCATAAAAGAAAGGGTCTAATAACATATATCTTCTCCAAGTAAACCATTACAGCAAATGGTATACTATAAATTGGCAAATTAAACAGCCAAATGTCAAATCCCAAAAAGCAATAAGAAAACACAAAATGTCTGGAAACCAAATAACTGAAATAAAACAAAGTAGCCTTATTTGTGAAGAAGATATATGATGCTGTAATTTCGTTACTCCTTCTCTATCTTGACTTGAAGAAGAGGCCTTTTAGACATCCTCGTTTCATACTCCACTTCATCGAAATCATCAAGGTCAATGATTGCGCTTGCGAGCTTCTGAACCATCTTACGAGCCGAGGACGCATCTTTTGCTTTCGGTGTTTCTTCTAGGTTAAAAGGAACAGTTTCAGAAATTCTTGCGAAGTTGGTGGATGTAACATTTGCAACAGGAGTTTGAAGTACATCATCATCATCCTGTAAAAGGTATTTATTTAGACAAAAAGAAAACAGGAGGGCATAACATGTATGTATTTGATATTTAAAAAATGCAGTTAAGGCAAACCTCTGTGATGAAGTCTTTTTTAAAGAACTTGATCATTTCAGCATCATTGGACATCTTCGTCACCTGATAAACATGATGATTGTTGCTTATGTTCCACTCTGTATAAGTAAACCGAAAGAGTAACTTTTTTCCAACAATTCCATTTATGAGCTCTTCAGGGAAAATGTCTTCCGCACCAGGTCCATACTTCTCTTTCAATTTGTAGCATGGGACACCAACCAAAGTATTGATCATATCATCAAATAAAAGTAGAGAAGCAGAGCCAGTATCATCAATTACTCGTACGATAACTTTGTACCTAAAATCATAAGCACCAAATATATGAATTAGTTTTTTCGCTCAAATGGATTATGGGCGAATAAAATGTTAAATCTTTGATGGTAAATATTGTAAGGTAATGTGTTAGTTCATACTTTGGTCCTCGTGGGTCATTTTTTATGGTCCTTGCAACTCAAAAGTTTGTATCTTTGCCTTTCTGCTTTGGATGACGATGACCGTATTTTTGGATCATCCTCCTCATCATCGTCAATGGGTTTTGCTATCCTACCACACGTTTGCAACCAATATCGTCCAACCAAACTCTTGGTGTATTTTGTGAACCTTTCCATAAACTAAGCATTCATATTCCTAACCAAAATATTATAGGATAAATATTAATTTAAAATGCATACAATTAAGTCGTTGATATATGTTATGCAATGTCATAACCATAATGTGGCGTGTTTTTTGGATGATATCAGAATGTTTAACAAAACACATGAAATATTTAAGGAAATAAGCGATGCATGTAACATAAACCTTATATAATGTTGCTTTGTGCCTAAAGACTACATATTGCATCAAGGATATTCCAAGCATATTCAAACACACGGTCATGTATGCTATTCTTAATGTATGTTTTAAAGATAAAGTAGCATTATGCACTACAATATGCTAAACGAATTCAATCAATTTTGAGTACCATATGCTAAAACATTGATTTTATGCAACCTAATCATATATAAGCAAACTCTAAGTAGTTGTTACGCTACAAAACAAACAATTTCTACCGTAAAATCCTACTCCTTATAATTAAACTTAAATAAGCGTAATCCATTAATATCTTACCCAAGCGATTCACGAATAGAGCCAACCATTTTTTGATTGCACCGAAACAACTCATCTGTGTAAGTTCTTTCTTGGTGGACTATAGACACTTATAGCATGCTTCTTTGGAATCATAACCATCCACTTCCTGATATCTGTTATCAACAATTGTGAAATATAAGCATTGAGATTTTAAGGCTATAACATTGAAATACAAAGAATATTATACCTCTTCCTGAAGGCATGGATTTCTGGCAAATCAGCATCAATATGCAGCTTAGTAGAAAAAACAGCATTGCTGACAGAAGGTTTTTCTGAAACATGAATAATACGATTGAATTAGTAAGGCAGTTATAACAAATATACATCCAAGAACAATATGTACTTACTATTGAAATATTTGACTCTTGCAAGTTGAAGGATCATGACCACAGGTTTAGATGTTTGATTTATCGACATCTGACTTGAATTTATCCGCCCATTCATCAAAGAAACAACACTCTAATTGACCACCACCGGTTATCAATAATTTAATGAGAATATGGTTGGAAAACATACAGATATACTTAAAAACAGGTAATATGTTTTTAAAATATAGCTTAAAAGGAGTTAAATAGAAAGCATACTCCACATCTTGTAGCAGGACAGTTCTCCTGATTTTCTCTTTTCCATACGACTCGAAAGGGAGTGGTTCAGAAATCGATACTACAGTACCAATGACATCTGTAATTGAAAGGATTCAAAATGAGTATGATATATAAGTCTATGTATAGTTTAACGATAACTTAAAAACTATGCTACTAAGATTTACTTACCAACCATATCCCTTTCACCAAATGCTTTGAGGTGAAAGTTCTGAAATGGTTCAAAGCAAAAACCACGAACATTATTGTTAAATGAGTTGAGTCTAGTAACTGACGTGTTTTTCAAAAAGCTAATTTTGAATCTGTGGTTAAGCAACGGGAATTTGCCACCGTTCTCGCCAACCCCAAAATTTGAAATCTTATAGCAAGAGCCTTCATCAAGAATAGCTATGAACTTTTTCATTTCAGATGTTCTAATACTCGCTTGGATCTGTTACCTGCAATAATGGATATAACATTGTGTGGTGATATAATCCATTGAATTAACTAAAGTTAACGATTAAAGCATATTCTAAATAGAATACATCATTCATTACAAACACAAATTCAAACATAAGCAACATATATTAAAAAGCGAGTAAAGGAACACATGGATCTTGCGAGCAGTTTCTAAACCCCAAGTTTCATTGGGTTTTCCTTGGGATGACTTTTCGAGATACTAATGCATCGGCAATAATGTTAACATCATCCATCATAGGGTTCGATATCCATGAAGCAATGTGATATTTTGGTCCATTGTTTGAACTGCACAAAAACATAATATTATATTAGAATACTTATTACAACAGCAATGACTAAAATTTTAACAAACAAACATATGCAATGATTCAAACAACAATGACTACATATGCAATGACTTGATATCTTCAATAAATTATTGAATGATAACTTCAAACAGCAATGACTACATATGCAATGACTACAAAAATAAAATAATCAATGATAACTTCAAACAGCAATGACTATAAACATAAGATTCAATGTGTACAATTACTGCAGATGTTCACATACATGTTATTCTGATTCTAAGATGGTGATTTGTTTAGCTACACATCTCTTGAGTATTTATAAAGCGAATATTAGGGTAAATGACACATTTAGGTTTACAACAAAGGCAAGGATTTCAACTATAAAATTTTCCCTATAATCATGGATGATATGGTTCATTTAATTAATTAGGCTATATTTTTTTTTAAAAAAATCAAACTTTCCAACATTAAGGCCCATAATTTATACAATTAAAATAGTTGTCAATCATACAATATTTCAATCATAAAAATTTATAACACCAATAGCAAACCGATTAAATTAACAATTAAAAAATGCATTATAATTAAAAAAAAAAAAAAATCATACGGATTGTAACTCACCCCAAATTGAGCGAATACAGGATTCGGGCATTATGTTCGTGATTTGCACAACATTAGGGTTCCAACACATCCAACTATTGGGAGATTTGATTTTGGGGGAATTGTAAATAATTTGGTTGGGATATGATTGTGATTTGATACGCACAAATTTTGGTAACAGATTTGCATTGGTCAAAATCATTTAATGTGATTGATTTCGGCATAATGAATATTATGAGTGATTTGTGGATTTGGGGGAAACGAATACTTGGAAAGAGTATGGGCGGGACTTTGTTTTGATCGGACGGTTCTAATAATTTAGGGGAGATTAAATGCCACGTGGAGTTTTTTTAGATTTTTGGGGGAGGAGTGATTTGAACAAACCCTCCTTTATATGGAGGGGTGATTTCAATTTTTTTTTTTAATTTATATAAAAAATCCAATCCGATTAATCGCTAAGTGATACACAACGTGCCGGCTAGCGCCTAGGGATTTTTACAAGGGAGGTGATTTCCAAATTGTTATTTAAGTACCTCTGTCACAACTAATTCAGTGTAATTGTAGATTTGTTGGCTAACCCCTGGTCAGAGATATGTTTTAAAGCTGAATGAAAGGCAAGTGACTCAGTCCCTAAGGGCAACGTGCCAGCGCCAAAAAGATAGGGAGGAAAGCATAGATAATGTATGAATTTTGACATTTTATAAATTAGTACTTTACATGTTTTTTAGTTTTGTCATTCCAACATTTGTTGGTCTTTGTAGACAATGAGGCATAACAAGTACAGCAAGGATCCTCTAGTTAACAAGGATTTTGAAATGCATGTAACAGCCTGCTCACCTGCATTTATGCCTGAGTTTTACCACCAGCCCCTGTAAGTTCAAACTTCTTAAGACTTTAACTCTTATGTGGTTATTTATTGTCATGTCGTTTCTCCAGATATCCGTATCAACTTGCTGTTTAATTCGATTTTCAGCTGCATTATCATGAGTCAGGACGTTCATCTTAGGTTAATCCATCTGTTGGTCAGTGGAACATGTTGATCTGGTGACTTTCTCTTCATTAACCATTTTAAAGTTTTGAATATAGTCTGATGTTCTATCTGAACTTTTAAAATGACTCATATTTTGATCTATACAGAAAGTGATCAATGGTGGAACTGTTAACTTCTCGACCGTAGGCATAATGAACAAACAGTTGGGCGCTTTTTTCATGGACTTGTGTCCATGTGTCCGAGCAAAGGCATTTTAAGTATAGACTCCTATATGTAACCATAGCAATGCGTTCTACCATAGCTTACAACTTTGAGAAGGCCCTGGTTAATCTCCATATCAGTCTTAGGCGCAGTAGCCACAGCTAGCAAGGGTTGCACCAACAGGACATCAGCCCTTCTATTGCCGCTATGAGCTGCTATGCCTATTGTTATTGCTTTATTGCATTATTCAGAAGGCAGCATTTTTGACCCACTTGACTAAAAAATGGTTCTAAATGATTTAGTTTGATTTTGAATGAGTCAAAAGTGCCACTCGCCTCTTAAGTGACATAAACTTGAAACATCCTAAACTACATCTCAGAATGTTAAAACTTGGTAAAAAAAAATGGAGACGGACAATTGGGTTAACTATGTCAAACAGGTGAAAAGTCACTGAAAGTGTTTTTATAAGCTTAACTGTGATGTCTTAAGTTTCCTTGTTGAGAATAAAAAATATGACAAAATGTTACCAGGCCAGCCTAACTTGACATGTTTGACCTCATATTGTAAATGACCTATTTGGCCTGTAAATATTTCCTGAATTGCCTGACCCACTCATTTTCTACATGTACATATTTTCTGTTATCTGACCCATTTTGACCCATGACACGACCTACCATTTTCCCCATTTGTGTATCGTAAATGTTCTTTTGAGTTTGATTTTTTTATTATTATGCAGGTGGTTGCTTCGATGGACTGGCCACAAAGTACAAGGCCCTTGCAGCTGCAGTCTGCACAACCACATAGGCAGGATATCATTCAGGACTTGTATCCTGAGAGAGGTGTAACTCATGGAGGGCTGATGAGGTATTCGTTTTATATTGAATTAAATGTAGGATAAAGGAATTCGATTCTATCTATCTTTCTCACTTTACTTGGTTTTTCAGGGAGCTTTTGATATCTTTCAAGAAGTAACCAGACATAAGCCACACAGCCTTATATTCCACAAGGATGGAGTTAATGAGGGCCAGTTTAATGAGGTTTTGCTGATTGAAATGGACAAGATCTGAAAGGTACTTCTCGTTTTACATTTTTTTCAACACTTATAAACATGTTTGTTCCTCCTTTTACATTATGATGCTTGATGTTTGAGGCGTGTATCTCGTTGCAGGAGAACTGCATGCCTCCTATGACATTCATTGTGTTTCAGAAAAGGCACCATGCACGTTTCTTTCCTGTGAGACATGATGATGGGGCTAGTACCGACAGGAGTGGCAATATTCTTCCTGGTGATTGTTGTTATATAGACTCATGTTTTTCTTTTGTTGTTTTTTAATTCTTTTCTAATGGATTAAATCTACCAGGTACTGTGGTTGATACTAATATTAGTCATCCCCGAGTTCAATTTCTACCTCTGCAGCCATGCTGGCATTCAGGTGAAACCTTTTAACTGTATATTATTTTTTTCAAATTCTCCTGTGTAAAGTAATTTATGTGAAATATCAAGTAAAATAAGTATTCATATTGTTGCTAATCTATTATGTTTGTCTCTTTGCAGGGAACATGTCGGCCCACTCACTACCATTTCAAATTTTGGGTATGCTATGTGCACCCAACCATTTTCATCTTTCCGTCTTTTTATAAGACATTATGGATCAACTGTAAATATTTTACATTTTGTATATCATACATTATTTCTAATGGAAACTTGTGCTTGCAGTTCCGCCCCATACTATGCCCATCTGGCTGGTTGCATTCAGAGTTCGGTTTTACATGGTGCGAGATTAGTTGTGATCCACGTGGTCGAGTGTGGAACAAGAGATCGTGTGGCTGAAGTTGGTCATCTTCCGGTCATTCATAAGAATTTGTAGAGTGTCACGTTCTACTGCTAGGTTGGTGATGGCCATTTGAACCTGTCGTCCCCATACCCGCTCCGGCAGTATTAAATTTTGTTGTTGTTGTTGTTGGTACTTGGTTGTTGACACTTTAACTTATGATTTATATATGGGCTTTTGTTGATTGATTATCCCCATGTAGTATGTTTCTTACATTGTAAAGCAAAGCTTTGTGCTTTTGTTTTGCCTAATACTATGATGGACATGTGATGGACATGATGCTAATTTTGAGCAATGAGATGTTTTGAGATATTTGACTATTGAGGATGCAATGTAATAAAGATTTGATATTATTACTCTAACTTTCTATTGTCTAAAAGCACTTGTAGTTTAAATTCAAATAAGATATTGATAAATAAAGTGTATGTTGTTTATATATAAAATATAAAAGCAATATTGAAAATAAATTTGAAATTAGGAAACTGA
Source organism: Chrysanthemum lavandulifolium (assembly GCA_022545495.1). Classification (NCBI taxonomy): domain Eukaryota; kingdom Viridiplantae; phylum Streptophyta; class Magnoliopsida; order Asterales; family Asteraceae; genus Chrysanthemum; species Chrysanthemum lavandulifolium. The sequence goes on along the minus strand of CM040240.1, from coordinate 51,755,631 downwards.
ATGGGCTTGTAGGAAAAAATAGAAAGAAGAAGATACTAATTGGGCATGAGCTACCGACTTGTAAATTGATTGGTTTACATAATAGGATATAAATTGATTGGTTTTTCATAATAAAGGACAAAAAAAAAGCTTAAGACTAGTTTATTAAAAAGCTGCGATTTTTATCCATAAATCGAAGTTTGAGGTATGAATTCAATCTTTAAAACTTAAATTGATGTTTCTTAAGATATAAAGTTTCGATCTTGAAGCTTGAAAGTTTGATATATATTACTCCGTATTAATCAGTGTTATTATTATTTTAAGAGTTTTAATTGCCTTGTACATTAATTTCAGGTATGAATTCAACCTTATAATCTTAAATTGATGATTCTAAGATATTAAGTTTCGATCTTGGAGCTTAAATTACTGAACTTGAACCTTAAGAGTTTTATTTATGTCATAGATTATAGTGTAAATTATTATTTTTGTGAATTTTAATTGCCTTGTATATTGATTTAAGGTATGAATTCTACCTTTCATTACTGAACTTGAATCTTAAAAGTTTGACATTGTCATAGATTAGTGTTAATTGTTATGTTTGTGTGTTTTAATTGCAGTGTATATTTATTTAAGGATAAATTCTAGTACCTTAAATTGATGCTTTTCAAGGTTTAAAGTTTCCATCTTGAAGGTTTGGGTAGTTAAAACCTGCATAATTATAACACATGTTAGATCAAAGCCTGTTGTGATTTTGATTAGTGATATGTTCTCAAAAGTCCTGAGATGTTTACTTGGTTCAAAATTTAATTTCACCCCCCACCCCCCTCCCCCCCTTTTTTATAAAAATGACTATGTTTTTCACTAATGACTTGTATACTTTGAAATTACAAAATCAAGTATAGTTGCATCCTATAGACTAGTGGCATGCAATCTATTTTCTTTATTGCTTAAAATTTATATTTGCATCTTACCAAGGTGTTTTTGATCCAGGAAAGAACATCTTAGGATGGAGCAAAAGCAGATTTTAGTAGTTCAGTATACAATCAAATACCTCCCTGTCTGCAAATCATCAGTGGTTTGTTGCTCAGAACCTTGATGCCGAAGATGAAACAGAAGTTCAGATTTTCTACAATCTACATGACCCGCTTCGGCATTATCGATGTCGAATCCCTGAGTTGCTTGGGAAATATGTCCGAGGATGTTTCTACAGCTGGGTGATTCTCTCCTACCATCCACACTGGTCTCTTTGGAATCCTGTCACATCAAAGTTCATCAATCTCCACGTTTGATTAATAAACAATCAGACTCGATGATGATGATATAGGATATTTGTGTTTGTCTTCCCTCCTGATGATCCCAATTCAATTCTTCTAATGACAAGAACCAAAAACCCCACTTTGTGTTTTGCAGACTATACCCTAAAAAAAAGAAATTAAGATGGACTGAAATGTCATACGCTAAACAGGTCAAAAAAGTAACCGGTGACGATGGTTTATTGCATTTTTTAACTCGTTGCAATGGTAAAGTATATGCCTGTGCGATAGCTAGTCATCTTGTTGTAGAGTTAAGCATCGTTGTTAGGGATACAGGAGTTGCGATAAATCTCTTGTCATTATTGAAGTTTCCTTTTCCTAGATTAAATCATTGTAACCGGCTTCCTTATCTTGTTGTAAAGATATATTTTCCATTTTCATAGATTTTGATGAGGTCGGGTTTGAATTTAATGGCATGATAGATGAATCACACTTGCTTAATCTTCCGTCTGATGTTTTGAAGATGATTATGGAGTTTACTGTTGGCATCGAATACATGAACTTTCGTGCTTCATGCAAACTATGTCATTTAGCAGCACCTGTAATACAATGGAGCAACCAAACAGCATCAAAGAGGCTGCAGTTGCATGCATATTCATTGATTTCACCTTGGTTGATGGTTATTGGAAAGCACACTATCACTTTTTTTGATCCGTTGTTTGGTGACAAGTATTTTATAAAAACACCTCGAGAATTAGAATTGATTAGTGAACTAGAAATACAATGTTCAAGGTATGGTTGGCTGCTGATACGTAAATCTTATAGACCCCCCTTTTTTTTTAACCCCTTCACAAGTGATACTCGCGAGCTTCCATCGGGTCGTTATCTAGAGAGCGTTGATTTTTCAGCACCACCCACTTCTCGTGATTGTTTGGTTGTTGGATTTACATCAACTAATGAATGGCATGTTCACATCCACTTTGTAGGTCGAGAATCATCGTGGCGTAAATATGCTCTCAATTTTGGTAATGACGATCCATATTTATATCGTTTTCCAGCATTCCTTGGTGGTGATGTATACGCATTGTGCAACGGTAAAGGAGTTGATGTTTTCAAAGGATTAGGCGTGGGAGATCCCATTTGTGAAAGGAGTAGTGTTCTAAAGGAAGCACCAATAAGTTATTGCACATCAAAGGCACAACATTTCCTTGTGAAATGTGATCATGAATATCAATGTGATCAACATCTTATACTAGTAATCGTGGGTGAGTTTGGAGAATCAGTTGAAGTATTCATACCAAATGAGGATGAAGGTAAATGGGATAAATTAGATGATATAGGAAGGCACGTGATTTATATTGGCGATAAAACATCTCTATGCATGGAAGCCAAAACACCAGATATGGAGAACAAGATATATTTTCCAAGATTTCATTCCGGGAAGATATTGGTTTATTCTCTCGAAACATGTAAGATTCACACGTTCAATGGTAAAAATATCCACGAAAATTTTGGGGATTTCTTTGGAACAATAAAACATCTCCCGCATAATGCATGGATTGAGCCAAGTTGGTTCTAGCTAATCTATATTATTTATTTTCATTTTTTATTTTTATTTTCTTCTTTGTAACGCTATGTGGTTAGTTAAACCTCTGACATTTCTTTAATTTTTGGATGTGGCTAGTCAATTTTTTTAGCATAATAATTTGAATAAGCTCCATTCCTTGTGTGTGGATTAAACCAAGTTTTGCTTAGTTCATTAGTATCTAAATTTTTTATTTCTTAAAGGTAAGTTTGATAAATGTTGGCACCAAACGAAAGTAAAACCACCAATGAGATAGAATTGATAATCATGACGTACTTACAGTTTTTGTTGTCGTTATTTTGTGGGAGTGTCTAAAACCTATATAGGTACATACAAGTAGATTATTCCAATATACATTGTGATTACATGTCCATCATATGTTTGAAAACCCTCAAAGTTATAACCAACTGTTTGAATGATTTTCTTATGCAACAATATGGTAAGATAAAAGGAACATACCGGAGATTAAAAGATACATTCAATGCCTTTATTCTGACAGTACGCCCATAAACTAAGCGGCAACTCCTTTGTTCTTTCTGCCTTGAGAAGTTAATTATGGTCCAGTAATCCACAGTTCCACCATTGATCGTTTTGTACATAGAATAAATAGAAGTGTCACTAAAGAGTAAACAAGTATATCATGCATTGTTATTCAACATACATCTAGGTCATGCTAATCTAACAGGTTGATTTGCGGAGCTTTTTTCCAGGGTCAGATTTGTGGTCAAGATCTCAATCTCATCTTAATTCCCTTGGTAACCTCTTGAACTATTAGTATTCACAAACTCGTTTATTAGCTTGGAAAGTCCAAACAAACACGCATAGACTCCTCATAGCAATTTCTTTCCTAGTATATAGACATTTACGTCGGATCAATTATAGCCTTAGTATTACAACAGAAAGATTATGGTATGAAATCAAAGGGACTGGCGGGATAAAATATTCCCTCTGAGAAGTCCTATACCAGTTAAAGCAGGTCAGCAGGTAGGTCATAAGTTAATCCCTCCTACTTCTGAATAATCATATATTCGATTGAATGTCCTATACGATTGAATAATCATATACTCAATCAAGATATGATTGAATATTACCTAGTGTTGATTGAATACGATTAAACTTTGGCATGTCTTGATCCAATATGATTGAACAAAAGCAATGCTAAGTTGGCACTAGACTATGGATTTATACAAATATCAAGTTCGGACCCTCATTTTGTCAAGTTGTACTAAGTGCCTGACGGTGTGCTCGTTCCAGCTACCATTGAGGAGGTAATTAGAGTGCATATGTTGTTTCATGGTTCTCTCTGTATGTGAAAATTTCACCCCAATTACTTATGATTGGGTCATTTTGGGTATTTTCTACATGAAACAGGCTATATAAGGAATTACGAAAGGGTCATTTTGTGTGTATCATTTACGCAACTAACTCAAACAAAACGAATCAATATTCAATATATATAACTTAAGGAGTCAGTATTCAACATATATAACATAAGTTATGTTGGAAAATGAGTATTGCAAAATGAGTTTTGCAAATTTTGGACAATATTTAATATATGTATATGTTATATATATTTATATTTCTTGGTAGCTTTAGTTCTCCTCGATGAGAGCTTATAGCGAGCTAAAGTATGTCAAATTGGAGTAGAAATGAATGAGATATCGTGTCTCAAAGTGAGGCACAAAATCTGAAATACTAAACTATCCCACATCGCCTAGAAGAGGAAGTGGAGACTAGTTTATAAGAAATCATACTATTGAATATCAAATTCCTTTAGTTTGGTTATGCTCCCACTCCTACGTGCTGTGCGAGGGGGAGTGCGAAAATGGGATTCGAGCTAAAATGAGTTCGAGCTTACGAACTCATGCGAGCCAGCAGCGACTGCGGACACGAATGCGACTCAAAATCTCACCTACGCGGGTATCTTCTTTGAAGCACATGAGATTCTGCTGAGCGAATTATGTGATGCCGGAATATCTTGAAGCTATTTTCCGACTATTCATTCGATCGAAGCGCAAGTTGCTTAGTGATCTTCGAGCAAGTTTGTCGCGTCCATTTGTACATCGACTTTGGCGGTTGTACCACAGGAAGCAGGCGGCGAATCTGTTTTAAGGAATCGTGTTATACACGAGCCTCTTGCCACGACCTTCTTGCTTTAATTTTATTAACGTATTATTATAGAGTCATCTTACCTTCTACCCCATTCTGCTCACTGTTTTATTTTACATTAATTTATTTATTATTTGATAATCGATTTTATTATTTTAAAGTGTACACGTTTCCTCAGTCTTAAAGCAGTTCGGTTTAACGAATTTATAACACTTTGTTAAAATCGGTTTATTTTAACAGATTTATATAATTTTTTCATCGAAACCTTGTTGAGTTTCTTTGAAATCGGTTTCTATTAAGCAGTTTTAACATCTGATTTGGGTTACGGATCTATAACGTTTTTAAGCGGTTTATTATCGGTTTAACGAAACCAAGATAGAGTTTCTTAGGTGATTTATTCGATCCATCAAAACCAAGCTAGAGTTTTGTTGAATCGGATCAGGTACAAGTGGATACCAATTTACAACGACTTGTTTGTTGTTTGTGTTTGATCTTCGGGATGACAAACACCAATACCCCTCTGTGATTACTCCTGTGAGCGTGGCGGTGCGGCGGTTACCAACACGGTTGCTAATCATCTTTGAGAAACGAGAGAAATTCAATGGGCGAAATTTCAAGAGGTGGCAAAAGATGTTTTCTATCGACTACTTTGAACCTTGCGCGTTCTTAAAGAAAACCCGCTAACGTGGAACCTCCTGCGAAGGTCAATCCTCTAATCAACAGTGTTCAAGCCTTGGAAGCATGGAAACATTCGGACTTTTGTGTCACAACTATGTTACGAATGGTTTGATTGATTCTTTGTACAACGTGTCTTGCAAGACCAAGGCGCCAAAGAATTATAGGAGTCATTGGAGCAAGTACAAAGCGAAGATCTTGGTACAAAGAAGTTCGTGGTAGCTCGTTTTTGGATTACAAGATGGTTGATTCAAAGAATGTGATAAGTCGGGGTTCAAGATCTGCGGTTACGCTACCACGACATTCATCTTGAGGAATGACTTTGGTGAAACTTTTCAAGTTCTTTGCTATTATTGAAAAGTTACCTCAAGTGGGTAGAATTCAAGAACTACGAAGCATAAGCGAAAGGAGATGAGTGTTGAAGACTTGGTTGTTCGTCTTCGTATTGAAGAGGACAACAAGGCAGCTCGAAAAAAACACGTATCGCTGATTACGCAAAGGCAAATATGGTTGAGCATGTTTCGTCATCTTCAAAGTCCAATGTCAAAGCTAAAGGCAAAGGAAAAGGAAAGAATGACAAAAAGGGTAAAGGAAGTCAGTACCTTGCTCCTAAAGGCGCAATTGTGAAACGAAGTTCCAAGGGTGTGTTTCAATTTGTGACCGACCGGTCACGTCTTTGCTAATTGTAAGATGCAAGCGGGTGACTCCACGCCGAGCTAATATGGTTAATGAAGATGTGGACATGATTGCTATGGTGTCGATGTCATTGCCATGATCTACGAAGTTAACTGGTAGGTTCCAACAACGGGGAATGGTGGGTGGATCTTGGGGCTACCGTCGTGTGTGTCTTGATAAGAGTATGTTTCACTCTTTCGGAGGCGGTTGATAGTGGAGAGAAGGCGTACATGGGCAACTCGCAGCTGCTTGAAATCAAGGTGAAGGAGATGTAATCTTGAAGATGACATCCAGAAAGAGCTCAAGTTGACTAATGTCTTGTATGTTCGGAGATTAAAGAATCTTGTTTACAGTTGGTTTATTGAACAAGTATGGTTTTCGTCTTGTTTTGAGTCGATAAGTTTGTTCTTTCTAAGAATCAAGTTTATGTTGGTAGGGGATATGCCTAAATGGTATGTTTAAACTCAATGTAATGGTTGTTAAGAAAGATATCAATAATATGAATTCTTACGCTTACTTGATTGAGTCTTCTAATATGTGGCATGGCCGTCTTGGACATGTAAATTTTAATTCGATCGTCGTTTGATTAAATTTAATTGCATACCTAATTTCCATATTGACTCAAAATATAAATGTGAAACTTGTGTTGAAGCCAAACTTACAAGAGCATCTTTCAAATCGGTTGAGCGGAAAACCGAACCACTTGATATGATACACAGCGACATATGTGATGCGAAATCACTACCCACAAAAGGTGGCAATAAGTACTTTATCGCGTTTATTGATGATTGTACAAAGTATTGCTATGTTTACTTATTGAAAAGTAAAGATGAAGCTATAGACAAGTTTGTTCTATACAAAAGCGAAGTTGAGAATCAACTTAGTAAGAAAATCAAGGTGGTCGGAAGTGATAGAGGAGGTGAATATGTGTCTCCATTCGCGGACATATGTGCGAAACATGGAATTGAACACGAGTTCACTTTGCTCATATTCACCCTCGTGAATGGTATTGCCGAAAGGAAGAACCGTACCTTGAAAGAAATGGTTAATGCCATGTTGATAAGTTACGGTCTAAGCCGGGACATGTGGGGAAGCCATTTTAACGGCTACTTATCTTTTAAATAAGATACCTCGTAAGGAAAAGAAGAGACCCCTTATGAATTATGGATGGGAAGAAAGCCATCCTATCGATGCTACAGTGTGGGGGTGTCTAGCAAAGGTAGCTATACTGACTCCCAAGGCCCAAAAGATTGGACCTAAATCGTGGATTGTATATTCATCGGATATGCTAAGAATAGCGGTGCTTATCGTTTCATTGTACATGATTGAAAAATCCGGATATACAAAGGGTACATTAATGGAATCAAGGAATGCTTCATTCTTTGAAACTATATTTCCTTGTTTAACGAAGGAAGCTGAAATTCATCTAGAATAGATGAAGAAGTTGTCCAAGATAAGAGACAACGAGATGATAATGATCTCCAGATGAGAGACAAGATCAAGCGAGGAAGAAGAGGTTGAACCTAGAAGAAGCAAAAGGGCAAGAACAGAAATCGTTTGGACCCGATTTTGTTTCTTTATGGTTAACGAACCTACTTCATACCGAGAAGCGGTTACTTCTTGAGAAGGGCCTCAATGGAAGGAAGCCATTAAAAGTGAAATAGATTCTATTTTACAAAATCATACTTGGGAGCTCGTGGATTTACCTCACGGTTGTAAACCACTAGGCTATAAATGGATCTTCAAGAAGAAGATGGCCGATGGCACCATTGACAAGTACAAAGCAAGATTGGTTATCAAAGTTTAGACAACGAGAAGGTCTTGATTACTTTGATACATATTACGCTATTCGCGAATAACCTCGATTAGGATAATACTTGCTATTGCGCTTTAAGAAATTTGGAAGTTCACCAAATGGATGTGAAACGGCATTTCTAAGCGAGATTTAGAAGAAGAAATCTACATGAACCAACACGAGGGTTTCATGGCTCTGGACAAGAGAACAAATTTTGTAGGCTTGTTAAGTCTTTATATGGCTTAAAGCAAGCTCCCAAACAATGGCATCAAAAATTTGACCACGCCATGCTAGAGTGGATTCAAAATTAATGAATCGACAAATGTGTTTATGTCAAAGACACAAATAGTGGATATGTAATCTTGTGTTTATATGTTGATGATATGCTTATCGTTGGCGATAATGACAAGATGATCAAATCTACTAAAGACATGTTGAAATCAAAGTTTGACATGAAGGATATGGGTTTGGTGATGTGATCCTTGGAATAAAGATCATACTGAACTCAAAATGGACTTGTGTTAAGTCAAGCACATTATGTGGACAAAATTCTTAATACTCATAATGCGGGGATTCGGCTAGCTAGAACTCAATTGATACCGGTAAGCATCTATCTAAAAATAGAGGCTTAGGTGTTGCTGATTAGAGTATTCAAGAATTATTGGCATGTTAATGTACTTAATGACCGGTGCAGGCGACTTAGCATATCTTGTTAGCGAGCTAAGTAGGTATACTAGTAACAAGCTATGCACATTGGGCGACTATGACTAGGGTACTTCACTATTTGAGATACTGATCGCGATTATGGATGCATTATGATAGATATCCGGTGTTATCGAGGGATACGGTGATGCAAATTGGATATCGACATAAAGGATTCTAGATCGACTAGTGGATATGTGTTTACACTAGGAGGCGACTATATCATGGAAGTCTTCCAAGCAAGCTGTTATAGCTAAGTCCGCGATGGAATCGAATTTATCGCGTTAGATAAATGCGGACAAGAGCGGAATAGCTACGTCAATTCGTAGAGGACATACCAAGGTGGCCTAAACCGGTAACGACCATTAGTATACATTGTGATAGTCAATCGGCAATTGGCGAGCTCATAGCATAATGTATAATGGAAAGTCGAGACATATCCGTCGTCGACATAATTCGATCGACAACTACTCTCAACGAGGTTATCTCAATTGACTATGTGAAGTCAAAGGATAACATCGCGGATCCGCTTACGAAGGCTTAAGCGAGAGAGTTAGTAAGTAAGTCGTCTAGAGGAATGGGACTAAAGCCCTTGAAGGAATGAGTTTCTATGAAGGATAACCTAACCCGGTTGTTGGAGATCCCAAGATCGGGTTGAATAGGACAACCTAATCATAGAAATGTGGGGAAGTCACGTCAATGTGGGGAGTTACTAAATATTGTAACTTTCCTAGTCCATTCCTATAACAAATGTGACTTGTTGAGAGGTTAAACATATGGCTTTAATGATTCGAGGATGAAATCATAAACATAATGATTCAAGATGAAATCACAACACATATGTTTTTAATGATTCAAGATGAAATCACCTATGTGAGAGAGAGTGGGGTCGCTTGAAGGAAATGTGGGGCGCAATTCCTAAGAGCTCTTGCGAGAACCAGGCTAGTGTTCATGACCATAACGAACACGACTATGAGGACTTGACATTGTCGGGGAGAGTCTTGTGTGAAGTGTAATGTCGTCACGTAAATGGATGATGAGTTCAAGGACATCGCGTCTACTCGGATCTAGGAGACTAAGTGCATCTCACAAGGGAAGGTTCAAGGGTTACACCTACCTATCCTATGCAAGACTTAACATGAAATTTCACCAAAACTTTCGTGTGTTTTCGACCGATTTCCATTCATGTGGGGATTGTTGGAAAATGAGTATTGCAAAATGAGTTTTGCAAATTTTGGACAATATTTAATATATGTATATGTTATATATATTTATATTTCTTGGTAACTGCGTTCTCCTCGATGAGGAGCTTATGACGAGCTAAAGTATGTCCAAATTGGAGTAGAAATGAATGAGATATCGTGTCTCAAAGTGAGGCACAAAATGCGGAAATACTAAACTATCCCACATCGCCTAGAAGAGGAAGTGGAGACTAGTTTATAAGGAAATCATACTATTGAATATCAAATTCCTTTAGTTTGGTTATGCTCCCACTCCCTACGTCCTTGCAGCGGGGGGTCTGAGAAATGGGATTCGAGCTAAAATGAGTTCGAGGCTTCGAACTCATGCGAGCCAGCGACCTGCGGACACGAATCGACTCCGAAATCTCACCTCTGCGGTATCTTTTCTGAGAATTATGTGAAGTGATTCTCTTGAAGCACATGAGATTCTGTGAGAGCGAATTATGTGATGCACGGAATATCTTTGAAACACTGATTCTTTTGAAGCACATGGTTTCTGTGAAGTAATAAAACCGTGTAGATTGATAATTTCGAATATTCGTAATCTATTTTAGGAATAGATTTAGACTTTGTGCTTAAGTCTTATGAAATATGCAAATCGTGTTTTATAATATGAGATATGCATATATTTTTATTCGGTAGTATATTACGGCGGTAACCAAGCTAGGTATTGCCTATAAAATAAAATCTTCTCATTCGGTTTTGATACACGAATTACGTGACTCCTCTGCGACCATTTTCCGGCTATTCATTCGATCGAAAGCATAAGTTGCTTAAGTGATCTTCGAGGCAAGTTTGTCACGTCCGGTGTACATCGACTTTGGCGGTTGTACCACAGGAAGCAGACGGATGAATACATTTTAAGGGAATCGTGTTATACGAGCCTCTTGCCACGACCTTCTTGCTTTAATTTTATTAACGTATTATTATAGAGTCATCTTACGCTTCTACCCCATTAAATACTGTTGTTTTATTTTACATTAATTTATTTATTATTTGATAATCGATTTTATTATTTTAAAGTGTACACGTTTCCTACAAGTTAATCCCTCCTACTTCTGAAGTCAAAGTTATAGGACAGATTCTTCACAATATATCTAACATGAAATATGTGGTGTTTTGTAGCATTCATTTATGATCTGCAGTGGTTAGCAAAATTCCTAACAGAAATGTAATTAAGTTCTAGTAATATAGGTTCAAAGCTGAAATTTTGTTTGTTTTCACCCTAAAAAGTCAAAATTCTTATCTATGCTATTGCTAAATGTTCTCTTGACTTGTTAAGTCAACCTAATACTAACATTTAAGATTCAAGTTTATGCTGATTCTAGTGAAATTGTAATACAAAACACATCCTATTTGTAGAAATCTTTGAATTTCAACTTTTACATTACAAATTTCTTTTCTTAAAAATGTAAGATATTTGTAAAGATTAAGTATTTGATTTTTATCGTTTGACCTAAAAGCATCAAACTTTCTTTTGATTTATAAGGTTCTCATGTGAGATTAAACTTTGGCGGTTCTTGACCCAATATGATTTGAAACAGGAAGGAATGTTGAGTTGGCGGTAGAGCATGGATACAAAATACTACACCTTATCACTAGAATCGATTCATTGCCCTTATTTTAGCGATATGTTAGATATTGCTAAAACTAATGGCACAAAAGGCAGTTCAATTATTTTGACATCATTTTAGGACGGCCACTTCTGTTGGAATTATATAACATGACATTCAAATAAATAATCACAAAACATCAAAGTAATCAAGCGGAAGCGTATAGGATTTATTAATGAACAATTAATTAACATAAAAGAATATGCGTACCTTTTCTTGATTCTAGCCGAACAAAAATCAAATCCACAAACTAGCAATTGGGATGAACCCTAATTAGGGTTTATAGGATTATGTAATTACCCACTTACCGTTTTGTAATTCAATCCAAGATAATAACAAAAGTATGTTATTACTATGTTCTTGTACACACGTACTAAAGCTGAATTAAAGTAATGCTAGTTTTATAAAACAAATAACTTTGTTTGTGGAAAAAGAGTGGATCAACACCAATAAGGTGGCCGATCGGTTTGTAGAGCATACACACACACAAAACTGATTTTAGGGTTTAGCTAATGAGCACAAGAGATGGAAAAATAAAACCCCAAGCCTTGTTTATATACCCAAGCAAACTTGGTGAACAAGTTGGTTTTTCTTTCCTTGTTTTGTGTCCCTAGGCCGATCGGTTAAGGAGTCCCAAAAGGGATTCCAGAACCTTCCCAACTTTTGCAATTAAGTCCTTTTCCAAATACCTTTAACGCCCGTTAGTCCATTACTTTAATTACTTAACGTCCGTTAGTTATTTCGTTTAATAAATAAATAAATATAACATTTATATTTAATTATTAACTTTAAATTCTCATACGTAAAGTGTGCAATCCCATAGTCTCAAGTTCGATCCTAACACACGTCTATTAATTTATTGTCCATAAAACCAACAGCTCCCACTTGGACATATCTTAATAAAGTGATCACATCGGTTAGCGTCTAGCAACACTTGATGCCTCTAGTACAACTCGAGCAAGGCTCTGGAAAACCTTTTAATGATTTCTCATTATTATTATCCTTTTGTTTCTAATACCATGTTAAATAAAGATATGGAATTAAGTCATTCTTTATTCAACTATTACATTTCTCGTTATTAGTGATTGAGCAAGATTACAAATCTTACGAACATATTCGGGGAGAACTTTGGGCGCCGCAAACATCTTGTCAACCCTACGAGGGCCCAAGATATTAAACTCCAAATAAATTTGAAGGAACAAATTCTATCTTGACTACGAGAATAACCCATGAACTTTGCAACACTTGAGAAACAACCCTTATGACTACCGATTCGTATAGCGTTAAGTTGTTCCACGTAGTGCACTACATTCATGACACTTATCCGGTATCTCAAGTCGAGGATAACTATTCATAATTTACTTATAACAATATCCACAAAATAAATTATGTAGTTCGGATAAGTCCTATATTCAATTCATTGAATATCATCGAAATTGGTATGCATTCTCATCAATATACTTTCAAGTATATTCTACCATATCTCTGATTTGTCTTAGTTTAATGATACTCCCATATCATTAATTGACAGCAGACGATTTAGAATAAATAAATTTATTCACGGATTAAACATGCAAATATAGGATACAATATATTATAAAATCAAACATACCAAGTATTTGATTTATTATAACAATTGTTTAACATCCATATCCAAATACCAAATAGATCAATGCATGAAAATTCTGTTGATGAATTATGCCTCAAGTAATGACAATCATACTTGTTGACAAGACATAAATCAACCAACTTGATCTATCATAATTTTGAGAATACTTATTTCAAGAATTGATTAATGAAGTCCTTGTATGTGTGCATTCAACAATCCACATAATAATTCATAAAGTGTGTGACATCCTCTATCACCAATTTTATGACAATTTAAACTTTCAAACATTTTAAAGTTTAAAGTATTCTTATTCTTTTAATGTATAATGCAAGCTGCTCTTAGATAAGCACAACTAGGTCACATGGCCATTAACAAGGATGAAATCCTACCATGACTAGTATTGAGTGTCATCTCAATTAAACCGACATCATTGTATACAAACAACAATATGCTTATTAAAACTCAGTAAACTTTAATATCTCATTGTGTAATGTTTGATGCTTTCCTAACTTTCAAGTTTAAAGGCGATGACAATTTTCACAACATTTGACATATTGTTCATCTATAGAATCTAGGAGCAATTCGGTGAGGATGTAATTCTTTTAGAATATTCATTACACAAGTTATCTAATAACTTTTAATTAGATATCAATGTTGTCAAATCACTTCTTATTCAAGAATGATACAACAATTTTAATACACTACATGATGTACATGATGAATCTACATTCAAACTTAGAATTCATTCACGTTCTATCTTGTCAAAGATATTTATCAATTTCCCAAATGATATATCATGTTTTATTAGAATCATTTATTTTCTGCATGTTTATTAATAAACATATATTCAAGGTTGTATGTTTTAATTCTTAAATCTTACAAGTGAAGTTACATCAATCTAAGACTTAACATTTAGCTTACAAGGAATGCTACTTCCTATATGTTATACAACATATAAGATTTAAAACTTTAACATAATACTCCCACTAGCTTTCAGGAATACTTAAAATTTATCTTATTTCAATTACAAATCGAAAATGAGATTTAATAATTAAACATAAGAATAATTTCATAGATGCATGCATTTATCCATTCATGAATTATTTGCACTTCGTACACTTTCAAAGATTATATGAATTCAAAAAACCTTTCAATTACTTACCGTCCTCGCTCAAGTAATTTCTCAAGAAAGAGTTTTGATATTCTATTTCATATTTCATATTAATGAAAACAAGTATGACAATTATCATCTTTATATATTTAATGTGTCTTAGGAAAGAATATTTAATCATAATTAATTGCTTAAGTGTGATTAATAATCTTGTCATAAAACATGCATTAAATATGTACAATATTGTCCATATGATTTCTACATAGAAATTCAAACCACTAGGGTTTTCATCTCTTTGAAGAAACTCATTTCCATTCTCTAGTCTAACTATTAAGATAAACCAAATTTCCAAAATTGATTATCTTTATGGATGACATCTTTAGCATTCATAGTATGAGTAATTTACCCAATTCAATGTTCGGTAATCCATCATAATGATTATCGGGTTTACTATAATCCTGTAACTCATATTTCTCGACATATAAGTCAAATATCCGAGATATCCTTGCAGATCTATGAATGAAATTCCATCATCATGAGGTCTATCAATTACATGTCTAACCTCATCATGATATTTACTAGTGTGTTTTAGAAGATTATGTATCTTGTAATTTTATCTTTCAAGATAAAAAACTCCCACTTGCCTTTTGTAATATATAAACTATCTATATACTTTAGCAATTTAGAGCAAAACTACATTGTTCTCTTTTGGTACATTACAAATACACATTGATAATTCACGACTTAAGTTTGTTAACAACCTATTCATAAGTAGTTTAACAAATTCAGAATCTTCAATTTTAAAACTTAATGTGATTCATCACATTCCATAATGAAATGGTGTTTTATTAATCTTCTAGGTTGGAGTCATATTGAGTATATTCAATCCATACTCAATTTTCTAACCTTGTTACTTTTTAAGAAAGAAGTGATGGTTATCTTGAATCAAACAAATCAAATAGAGTTTGATTCTTCTAACTGAACATGGTATTCATTAGAATTAATATTGTAAGACAATCTAACAATATATAAGATAAACATATTCCTTTTGGCTTACCTATTTACCAAATAAGTCAACTTAATGGTATAATAGACTTTCCTAGCCAATTGCATGCTTTATAACACAAGTACCTTTTAACCAAGTCACTTCATATCCATGTTTCAACAAGAAACATAAACTGTTATAATCCCATTATACGTTATAAATCATTGATCAACTCAATAACTTCTTGTATATGTCTTAATTAAAAAACATAACAAGTTAACGTCTTACTTTATTATAAGTTTTAAAAGACTTTATGTTTATGTCTTTACAATGAATCATAAACATGTTTAACTAAAGTAATTATGAACACAACTCTTGGTTTCAATAGTAATTTCAAGTTAATTTATTTTAGTTCATAATAATGTAGGACTACATTATTTTTCATTTATATCATTCCAAAATACATAAATAAACAAATTGAAGTAGGATTAGATTACTTCATTTAATTTTATGTCATTCTAATAATACACAAATATTTAATTTGAATTAGTCTTATATATCATTTTGACACATGTTCTAAATACTTGTCTAATTTAGAAACTGCAAATATGTCCATGCAAGGTCTGACTTCACATAAAGATTTACTTTGTTGTTGCAATCTCGCCAAGTTCTCACATGACGTAAATTGCAACACCAAGTGTTTCTTGAATTAGATATGCTCAAGTTATATTAGAACGTTAGTCTCTTTCCTTGCAGTCAAGAGAATCCGTTAAATCATATACTTATATGTTGTACCTTGCACACAATATAGATTTCTCCCACTTGTGCATGGAACAACATCATGTAGCGATAAACAACACGACATATGTTTGTTTATGTGACTAATATGATTGTGTCATTGATATTAGCATAACTAGTAGATGTAGAACCACTTCATTGTCTAATAAGGAAACGTACATGACTATCCTTGAAAACATAAGTGTCTACAAGTGGAAAGTAATTATCTTAAGACATTCTAGAGATAATCTGGGTTACTACCAAGATGACAAAGCTTGTAACTCCCACTGAATAAGAGATCATTACATTAATTCTTTATTCAGTAATAAGAACACAACACTCCCACTGGATTTGACAACATTGAAAGTGTTTCATTAACCAGTAAAAGGAAATAGTGTTCTATTTACTTCCCTACACTTTTGAGAAAGTCCATACATAACAATTACTTATGTACTAAAAGCATGTATTCTACTATGTAGATGATGAATGTATCCATCAATGCTATTAACTTGAAAAATTGGGCATGCAATTTCTTTCTTAATAGTTCTACTATTCCAACAATTGTAAGTAGTACTTTTAAATGGTCAAAGCACAATAACTAGATAAAATATGCTAGTTTGTCTTTTACCAATTATCTGATAATTAGTCTAGCTTCTAATTTAATAACTTTCGAAAATATGCAATTTTCTTAACTATTAAAATTTGCTTACGAGTTATGTATTTAGAATTTAGACAATTCTAATTGTCCTATCATACCTTTCTTCATTCATGAAAAGGAATAGGGTTGAATCTCACTCTTTCACGTGAAAAGAGGACTAGGTTTATTCTTTTAGTAACGTTGACTCTACTAAAACCCTTACGGTGTAGATCAATTTTACCAATACTGAGAATAACCTCGTTTCGGTTTAATGTTGCATTAATACATTTAAAGAATTAGCAAAATTCAATTTTAGTATTTTCGATAATTAAACTTTTCAAGAAAATAAAATACCCAAGGTAATATTCATATAACCATAGAATTTTCTCGAAAACTAGGATCCAAATTATCATAGGTTCATTACATCGCTTGATCCGCTAGCAACTAACGCATATAATAAGGTAATCAGTCGAACATTAATTGGCAAACAATTTCCAACTCCTAGATCATTATGGGATTTATATTTTCCAATGCTATTGCAAATATAAACATGTTTCATCCCATCTTATGCCATTGAGTCCGGTCTCACTTCCTACTCAACTTAAGTGTCTAACTTAAAGAAGCGCAAATATGTCCATGTAAGGTTTGACTTTACATAGAGATTTACCTTTCCATCACAATCTCGCCAAATCTTGTCATGGCGTAAATTGCAACTTCAAGTGTTCCTTTTAATTAGATGGCATATAACTTAATTTAAAAGGGTACTAGTTTTGATTTTATGTGGTCAAATCAAATATGTACAAAGATGTCATGCATTCATCTTGTAGCATAATTTTAATAAAAAAACTTTTTATTACCAATTCATAAAGATCAAATTATCAAAGTTTTGATTGAGGTATTGGGTTCACCAATCAAGGAATTTAGTGTTAATTATCATCCATTATACCGTACTTTTGCATAAGTGTAAACACTTAGTGTTTGGATAATTACCACCGGTGGCGCATGGAATTAAAACTAATTCGCCACTTAAGATGAGCTTGTACTTTTATGGCTTACTAAGTAGCTCCACTCGAACTTCTGAGGGAGAGGACCGTAAGCGCAAAGCATAACCTTAGACATCCTTTCAAAGTATTTGTCGCACTTCTTAAATAACCCCTTTATAGTTCATTCTAATGGGTGAGCCGTTCAGTCATTGTACCAAAGTCACCAATCAATTAAACTATTGAAAACTTAACTCTTCCAAAACAAATCAAATTTTACCATTGTTTAGTCCGTATTATTTTCTATTCAAAATTACCCTTTGCTTAAAACTGTCAGCACATAATAAACAAACAAGTAATACCAATAAAAATAAACTACTAAAAACAATGCACACATAATAAACAATTTATACATGTAAACAAGTAGCCACATGCAACTTATTCGATAAAACCCTATTAATAATCAATGTCTAGGTTAAATTAATGTATATATTAATTTAGGGTTTCACTCCAACAATAGAAAGTGAACCACATACATCGATGAATCGATTATAAACCCATAATTAATGATATACCAAATTGCATAATTGATTCATTAATATATGTAATGGAGTCTTCCCAATTCAAGATTTATCGAAATAAATATTCTTAACAATTAAACAATATCAAAGTAACTCATCCATGACTAACATGCATGTATAATCATGGATACATCATAACAATTATACAAATAGTCACAAGATCGCATATAAAAAATTCCATGACACATAACAAATTATTCATGAATTAATCACGTAACTAATATATTAATTCTAGGTTTTAATAAGGTTAGCAAACAATTTTCAAAACCCTAAAAAAATTTATGTATGTGCCGACATAAAAAATATAAAGTGCGCCAATTTATAAAAAAATCGACCAAACAATATAAAACATAAACCCTAGATCAAACATATCAAACATCATACAATTATATGTTTTATTACGCGTTTATGTAATTAATTACTCATTAAAACCAATGACTCGTGATGCCACTGTTGGAATTATATAACATGACATTCAAATAAATAATCACAAAACATCAAAGTAATCAAGCGGAAGCGTATAGGATTTATTAATGAACAATTAATTAACATAAAAGAATATGCGTACCTTTTCTTGATTCTAGCCGAACAAGAATCAAATCCACAAACTAGCAATTGGGATGAACCCTAATTAGGGTTTATAGGATTATGTGAATTATCCCTTACCGTTTTGTAATTCAATCCAAGATAATAACAAAAGTATGTTATTACTATGTTCTTGTACACACGTACTAAACCGAATTAAAGTAATGCTAGTTTTTATAAAACAAATAACTTTGTTTGTGGAAAAAGAGTGGATCAACACCAATAAGGTGGCCGATCGGTTTGTAGAGCATACACACACACAAAACTGATTTTAGGGTTTAGCTAATGAGCACAAGAGATGGAAAAATAAAACCCCAAGCCTTGTTTATATACCCAAGCAAACTTGGTGAACAAGTTGGTTTTCTTTCCTTGTTTTGTGTCCCTAGGCGATCGGTTAAGAGTCCCAAAGGGATTCCGAACCTTCCCAACTTTGCAATTAAGTCATTTTCCAAATACCTTTAACGTCGTTAGTCCATTACTTTAATTACTTAACGTCCGTTAGTTATTTCGTTTAATAAATAAATAAATATAACATTTATATTTAATTATTAACTTTAAATTCTCATACGTAAAGTGTGCAATCTCATAGTCTCAAGTTCGATCCTAACACACGTCTATTAATTTATTGTCCATAAAACCAACAACTTCCACCTAATAGAATAAGCGCAACAGGAAGACAATAAGCGCAACACGTAGAAGGCGAGTTTGGTCATACAGTATCATTGACGCATATAAGAAAACGAATTAAGTTAAAAACATAATTAAAAATATATAGAAATGCTCGATTGATTAATAAGTTTGATGATTACATAATCTCCAATGACTATTAACTACTACTCGAGCATCAAAAACTATCACTTGCGGCTTCACTTGAGTATATCAACAATGAACCCAAAAACTTCCTAAATGATTTAAATCGGCATCAAAATCCTTTATAAACCTCCAACGACCTATACATCCAATATCCCCATGAAACTAATCTCTACCATCCAATATCCCCATAACCGAATAAGTCCTCCTCCGACCAACCTCACCAAATCAAACATCAATCGATTATTTTAGCAAAACCTACCAGACTAGACTATTGTTAAACTAAGTGGGGGTGTGTGTGTAAAATTGGGATATGGTTTTTATTTAGTAGATATGGCCATCACCAATATAACAAACACACGTGTAGGGGATATGTAATAATAACGAACACTGTGGATATGCTTAATACTCTGAAAGGCGTGTGAACACTTTCAGATCGAATCAATTCGGTGGTTCTACCAAATTATTCAATCGGATACAATTCAGAGTTGAGAATTTTCTGTATGTTTGTGTATGAGATATAATGAACCGTTAGAAAATATATGACCAAATAAACCGTATATAACTATGATACGGGATAACTGCCAAAGCAGTTTTAGGGTTTCCAAGTTGTCAAGTTTTGTCCCTCAATTTCCGAAAATTAGTTTCTGATGTACATAACTTCAGCAGAAACACAACCATTTCAGCAGAAACATAACTTCAGCAGAAACACAACTATTTCAGCAGAAACATAACTTCAGGAATTTTTACATAGCTCGACCCGGCCGGGCTCGCCTGGACTATGACCGGGGCGCCGCCCCGACTGTCCTCAGGGCTTCGCCCTAAGATCATAATAAATTCAAGTAGGTGTGCACTCGCACTCCAAACCTAAATGATGTATTATTATGATGAAATTGGTCAAAACAAGTTAATCCAATTACACTAAAATATCCAACAACACATACTTAGACAGCACCAGCCGCCGGAGGCGGTGGTGGTGGTGGTGGTTTTTTAGAAATGGGAGGTGGGAGAGGGTTTGGTTTGATGAGGTTCTTTTGCATATCACCAACTCGGGTGTCCACTTTGGGCTGGCGCTCCCTCCCTATCATGAGAGACCGGTCACGCTTTTCTGGGCATGTCACTTCATGGAGGTTGATGATATCAGGAGAACCACGCTCATCACAGAATTCACATGTGATCCATGTACCATAGTTTTGGCTTTGGGCTTTTTTGGGAGGCATTTTCTCTCTTGTGAATGTGACTAGAGTGAAATAATGGAGTGTGTGTATATTTGATTGATGATATGCATGGGGGTAGAGGAGGGGTGTGGGGCCAAAATCTGTATACCCACGTTTATATTTTTACTTAATTTGTAAAATGTCAATTATCATTAGAATTTGAAGAACCTATTTTGCTATATCTGTTATGTATGGTGTGAAGGAATATATTCCTTCTATGTATAAGTGCTTCTAGACTTTAAAAAAAAAATCAAATCAAATCAATATAATTGAGTTAAAAATTTTGCCCATCATGTTAAAGAGCAAGAATAAGTAAAATAATAATAATAATAATAATAATAATAATAATAATAATAATAATAATAATAATAATAATAATAATAATAATACTTTATAAAAAGTAAATTTTCTTGTTTTGACTAAATAACTCTCCGTCCGAAGCTTTATATAAAAGCTCATGAAATCAAATTTCAAACATATAAATTACAATGGCTTTTGTTATTACTAATTTAAAGACTTTTTTTTTACGCCAAAATATTTGCATTATTATTGAAATCTCATTTAAGCTAGTTCACAAAAAGGATACTAATAAACAACAATACATATTTAATATTTGTAAATAGAAGTAATTAGTATTTACTCTGTAAGAGCATGTCCAACAATAACGCCGGAACCGGCGTTATTGCCGCGTTACCCGGCGTTATTTGGTGTTATTATTGGAAGGCCGGTGTTAAATGGGTGTTAAAGGGGCGGCGTGATAACTACCAATTCATATGGTAATTGAGACCCACGATACCTAATTAGAACACAAAATAAAATAAAATAAAAAGTCTATTAAAAAATTCATATTTTTGGCATTTTCTCACATTCACACACGCCAATTAAGTGGCATTCAAAATGACACAAGGGGAAGATGATTTAGTAATTAACATGAGGTTTGACGCGACAAATTAAATGAGTTGCCACCTAGACTTTGGCTTCATTTGTGCCACCATACCGGCATATACCCCATGGTCTAAGTACTAATCAATCTTTTGTAGTCCAATTCGCATGCAATAGAAAGCGAACTTTTTTGCAGCTTTGCTAATGGTTATTGGATTTCTTTCAAATGAAGTCAAAGCATTTTATGTATCATGTTTTGCATACACTTAACACTTGTATGAGAGAATATATGCACTTCTGGGTCCTCAATGATTTCCTTTTGGCTTGAGACAAGCCGTGACTATGTTTTTAGTTTGCTTCTTTCTCTAATGCACTAATTGTTAGTTTATGGACATATTTTAATATGCCTTATCATGAGTCAGGACATTCGGCTGAGGTTAATCCATCCATTGGTCAGTGGAACATGTTGATCTGGTGACTTTCGCTTCATTAACCATTATAAAGTTTTGATCATAGTCTGATGTTCTATCTGAACTTTTAAAATGACTCATACATACCATCTGTACAAAATCGACTTTTTTCTCCATACTTCCCCGACAACTACACACCTGCTAAGAAAAGCCCGCCAAAACACCACCACCTGCTAAAAATATGGCGCCCAAAGAAACCCCCTTCTCACGCGCAGCTATAAGCTTGGCAGTCACATCTTTTAAAAATCACACTCACATCACATGCATGTTGGATATTTTAGTGTAATTGGATTAACTTGTTTTGACCAATTTTATCATAATAATACATCATTTAGGTTTGGAGGTGCGGAGTGCACACCTACTTGAATTTATTATGATCTTAGGGCGAAGCCCCTAAGGGACGGGTCCGGGCGCCCACAATGTCAGTGGTGGTCCAGGCGTGCAGCCTGAGGTCCAAGGCGAAATTTTTATTTCAATGAAGTTGCTATGTAAAACTTCTGTGAAATTCCTCACGACGGATTCTGTGAGTTATGAATCATTGAAGCTATGATTCTCATTGAAGCTTTGATTCTCTTTGAAGTTATGTTTCTCGAAATTAACTTTCGGAAATTGAGGACAAAATTTGACAACTTGGAAACCTAAAACTGCCTTTGGCAGTTATCCTGTATCATAGTTATATACGTTTATTTGGTCATATATTTTCCACTGGTTCAATATATCTCAGACACACACATACAGAAAATTCTCATTCTCTGAATTGTATCCGATTGAATAATTTGGTAGAACCACCGAATTGATTCGATCTGAAAGTTTTCACACGCCTTTCAGAGATTAAGTATATCCACAGTGTTCGTTATTACTACATATCCCCACAATGCATCTTCACCTTTACCTTCACTTATCTACCATTTATTCTTATTTTTTTCAATTCTTGGATCCAATTGAAATGACTGGCTAGAAATTGCGTTTGGGTTTTAATCTACATTTGTTTTTGTTTTCTTTTTTTTTTTTCGTTATTCTTTATGTGTTTCAAGTTGAGGTGATAACAGTGATATTCTATAAGTTATTTTGCCTTATATGTTTACACATGGGTTCAGTTTATTCATCTATGTGTAAGATATGAAGGTGATTTAACTATGATGACGATGATATGTTTCTATACCTAAAGCTTTTTTTTGTGTGTAAATGAGCATATACCTCTATTATAATTGATCTATAGCAAACGTAGAATTGTTGTTGTATCACCTGATTTGTGTTTGAGGTTTGGAAATTTTGCTTAATTTGTTGTCCAAATTTGGTAAAAAAAATCCTTTACAGGTATACTCGAACGCAATTTCAGTAATCCGCCTACTTAGACCTGTTTCATAGTCATAGCCTTCCCTCTGCCCACGACTAGATTTAAGAGATTGACAATACTGAGCTATACACATGCTGCTTCATAACGAAACCTGTTTGTGTGACTTGTTATAGGTTCTTAGCTGAATTTAGGATGATGTTGCACTATCTTATTACAACTATACTTCCCTATGGTGTTAGTAGTCCAGTTCAACTTATAGCCCTTTCTAATTGTATCACAGGAATACGCTTGCATTTAGTGTTTTGTAGAGCTTTCCATTACTACGTCTGCTGATTGTTACTTGATTCACTAAATAGTAAATACCATGATTGTTGTTATTACCTTATCAGTGTGATGTGAAGGATTAGTTGCACTTTTAGATTAAACATCTACAAATTGATGTAAGTTACACCTTAGTAGTTGGGTGTTTATATCACTGCATAGTATGGTATGGCTTCATCTATTTGCCTGTCAAATGGCCTAATGTCGCAACATGAAAGAAGGCTTGTGGAATAACTGCATAAAAATTATGGTTAATCTAAAAAAGTTCATTTCCATTGGGGTTCGCAAGCTACCTATTGTCCATCGCTACCACCAAACTAATGAGAAATTAAGGAACTTCCAATGATAGTCGCAAACTGATACTGAAAGTAGCAAACTTGGTGTGTCACTTGGGTACAAAAATATATTGGAGGCTTGAAGCTAATAATTACTTTGGAGGATTTGTAATCGAAAGAGAACAGAAGAGATAGTGATAATCTAACTTTTTGTTTGTGGCGCTTTTTGTGAATCAAATGACTTCTACGAGATGTGAATTTATACAATAGATAGATATCACCACTGATTATAATTACTTAAATTGTTTGGGTATCCACTTTTAGTTGATCGTACAGGTTCTTTATTTACACTTTTCATGATAAAATGTCTTTATATGTTTCAGTTGAAATGTTCGGACTAGATTTTTGCAAACAGCGAGTAATTGCAATGGCAGAAGTGGATTGAGAGACTATTGTTGCAGTTTGGAGTGTGAGTGACTTGGTGTATGGGTGGGTTTGAGTTGCACACTCACTGGTAGTTGGATAACTAAAGTTGCACTACTACATATGTTTTCGAAAAGTGGAATGGGTCCTCTGAGCTGCTGGTCCTTCTGAGGTATTTTTGCAGACCTCTTTTATATCAAGTGTCAAGACCTATTTTTGCGAAAGTGTCGTGTCTTTATCTTTTTGGGTATCGTCATTTGTATCTATAAACATTTTAAGAGAAATGCTTACAAATGTTTGAATAGCTATGCATAATTTTGTCATGTTGGTAAAATTGTCTTCAATAACATGGGGCCGGCTCTGTTTCAGGTTGAGTTACATTAACAATGTTACACCACTTGGCCATACCAATTTTTCTTTAAATTCTCGACAAACATTAGAAACAAGAAAATAACCTGACAAGTTACAACTAGGCCCAACATTAAAAATAAAACCAACCAGTCAGCGGGGGCAACACTGTCATGTCTGCCACTCTGAATGGCAGGCTTCCTTATGTGACCGATTGGCCAACCATAATATTGTGGGCCGATGTCACTCATTGTCAGCCTGGAGAAGATTTCAGCCCTTCGATTGCCGCTGTGAGCTGCTATGCCTATTGTTCTTACTTTATTGCATTATTTAGAAGGTAGCAGTTCTGACCCACTTGACCTAAAACTGGTTTTAAATGATTTAGTTTGATTTTGAATGAGTCAAAAGTTCCACCTGCCTCTTAACTGACGTAAACGTGAACCATCCTAAACTACAAATCAGGCAGAATGTAAAAACTTGGTAAAAAAAAAGGAAGACGGGACATTTGGGTTAACTAGGTCAAACGGGTGAAAAGTCAATGAAAGTGTCTTTATAAGCTTAACTGTTAAGATGTCTAAAGTTTCTTTGTTGAAGACCGGATTATACGACCATTATGGTGTTTATAATCTAAATTAATACATTAATAATTAAATAGTTTTAAAAATAAAAATAAAATATGACAAAATGTTATCAGGCCAGTCAAACTCGACATGTTTGACCTCATATTGTATATGACCAATTTGGCCTGTACTTATTGTCTGAATTACCTGACCCATACATTTTCCACTTGTACATATTTTCTGTTATCTGACCCATTTTGACCCACGATACGACCTACCATTTTCCCTGTTTGTGTATCGTAAATGTTCATTATGCAGGAGGTTGCTTTGATGGACTGGCCACATAGTACAAGGCCCTTGTAGCTGCAGACTGCACTCTACAAAACCACATAGGCAGTAATTCATTCAGGACTCGTACACAAACTGTACTGGTCCTGAGAGAGGTGTAACTCTTGGAGGGCTGATGAGGTAAAGATTTAGTCCCTTTGGAAAAGAGTATTCGCTTGGTATTGAATTGAATTTAGGATAACGGAGATCTATCTTTCTCACTTACTTGGTTTTGCAGAGAGCTTTTGACATCTTTCAAGAAGCAACCAGACATTGTATTCTACAAGGATGGAGTAAATGAGGGCCAGTTTAATGAAGTTCTGCTGAATTATGGACAAGATCCGAAAGGTACTTCTCGTTTTTCATTTTTTTAACACTTTAAACATGTTTGTTCCTCTGTTTGCAATATAATGTTTGATGTTTGAGGCGTGTATCTCGTTGCAGGAGAACTGCATGCCTCCTGTGACATTCATTGTGGTTCAGAAAAGGCATCATGCACTTTTCTTTCCTGTGAGGCATGATGATAAAGCTTGTTGGAAATGTATATATTTACAAACATGTGAATGTCCGGATTCGAACTCGTGACCACGGGATTGCACACATTAGCGAATGAGAATTAAAGTTAATAATTGATGTTTATGTTTACGATTAATTATTGCACATTAAGTCCGGTTAACGATCGTTAAGTATTTAACGGAAAAATGACTAACGACCGTTAAATGAAAAGAGAAAGACTAGTAATGGAAAATCTTGAAAGAAAAAGTTATGGGTTTTCTTGTGGGCTTGTCCCATGGCCGGCCACAAGGGGTTATCCCAACCCAATCCCTAACTTATTCCCAAAGGTATCCATGCACTATATAAACAAGGCTAGGTTCTAGGGTTTCTCACACACTTTGTGCATTGAATTAACCCTAGATCTCTCCTCTCCTCTCTCTTGTCCCAATCGGCCGAACACCCCATTGTTAGGGAGTTTGGTTTCGTTTTCTTAAGGACTTGTGTTAGATCTAGCAATCGCTTGATTCGTTGGTTAATTCGTGTACAAGAACGTGGTAGTAAGACACTATTCTTACACCATATTGGCTTGAGTTGTAGAACGGTGAGACAACTCTTCAAACCACTTCTTTGTTTTGCTCAAAGGATCCGACATTCGCAAGAGATACGTTACGCATACTTTCGCTTAATTATTTATTTGTTATGATCTTTAAGTCTTCCGTGTGTACTCTTGATGTCTTTATGTTTTATTGTATTTTATATATCATAAACTCAACAAAGCTAGCACCGACAGGAGTGGCAATATTCTTACTGGTGATTGTTGTTATATAGACTCGTAATGTGTGTGTGTGTGTGTGTGTTTTTTTTTTTTTTTTCCTCTTCTTAATTCTTTTCTAATGGATTAAATCTATCAGGTACTGTGGTTGATACTTGATACTAAGGTTTGTCATCCCCGAGTTCAGTTTCTACCTCTGCAGCCATGCTGGCATTCAGGTGAAACCTTTTAACTGTATATTATTTTTTCCAAATATCTCCTGTATGTGAAATATCAAGTAAAATAACTACCATTTCAAATTTTGGGTATGCTATGTGCACCCAATTATTTTCATCTTTCAGTATTTTTATAAGACATCATGGATCAACTGTAAAAATGTTAGGTTTTGTATATCATACATTATTCCTAATGGAAACTTGTGTTTGCAGTTCCCGCCCGCATACTATGCTCATTTGGCTGCATTCAAAGTTCAGTTTTACATGGTGTGAGATTAGTCAAACAGTGATCCACGTGGTCGGTGTGGAACAAGAGATGTGTGTCTGAAGTTGGTCTTTTCCGGTAATTCATAACAATGTGCAGAGTGTCACGTCCTACTGCAAGGTTGGTGATGGCCTCTTAGAACCTTAAATACGTCCGAACACCCCGCTCCGGCACTATTGGATTTTGTTTATATGGAGACTTTAACTTATAGTTTATAAATGGGGTTTGTGCTCTTTCATTATCCCCCATGCAGCATGTATCTTACATTGCAAACAAAGCTTTGTGCTTTTGTTTGTGCCTAATATATTATTGGCATGATGCTAGTTTTTGAGCAATGAGATGTTTGAGATATTTGACCATTGATGCGCCTAATAATGATTTGATATTATTACTTTAACTTTCTATTGTCTAAAAGCATTGTACTAAGGTAAATGGGTTAATATGTTAACCTGCACTAAAATATCCATTAGTGGCACTTGTAGTTTAAAAATCAAAAAGGGCATTAAAGTAATTTTTTATAAAATTATTATTTTTTTTTAAAGGTGAATTTCTTATAAAAGTGATTCGTGTCGGGTTCGACAATGGAGGTCTAGAACTACGTTGTCTAAACCAGTCCTGCTAGAGAGCTCCCTCGCGCGAAATGCCTATTTCAATACCCAATGGGGAAAACCCCTACTAATCCGTCAAGGCACGACAATTAATAGGGTAAAACTCGCTTTTCCAAGATTCGAACACAGGGTTACTGGACCCAAACCCTTCATTAAAGGACTACTTGAAGGAAAATCCTCATTCAAACCCTCGCATGATTTGAACTCAAGACCTCCTCCCCAAGAGCCCCTGGGACTCAGGTGGCCAACCCGATAAGTCGGTTGGTTTTATAAAATTATTTAGGAAATCATGCATTTCCTTTGGAAAAAAGGTAGGGACAGGGAAAATATATGTAGACTTCTGCAAGGACCGAATCAGATATTTTTAAAGTTTTTACAAAGAAAATGTAGGTAATTGCCTACATTATAATGTGGGTCATTTGCATATTTATCCCTCTAAAGATGCAAAATTGCATATATATCCTTTGCATGCATAAAAATCATTGTACTATGTGCATCAAAAAAAAATTGTAAAAAGGATATATATATAATTATGAGAAAATTTCTTAAACGAACACTTTCTGCTACTAGTTTACACATATAAACCTCGCCTATATATTTTTCTAAAATGAACTTTTCGATATTATCGTTAGATTTCTACCGCATATGTTTTAAACCGACACGCAGATAACAGGTTCCAGGCGTGAGTTTGGCGAAACAAACCAAAAGTGAGGGGCGATTCTAGGCGCGCCCGGCGAGAGGGTGGTGGGCGTGGCTGTCTGCGTGGGCGTGGCACTGGCGCGGAGTCGGGCGCCCGGGAAATGATAGGGATGGGCAAGCTTGGGCTGGGTCACGAAGCTTCAGCGAAGGTGGGGAAATGCTAGGGCTAGGCGAACTTTTAGGCGAGGGCCGAGTGAGTGGTCATGCTTCATAAAATTTTCAACATGCTGCAAACTGCAAAAAATACACACAAGATGTGTTGGGGAAGATGTGTTGGTGAAGACTCTCGATGGTAGGAGTTTAAAGAGTGTTGGCCATTTTTATAGTTGAAGTAAGATAGGAATCTTGGAGAAGATGAAATGATGAATAAATATTTATGGGGAAAGTGAAAAGTAATTAAATATGGGCAGTTACTGGTTAGGTTTTTCCTCTATTCAATGGCCATCTCAAGTCATTATCAAAGAACGAGAAATATAAAATAAATGCTAGTGGTCCCAAGCCATTTTGGTAAACTGAAAATAAACGGTTCAATGTAATCCATCCATAATTAAATACATAATAATACTCCGTATATAATTAAATGGTTTTTCCCAATAAAGGAAAAAAAAAAAACCAAAGACTAATTTGTTAAAAAGCTGCGATTATTATCCATAAATCGAAGTTTGAGGTACGAATTCGATCTTTTAATCTTAAATTGATGTTTCTTAAGATATAAAGTTTCGATCTTGAAGCTTAAAAGTTTGATATATGTCATAAATTAGTGTTAATTATTATTTTAGTGAGTTTTAATTGCCTTGTATATTGATTTTAAGGTATGAATTCAATCTTTTAATCTTAAATTATGATTTTAAGATATAAAGTCTCGATCTTGGAGCTTAAATTACTGATCTTGAATCTTAAAAGTTTGATTTATGTCATAGATTAGTGTTCATTATTATTGTTGTCATTTTTAATTGCTTAGTATATTAATTTAAGGTATGAATTATACCTTCTAATATCACATTGATGTTTTTCTAGATATAAAGTTTTGATCTTGGAGCTTAAATTACCGATATTGAATCTTAAAAGTTTGATAATATGTCAGTGTTAGTTTTAATTTTTGTGAGTTTTAATTCCAGTGTATATTAATTTAAGGATAAATTCTAGTACCTTGTAATCTTAGATTGATATTTTTTAAGAATCAGAGTTTCCATCTTGAAGCTTAAATTAACTGATGATTTCGTTTTATTATTATCTGTCATACCTCCTGCTGCTGCTGCTATATTAGTGTTAATTATGCTGTAGGAGATTTTTTTTGTGTATGACTTTTTCTTCATCTTTGTGGATTATAGTATATTAAAGTTTGGGAAGTTAAAAACTACACAGTTTTAACACTAAAAGAAAGACTGTTGTGAGATTGATTAGTGATATGTTTTTGAAAGTCTTGAGATGTTTACTTGGTTCAAATTCTATTTTTTCACGCTGTAGTTTGTTTTTAATCTTTATATAGCACTGATAAGTTCAAGAAACTTTTTTTAAAGTTCTAAATCATAATTTAAGGTTATATTTCCCTCCTTTTTATCCAAATAATTGTGTTTTTTTAATGACTTATATACTTTAAATTCAACTTTAGTTGCATCCTATAAGATTAGTGGTATGCAATCTCAAAATAAGTATTAAAAAGAATTTTCTTTTTTCTTTGTTGTTTAAAGGTTTATTATTGCTTCTTACCAATGTGTATTTTGATCCAGGAAAGAACATATTAGGATGGAACAGAAGCATATTTTTTGTAGTTCACTATACAATCAAATACCTCCCCTGTCTGCAAATAATCAGTGGTTTGTTGCTCAGAACCTTGATGCCAAAGATGAAACAGAAGTTCAGATTTTCTACAATCTACATGACCCGCTTCGTCATTCTCGATGTCGAATCCCTGAGTTGCTTGGGAAACATGTCCGAGGGTGTTTCTATGGCTGGGTGATTCTCTCCAACTATCCACACAATGTCATGTGGTCTCTTTGGAATCCTGACACATCAAAGTTCATCAATCTCCCACCTTTGATCAATAAAAAATCAGACACCAATGATGATGATGATGATGATGATGATATGGACTATTGTTGTTTGTCTTCCCCTCCTGATGATCCCAATTCTATTCTTATAATGACAAGAACCGAAAAACCCTACCTTGTGTTTTGTAGATTGTGCCCTAAAAGAAAGAAATTAAGATGGACTGAAAGGTCATATGCTAAACAGGTCAAAAAAGTAACCGGTGTTGATGGTTTTCTGCAGTGTCTAGCTTGTTGCAATGGTAAAGTATATGCCTCTGTCACAGACAGTTATCTTGTTGTAGAGTTAAGCATCGTGGTTAAGGATACGGGAGTTGCCATAAATCTGTTGTCATTATTGATGTTTCCTGAACCCAGCTTAAATGGTCACAACCGGCTTCCTTATCTTGTTGGATCTTGTAAAGATATATTTTCCATATACATAGATTTTGATGAGGTTACAGAAACCATTGGCAATGTGTATTTGTTCAAACTTGACATGAATAGTAAGACGTGGGAAGAACTCGAAGACCTCAAAGACGCAACTATTTCCTTGGAAATTGATGGTTATCTGTACCCCGAATTTCACAGCCTTGCAATTAGGTCAGAGTTGGGGGGCTATATACATATTCTCGGTGAAAATGGGAGAATATACTCGTATCACGTCAAAGATAAAACAATCTCCTTATCATCTATGCCTTGTTTAGCAGGAACAAGCCATATGTCTACTTGGGCAATGCTTGAATGCAAAAGGTATTGTATTACTAACATTGTTTTCTCAGTAAATTACATAAGTCGTTCCTCTAGTTAGTTAAAATAAATGGATATTGTATCTTTGTGATGTTATTTGCATAAATGGTTATCTAACGGAAATCGTTCTCAGTACTTTTGGTCCCTCGTGTGTAATTAGTTGTGCCTTTCATTTAAAAGGTAACGGACAAGGGACCAAAAAACGAAAGCAAACCTTGCAATTAGGGACCAAAGTTTGCAAATAGTATCAATGAGGAACAATTTCGTTTTTTATCACTAAACCACAAGGAAGATTTTTGTAATCTACTTTTGTTTTATTTGTAGCAGGAAAATTTTCTTACCAAATCATATTTGTGTAGGTTGTTAGAAGGTGATCATAAACAAGAAGAGGACAAGAAAGATAAGATAGTAGTAAGTAAAGTTAAGAGTGATGAGGTTGAATTTATTGGCATGACTGATGAGTCACACTTGCTCAATCTTCCGTTTGGTGTTTTGGAGATGATTATGGCATCTTCTGTTGGTGTGGAATACATGAACTTTCGTGCTTCATGCAAACTGTGCCATTTAGCAGCACCTATAATACAATGGAGCAATCAAACAGCATCAAAGAGGCTGCAATTGCAGGCGTATTCATTAGTCTCACCTTGGCTAATGGTGTTTGGAAAGCACACCATCACTCTTATTGATCCTATGTTTGGTGACAAGTATTTTATAAAAACACCTCGAGAATTAGAATTGATTGGTGTACTAAAAATACATTGTTCAAGGTATGGTTGGCTACTGATGCGTAAATATGACGGACCCCTCTTTTTCTTTAACCCCTTCACAAGTGATACTCGCGAGCTTCCAATTGATCCTTATCTAGAGAGCTTTGATTTCTCAGCACCACCTACTTCTCCTAATTGTATGGTTGTTGGATTTACATCAGTTTATGAATGGCATGTTCATATCCACTTTGTAGGTCGAGAATCATTTTGGCATAAATATGCCCTTACTTTTGGTAATGACGATCCATATTTTTACCGCTTTCCAGCATTCTATGGTGGTGATGTCACGCATTGTGTAACGGTAAAGGAGTTCATGTTTTCAAAGAATTGGGTGTTGGAGATGACAATTTGATATGGAAGGGTGTTCTAAAGGAAGCCCCAATAAGTTGTTGCACATCAAAGGCACAACACTTCCTAGTGAAATGTGATCATGAATATAAATGTGATCAACATCTTATACTAGTAATTGTGGGCGAGTTTGGAGAATCCGTAGAAGTATTCATGCCAAATGAGGATACCGGTAAATGGGAGAAAATAGATGATATAGGAAGGCACATGATTTATATTGGTGATAAAACATCTTTATGCATGGAAGCCAAAACACCACACATGGAGAACAAGATATATTTTCCAAGATTGCGTTCCGGGAAGATAGTATTTTATTCTCTCGAAACATGCAAGTTCCACACGTTCAATGGTAAAATTATCCACGAAAGTTTTGGGGACTTCTTTGGAACACTAAATCATCTCCCGCATAATGCGTGGATTGAACTAAGTTGGTCCTAGTTAGACTATATTATGTTTTGTAACATTATGGATTGAAAGTTAATCTTTGACGAAAATGTACGTAGCCTAAGCCGGGTATCCCGTGAACGTTTCCGACCCTTTTCTTGGCCACCCCCAAGATGTGTATCTAGTGAGGTTTGAAACCTAGACCTCTTGTGCGAACTATTTTATAAGAGTTATTATATAATAGTATCTGGGTTTCATAATTGTTTCAAAACGATCAAAAACGCTGAAACTTTGTTACTGTTTATTGATTTTTCCCGTAGAGATAGCGGAAGTTTAGAAAACTGTTTCTTAATAGGTAAAATGCTGACATGGATGCAAATTGAAAAATGGTTTGTGATAGTTGAATGTTTTTTGTCGATTTTCGTAAGTTGAATGGTAATAAACTTATAATTATGATCTTTGAAGTCTATTGGCTGAATTAGAAAAATGAGGAGAAAGTTTAGGGGCGCTTAGTTGGTGAAATTTTTCTTGTTTTTCTGCTTTCGAATGGAATGGTTTTTCTCCTCTGTAGAAGAGTTGAAATTTGAAAATCCGCTTAGTTGAGTTATATTTGGGAAATAAAAAAGTGAGAAGGTGAAAGGAAATGGTGTTATTATTTGGGAAATGAAAAAAGTGAGAAGGGTGTAATGGTATTTTCATTTTTTTTATTAGAAATTGGAAAATGAGAATTTCATATTTTTGGAAAATTATTGGAAAAAAGTGCGACTAAACGGATTTTCAGTTTTTCTCTTTTCACATGAAAATTTTTCTGAAAAAATGGAGTATTTCTCTCCAACTAAACGGCCCCTTAGTTTCTATTGCAGTTGCCATTTAGAGTATCTCAAATTTGCAGATTATGCAATTTTGTGGTAATGAGTATTTGATCAATGGTGATCTGCAGAGTCTGTTGGAAAAATTGAATGACATTAATCTCTAGGATGCTAACTTAATTCATATATTTTGTGATCCAAAGTATTCAGAAAGAGTTAAATTGTTTCTGATGGTCTTTTCCCGTCTTGAATCTACTGTTTCTTTGTGTTAGAAGCTGTTATCCATATGCTACTGTTTATAAAAAACATGTAATGCGATGCAGTTGACTTTTACATGCTTGTGAAACCAAAGATATAATTTTCATTCTGACCTATAACAAGCAGCAGAGTGCTCTGAAGTATAGGTGGAGTAACTGGGAGGTGGCTGCATAATGGGTTAAAATGGGTTGATTTGGGTTGGCTCACTAAATTGTAACTTAGTTTGTTGTGTAAGGCTGTAATGGATTGAAATGAAATTAGTTTACCGCCATGATAAATCATTAAGCTCTTGGTTTTAAATTGTGTGTTGCGGGATGCGGCTGCGAGCACATCACGGACGCGCGGTGCTAGGTAATAACTACAAACTATAAAATATTTCTACTTAAATTACTGACAAGTAAATGATTAAATATGAAATAAGTCTCGTGCATATTGATGCTACTTAATGTTATAACATCAAATATGTCACCTACATACATATTCCTAGCGAGCAACGACAATGTCAAAAGTCAGTTACTACTTACTATGCGAGCAATACATTGTTGCGACATGATGCGTCTATTGCGTCCGTTGCATGCATCACACTGCTGCGACTTGATGCGTTCGCATTAGGCCGCATCCTGGAACAACCTCGCTTTAGGTTTCGTGTTATGTTTTTTTAAACGCATCACTCTGATGCGAGCAATTAAACTAAGATAAGCTGATGATGTGTTTCTGAATATTTCCTAAATATTATAACAATATTTTTGGAAAAGTAAGACCCCCAGATTGGGAGGCCAGAAGTAGAAATGTTGTTGAATCTATAGATTGAAATCGTAATTTATATGCAGAAGGTTTAATATCGCCGGTTTATCTAACGAATTTCATTTGCATGTTCACATCCAGCAGTGCTTTTGTTTAATCCCAGCAGCTTAATTGCTTTTTCTTTAAAGCATTTTTGTGTTTTTTAAGACTACTAGCCGTTTTAATATAATGCTTTTTCTTTAAAGCATTTCACTCCCAAAACCTACAAAGATCTATATCAAAAGTATCCACAAAACGAAGCACTTAATGATATCATGGATGATTAGTTTATAGGCTTTGTATTTGGGAAAATTTTGCTCACGACTATTAATTTCCAAAATCCCCATTTGTGTGCTTGTAAGCTTATTAGACACCCATCTTGTCTCTATTAGTTTTAATATATAGTGCGTCAATATTTTTTTGTCTTTAGTAACAAGTAATGACTAATGAGTACTAGTTATAAAACATTACATTTGCTCAAGCACTGTTTATATAAAACTTTTTGGCCCGTTTATTGTTGGTAAGCCCAGATTAGAAGAAAATAATACGGACCGGACTCGGAGCGTCTCTCACTTCTCTCTCATTCACCTGGCGCTCGGCAAAAAAAAAAAAAAAATGATCGACGAACCTAACCCGATTCGACACGAAAGAAATATAGTGATCTTTGTGAGTGAAAGCACAGTACCATCTATAGGAATAGACTATTTAAATAGGGGTACAATATCTTTGTGATAGGGATAATTTTTTATTGTCGTGTCCGGTTGTAGTTTCGCTATTTGTTACTTGGTACGAATCCCTTTTTTTCCCAACCACATGTTGGTTATTTGTTATGGTTTAAAGTGTTTTCTAGATCATTAAGGTTTTTTTTTTTTTTTTTTTTTTTTTAATCATGATTTGTTGTGTTTCATGAGATAATCGTTGTTGCTAGGTCTGAAATCTTTCATTTTTTATTAGGTTTGCTGATGTTTCAATTACATGTTTGCTACTTATAGTCTTAGAGTTCGCAGGTTTACCATTTGTCACTTTAGGGTTTTAAATACTTTTACGCCTTCCTGTTACTTTTATGTGAATATCGTACCTTATATTTACTTGAAATTATCAGTGTTGTTTAAAGGTAGATGTTTAAAAATACTATAAAATGCAACTACAAATGGATGTTTAAAGATAGTGTAAAAGACGTTTATATTTAGTGAATGAATGTTTAAAAGTTGGGAGGGTAACTAAACAATATGCAAAGTTGGCAGGATAGCCATTTATATTTACTTGAAATTATGAATGTTGAATGTTGTTTAAAGTTAGTTGTTTAAAAATAGTGTAAAAGGCATATACAGTTGGATGTTTAAAGATAGTGTAAAAGTCATTTACTTTAAAACATTTGGTTTAATTCATATCAGGTACTAACATGTTTCTTGGTTCTCAACTGTTGCAAACTATTATTTGATAATGTGCCTGTTGTTTCTAATTGTTAATGGTCAAATAGTATTAGTTGCGGTTTTTTATGTTTATGTTTTTGGTCACAAACGCCTGTATCTTGTTGTTTTGAACTATGCGGCCCAAATCAAACAATGATTCTCACAATATTAATACTCAGTCTCCTGATAAACAAACATTAAACAATCCGCAAAGTGGATGTGTCCCTTTTATCTATGATCCGCAAGATGCCGGAATTCAGAATTTATGCACCAATACCTAAGCTAAGCTGTCTGTTTACAATCTTGGCGATGCAAATGTTTCAATAGAAGCTGCTCTTCCTGCTGAAGGTTACTTCAATCTAAATTGGTTATACAATTATTACTAATATACATGCATTTCAAATCTCATGTTTCGTATTTATTTTATGTAGGTCATCCTTCTCAGCCAACTTTGCCTCATCAGAATTATTTTCTTCAATCAAAAATTAATTGGCACAAAAAATGGACAAACAGTGTCTATGATCTGCAAGATGCCGGAATTCAGAATTTATGCACCAATGCCTAAGCAAAGCCGTTTGTTTACAATCTTGGTGATGCAAATGTTTCAATAGAAACTGCTCTTCCTGCTGAAGGTTACTTCAATCTAAATTGGTTATACAATTATTACTAATATACAAGCATTTCAAATCTCATGTTTCATATTTATTTTATGTAGGTCAGCCTTGTGAGCCAACTTTGCTTCATGAGAATTCTTTTCTGCAATCAAAAATTAATTGGCACAAAAGATGGTAAAACAGTGTTAGATGAAATGACGAACAACAGGCTGAGGATGTTACCGGAATGTGAGGCAACGTCTTGGAACACATAGTGTGCAACCCATTTTAGGAAATGATATTTGCACATATGCAGAATCGCTTAGTATTTGCCCGCCTAAAGGTAAATATGTGGCCTTTCTCACAATGATTTGGGAATTTTTCATACAAAAGAGTAATAAAGAATAGAGGAAATTCCCAAAATACGCCAAAAAGTCATGCATGGTCCATTACATGGTCACTTTTTGTGCTTTTTCTCATTTTGGTCTTGCTCGACTGCGCAACTGCTCGACTCCATCATTTTTTTGACATGTTTCATTGCAAGTACAAGAGTTAGGTGGAAAATTTTTATGCTTTTTGCTTAAATGACAAATACACCCTTATGTTTTGTTAGAGTACATTATGCATTTATAATTGTACATCACCTACCAATATCTCCACCACCATTCTCCCACCGACCAACCTCCACACTTCCCACCGAAATCTGCTGTAAAAAACAATTTAAAACCATCATAATTAAGTGCTATAGTAGACACGCTTCAATTATCAATCTTTTATGATGGGAGCTGCAATTTATTGGACCCGACTGCAAGTCAAAAGTCTAAGCGTGTCTACTTCTTAATCCTCATCATATGGACGCTACTATAACAGTGTCAAAAGTCAAAACCCACTGACTTCAATTATCAATCTTTATAATTATTTGGGTCCATCATACTTAAGTGCACAACACTATAAGAGTTCATCAAATTCTTTAATCATCATGTGCCATTTTTTTTTCAATTTTCTTGGCTCCAAATCCGATCCGGCCACCAAATCCGGCCTTCAAAGATCCGGCCACCAAATCTGATCCGGCCACCATTCAGCCCACCAGATCTTGAGATGTTAGTTCGAAACATTTTAAAGATCAGAAATGTTAGTGATCTATCATATCTGATCAGAAATGTTAAAGATCGAAACATTTTAAAGATCAGAAATGTTAGAGATCTATCATATCAGATGTTAGTTGATCTCGCCGGATTTATCGTCGTCGGAGTCATCTTCGCCGGAGTTATCTATAAATTTTCTTTTACAGATCCGTTAGATGACAAATAGATCTGAGCCTCATTTTGTCAAACTTTTTTTTGTTATTTATTTATTTGTTTATTTTTGTAAAACAAATCTGTAAGGGTGTTTGCATATTTTGATGTTCGAAGCATTGATAAATTTTATTTAACACATGATATGTCATTTTGATTCATGTTATGATTTTTGTTTCTTCATAGTTCATATATGAAAACTATTTACACTTTTGGGTTGCAGAAAAGAGTACGAAAATTTAAGTTAGTGGTGGTTGACAAGTGGTGGTTGAGCTGTGGTGGTTAACCAGTGGTGGTTAGAGGTGGCAAATTTATAACCAATGGTTAAATATGAGTCTAGTTGGGTAAATTTTTTTAATGAGATGAGTCTAAATAGGTTTAGTTTATTTTAATAGTTGGGTCTCGATGGGTCTAGTTTATTTTAATTAATTAATATTGATGTATCTAGTTGGGTCTAATAATATACCCACGGGTCTAGTACAAATGGTTTAAGTTGGTTGTTAACTAAAATTATAAAAATCACTCACGCCTATTTTATACGCTTTTCTTACGCTTCCATACACTTTATCATTTTCGCCTGCTTTTATCGCGTTTTGTCCGCTTTTGCACGCCGCCTTTTTTAACGTTTTGTCCGCTTTACACGTTCGTCCGTTTTTACGCTTTTGTCCCTTTTTACGCTTTTGTCCGTTGCCCGCTTTTACGCCGCACGCTTTTTCACGCTTCCGTTTGTAATTTTACGCTTTTGTCCGTTTTACGTTTTCGTACTGCTTTACATCGCCGCCGTTTTTCACGCTGTAAATCGGTTTTTACGCCGTTAGTTCTTTTACGTTTTGTCCGCTTTACATGTTTTCATCCCTTTTTATGTTTTATCCGCTTTTACACGTGTTCGTCTGCTTTTTATGTTTCGTCCGCTTTTTGACAATTTTACGCTTTTGCACGCCGCATGACGATTTTTAACGTTTTGTCCGTTTACACGCTTTCATCATGTTTTTCGTTTTATCCGTTTTACACGCCGCGTCGCTTTTTACATTTTGTCCATTTCGCCCGCTTTTTAACGCCGCCGCTTTTCACGTTTCCGTCTATTTTTACGTTTTGTCCCTTTTTACGCCGTTCGTTTTCGCCGTCCGTTTTCGCCGTTCAATTTTTACGCTTTTGTCCGTTTACACGCCGTTCATTTGTTTACGCCATCCGTTTTCACGCCGTCCGCTTTTTACGCTTTTGTCCGCTTTACATTTTTCGCCTGCTTTTTACGTTTTGTCCGTTTTTACCCCTTTTTACGTTTTATGCAGTTTTGCGCCGCATTTTTTATCGTTTTTGTCCGTTTACGTTTCGTCCGAATGAAAACGACAAAAACGTTAAAACGGACGAAAACGTAAAACGATAAAAAACCCGACAAAACGTAAAACGAACAAAACATAAAAATCTTGTCGAAAACGCGTTGCTGACAAAAACGTTAAAACGGACGAAAAGTAAAAAAAGATTTAAAAAGTGTAAAAGCGACAAAACGTAAAAATCGACGAAACGTGAAAATGGGCCAAAACGTAAAACTAACGAAAACGTAAAACGGACCAAAACATAAAAACCGGACGAAAACGTAAACGGACAAAACGTAAAAACGGACGACAATGTAAAAACGGACAAAACGAAAAATGTATTTAAAACATAAAAAATGGACGAAAACGTAAAATGGGGACAAACGAAAGACGGACGAAACGTAAAAATAGACTAAACGTAAAAAAAAAAAAAAAAAAAAAACGGCGAAAAGTGTAAAACGGATAAAAACATAAAAGCGGACGAAAACGTAAAACGGACAAAACGAGAATAACCCGACGAAAACGCAAAACGATAACAACGTAAAAACGTTAAAGAAGGACGAAACATAAAAACAGACGAAAACGTAAAACGGACAAAAACGTAAAAGCGGACGAAAACGTGAAAAACGGGCGAAGTCGTAAAACGGACGAAACGTAAACAAATGGACGAAATGTAAAACAAAAACGTAAAAATAATTCGAAACGTAAAACGGATAAAACATAAAAACCGGACGAAACGTAAAAGCGGACAAAACGTAAAAAGCGAGAAAACGAAACGTGAAAAACGGGAGAAAAGTAAAAAACGGACGAAAACGATAAATCGACGAAACGATAAAACGTAAAAGCGGATGAAACCGGACAAAACGGATGAAATTATATAAAAACGTAAAAATACGATTTAAAACGGATGAAAACGATAAAACCGCGAAAACGTAAAATTATGGATATCGAATACTTTTTGTCTTTGTTTACGAATTAATTATTATGTTCCATGATGAAATAAAAAAACTAGCAAAACCCAAAAAAACCCGACCCGACCCGACTCATACCCATTTATACCCATACCCGTCTAGACCCTTCCTTCCAAGTGACTCATCTAGACCCATACCCATATAGACCCATACCCATCTAAGACCCAAGACCCAACCCAACCCAACCCAACCATTTTGCCACCTCTAGTGGTGGTTGACCAGTGGTAGTTGACCAGAGTGGTGGTGGTGGTGATGGACGGGTGAAGTGGGGAGGTAGATGGGTGGAGTTAGGTAGGGTGAGTGGGTTAGGTGGAGTAATTAATAAAGAGATAATAATATAATATAAGAGGGTATATTTGTTATTTAAGAAAAAAGCGTAAAAATATATTCCCACCTAACTCTTGTACTTGCAATGACACATGTCAAAAAATAATAGAGTTGAAAGAATGAAGACAAAAATGAGAAAAGGCACAAAAAAATGATCATGTAATAAACCATGCATGACTTTTTGGCTTATTTTGAGAATTTCTCTAAAGAATAAAGATAGACCTATGTTTGTGCAGGTAGTACATGGCCTAACTTAGTCATTGATTGTACAATAACTTGCACGACCAGGCCTTGCGATGATGATCGAAGGATATGAGGGTGTTGTGATTGCGGAAAGCTTGTAGCTAACTTGCAATAAGAAATATGAAGACACTACGTTAAGTGATTGCGCAGGGGTTGGACCCTGCGAACCACCTCTGGCGTGCGAATAAGTATGCGTTATGGAAAGTAGGTAAGTTTCTAGTAAAAACTGTAGTGTAGAGTGAACATACCATCATCAACAACTCGTCCAATCTATTTATAGGGAAGAAAATAGGCTTGGAGAGTGTTTACACAAGTTTCGGAGATCATGGGGGCGTCCAATGATTTGTGGTAACCGCTAAGGCGTAATGCCCCACTCTTTCTACCTTGGCGGTAAAGCTAAGGGAAAAGAAGAGACGTGGGTTGGACCAAGTCTCAGCCTTCTTCGTCTTAGTGTCCTCAAAGGTCATACCCCGAAAGGCTTAGGCCTTCGATTGGCGAATTCCCAACTGGTAACCATATCATAAATGAATGGTTTGACGCCAACGACGGCTTCAGAAGATTGACTTAGTCCTTCGAAATGAAGGTTCGACCGAGTTTGAAGGGGAGTCCTTCGACCTGGTCGGAGGTTACATCATCAGTCATCAACAACGCACCTTGCAAAAAAGATATTCATTACACAAATGTCGCAACAGCAACGCAACGCAGTGAACCGAGAAGAGTAACAGAAACTGAAGGTTTTATGCGTGATGTGAAGCGTTATGTCGCTCAACCATACTTCACAAGCCAGTTCAGAGCATGGTAATTAACTTTATGCAATGGGTTTTTATACAAATATGGAAAATTACTTTTAAATGAACAAATTTACTAACAACTTTATAACTGTCTTTATGTAGAAAACAAGGATCATAATTCAGCAACTGTTGTTGCAAGTTCTGATCAAGCTTCTAAGCGTATAAGGCCAGCAACATCAGC
This sequence comes from Chrysanthemum lavandulifolium, assembly GCA_022545495.1. Taxonomy (NCBI): domain Eukaryota; kingdom Viridiplantae; phylum Streptophyta; class Magnoliopsida; order Asterales; family Asteraceae; genus Chrysanthemum; species Chrysanthemum lavandulifolium. The sequence goes on along the minus strand of CM040240.1, from coordinate 51,713,503 downwards.
GCAACACAACAGGCGAGAAGGATAGAGAAAGGCTAGAGGTAGTGCACATAATGTACGTGAGATTCTTTGGTCACACAATTCGTAGGTCACTTCAGAGCACGGTCAAACAACCTCTGGTAAAGGGCCCAATGTTCCACGAATGAAGGTAATAGAAGCTGCTCTTCCTATTGAAGGTTACTTCAATCTAAATTGGTTATACAATTATTAGTAAATACATGCATTTCAAATCTCATGTTTAGTATTTATTTTATGTAGGTCATCCTTCTCAGCCAACTTTTCCTCATGAGAATTCTTTTCTGCAGTCAAGAATTAACTAGCACAAAAGATGGTCAAACAGTGTCAGACGAAATGACGAACAACAGGCTGAGCCTATTACTCGGAATGTTAGGAAACGTCTTGGAACACACAGTCTGCAGCCCACTTTAGGAAATGATACTCGCACATCTGCAGAATCGCTAAGTATTTGCCAGCCTAAAGGTAAATATATGTCCTTTCTCACAATGATTTTGGGAATTTTTGATAAACAAAACTAAGAAAGAATAAACATAGACCTATGTTTGTGTAGGTAGTAATTAACTTTATGCAATGGGTTTTATATATACATGGAAAATTACTTTAAAAAGGAAAAAATTAGCTGACAACTTTATAACTGTCTATGTAGAAGACAAAGATCACATTTCATCAACTGATGTTGCAAGTTCTGATCGAGCTTCTGAGCGTACAAGGCCAGCAACATCAGTGCAACACAACAGGTGAGGAGGACAGAGAAAGGCTCGAGGTAGTGCACATAATGTACGCGAGCTTCCTCTTGCAAGTTCTGATCAAGATTCTGAGGATACAAGGCCAACAACATCAGCGCAAAATAGCATGCGAGGAGGACAAAGAAAGGCTTGATGTAGTGCACATAATGTATGCGAGCGTCTTTGGTCACAAAATTTGTAGGTCACTTCAATGTACGGTCAAATAACATCTGGTGAAGGGCCCAACGTTCCACCGAATGAAGGTAATAGAAGATGCTCTTCCTGCTGAAGGTTACTTCAATCTAAATTGGTTATACAATTATTAGTAACATACATGCATTTCAAATATCATGTTTAGTATTTATTTTATGTAGGTCAGCCTTCTCAACCAACTTTGCCTCATGAGAATTCTTTTATGTAGGTCAGCCTTCAAACAATGTTAGACGAAATGACGAACAACAGGCTGAGCCTGTTACACCGAATGTGAGGCAACGTCTTGGAACACACAGTTTGCAGCCCACTTTAGGAAATGATACTTGCACATCTACATAATCGCTCTGTATTTGCCAGCCTAAAGGTAAATATGTGTCCTTTCTCACAATGATTTTGGGAAATTTTTATAAACAAGAGTAAGAAAGAATAAATAAAGACCTATGTTTGTGTAGGTAGTAATTAACTTTATGCAATGGGTTTTATATAAATATGGAAAATTACTTTGAAAAGGAATAAATTTGCAGACAACTTTATAACTGTCTTTATGCAGAAAACAAAGATCATAATTCACCAACTGTTGTTGCAAGTTCTGATCAAGCTTATGAGCGTACAAGGCCAGCAACATCAGTGCAACACAACAGGTGAGGAGGACAGAGAAAGGCTCGAGGTAGTGCACATAATGTACGCGAGCTTCCTCTTGCAAGTTTTGATCAAGCTTCTGAGCATACAAGGCCACCAACATCAGCGCAAAACAGCAGGCGAGGAGGACAGAGAAAGGATCGAGGTAGTGCACATAATGTACGCGAGCATCTTCGGCCACAAAATTCGCATGTCACTTCAAAGCACGGTTAACGAACCTCTGGTAAAGGGCCCATCGTTCCACCAAATGAAGGTAAACGTTCAACGTTCTTTGTCAATATTCATAGTTCTAAATAACCCTACTTTTTCATAACAAGTATTTTCTTTAAACAACCTCATTGATATGCACAAAATTACTTTATGCAGATACAACTCCTTCATATGAGGATTTAGGAGATTGTAGTGCACGGTGTCGTCACTGTGGTGCAGCTTTTTGGTATGAAGAGCGTGTTAAAAATTACTCTCACGATATCAGAGCTGAATACCATTTGTGTTGTAGAGATGGAAGAATCGTGATGGAGCCTCAACCTGATCCACCTGAGTATATCAAAGATCTTCTTTCATACGCCAATTTCATGGAAAATATTCGAGCTTACAGTCAAATGTTTGCAATGAATTCATTCCATGCCAACATTGATAAGTCAGTCAACGCTCGACGAGGCCCATATGTGTTCAAAGTATAAGGTCAAATTGGCCCATATGTGTTCAAAGTATAAGGTCAAATCTATCATTGGATTGGATCGCTCTGTCCTCTTGGCGATGATACACCTACATTCTTGCAGCTATATATTTATGACATGCAAAATGATGTGCAAAATAGAATGAGCCATTTCTCAAGTTCTGAACAGGATAACTTAGATCCTTAAGCTGTTCAGGGGCTCATTCACCTCTTAGATACTTACAATGAGCTGGTCCAAGTATTCAGAACAACAAGAGATTTATGTAGTCAAGCAAACATACCAGATTTGAAGATAAGGCTTTACAATGATGAGGGAGCACGTGGTTATGAGCTTCCAACGTCTAACACTCTTGGAGCAATATTTTTTGAGAGTGGTCCTACAACCGAAGCAGACTATGATGTTATTATTCAATACAAGGATGGTCTGCATCAGAGAATTAACAAGCTACATAAATCTTATATGTCATTGCAATTTTCGTTGATCTTCATCTATGGCCAACCCAGGTTTCACTTCAAATGAAAATTAAGATTTGCAAACCCAAGTGAAAGAGCAAAATGCGTGTCAATGAGCGTGTTTTACACGTACCAGTTACATCCAAGACCTGATTCATACGATCTGCTTTTTTGGATAGGTTGGCTTTTTCAGCAATACGTTGTGGGCGTATATTGTTTTATAGAACAAAACAGGATGTAATTTTATAGGAAGCATCAGAGTGATATTCAAGGTGAGTATCTACCAGGGCTCTATGAAGCTGTTTCAAGAGGCAATCGTGATGGTTCTGAAGCCGGTTCAAGAATCATTCTTCCTTCATCTTTCACGGGTGGTCCACGCTATATGTATAGCAATTAATTAGATGCACTTGCAATTTGCCAAAAAGTTGGTAATCCGCAATTCTTCATAACATTCACATGCAATGTGAATTGGCCTAAAATCCAAAGATATATGGCAGAATATCCACAACTGAAAGCTTCAGACAGAGCAGACACAATATGTCGAGTTTTTGAACAAAAGATTAAAGCGTTTATCAAATTTCTAAAAAATAGACGCCTATTTGGATATGTCACAGGAGGCACGGAGCTTTTTTTTTTTAATTTATGTTTATTTTTAACACATTTTAAATAATCTAAAGTAATAGAAGCTTAGAATAAACAAATCCATGAGAAATAATGTAATGCTTATTTAGAATTTAACAAAGCAAAATCATACCAATAATGACTACCTTTGTTTTCCTAACTGTGCCTCCTTTTTTTTCTTGAAACGGTTTTGTATACGGTTGAATTTCAAAAGCGTGGCTTACCACATTGTCATACATTGCTTTGGGTTACTTCAAACAACAAAATACAAGATGCGCAAGATGTTGATCAGTATATCTCTGCAGAACTACCTGAGCCAGTGGTTGACCCTCAAGGATACAAAATTGTTTCAGAGATGATGGTTCATGGACCCTGTGGATCAGCTAATTTGAATGCACCCTGTATAGAAGGCACAGTCTGCACCAAAATATTTCCAAAAAAATACAATGGCAAAACCTTTTTTGACAACAATGGTCGTGTGCAGTATCGAAGAAGGCAAACAAAGGTATACACAACTAAATGCCAGATGAAGTTGGACAACAGCTATGTAGTACCATATAACCGGGCTCTTTGCGTGCATTCCAAGCTCACATAAATGTTGAATACTGCGGTTGGATCATGCTGATAAAATATCTATTTAAGTATATTTCAAAAGGGACAGACCGAGTATTTGCAAGAGTCACTAGATCCATTGGTTAGGCATCCTCTTCTTCAGCTAATCCACAGCCGCAGATAGATGAAATACAGACTTTTCTTGATGGTCGGTTTATATGTCCTCATGAAGCATGCTGGAGGATTCTGAAATTTAACATACACAGTAGAGAACCCGCAATTCAAATACATCCTGTACACCTAGAAAACAGGCAGCATATGACCTTTCGGGACAACGATAACTTAAAATCAGTTGTTAATCGTCGTGGCCGTAAGGTAATACTACAACCCGTAATTTCGATACGCGTAAATGGAAAAACGACAATTAGAGTGATCTTTCCCTCTAATTTAAGATACGATACGTATTTATAATCATTTTTTATTGGAAATATTATTATGAGAACGTTGGCGTAATTCCCGAGTCACGAATCAATCGTTTGCTAGTCCAAATGAGCCCCGAGCCTTATTTCGGGAAAGATAACAAAAATTACAAGTTTGGTCCTTGTGATAGTTCACACCGCCGCCTCATGTGGTTTCAATTGTACATGTTTGATCCCTCATGGGAGTACATATACCCCTAACCCTTCCTACTCTCTCATTTTTACCCATCACTTTCTCTCTCTTAAAATACACACACATAACACTTCTCTCTCTCTAAGATTCCGGCCAACCTAATTAGGGTTCCGGTGCCGCCTCAAATTCCGACCAACATTCCGGCCACCTCCACCACATACACCGCCTATCTCATATGATAAATCGGGCTCTTGTGGTTCCATTTTTGTACCACACGTTCCGTAAAACCCAACGACGCTCTCTAGATCTAATTTTCTGGATTTAGATTTTAGGGTTTTTGGTTGTTAACGTTTTAAAAGGGTTCAAGATTGGTTGGTTACGATTCTACTCGTACAAGACACCACCAACATGGGAGAACGTGTGATAGTAACACACGACGCTCGTCTTCCTCTCTTTCTCTCTCGATAAAACATAACCATTTCTTATATTTTGTTATTTTGCTATGTTTTACCGATTATATATTTGTATAAATAAGTGTTGTGATTTCGTAGATAAAACTCATATTAAAACAATCATGGCTGAAAAACATGATAAGAACGTTGATATGAATTCATGGTTAAAACTGATTAAACATTTGGTTTGTGATTCATGTGGTATAAAGGTTGGAAGATTTCTGGTTCGTTGTTGGTTAAAGAACGAGTCAACTCACTAATTCAACTCGGTGGGTGAGTCGACTCAGTGAGCGAGTCAAGTCAGAAACCCCTGTTCGGGTCGGGTCTAATGACCCATGGTTGCATTGTTGGTTATTGTCTCGTTCTGGTCGACTCAGTGGGTCGGGTCAAATTGTTATTGTTATCATGACTTTATTTTGGTATATTTAGTTTTGGTTTGGTCACGAGTCAAAATTAGGTATTGTCTAAGTATAGACATTAAACTGTAAACAAGGGTGTCGTGTGACTTGTGTTGTTGGATCCGCTTAAGCCGTGTGAGTCGTGTCGAAACGGTATGAGGTTTGGTTAATATGAATTTGCTTATCGAACTATTATTAATTATATTTCATTTGAGTCTCTTAATTAGTAATTTGTTATCGATACGGTGTTAGAAAAGCATATATTAAATTTGGTAAGTTAAAACGAAATAACTTGCACTAATATTACTTATCGATTAACGGATTAACGTGATACTGTTTGGTTAACTTGTAATAAGTCTATGGGCTAATTGGATTATGTAGCGAATTAATTACACGGTGATACCGGAATAGAACTATCGGGGTAAACGATATGTAACTTGAGGTAACAACGTCTTAGATTAACCGAATACAATATATTAGACTCAACGTGAGTTTAATATATTTGATTCGCGGTAAGCTTAAATGTTCAATTGTCACGTATTAATTAATAACGAGTTATTTAACTATATATTATCAATGGATACGGTTTTATGTAATTCTAAACCCTTACTGATTAAAGATAGTAACTCGTATTTTGTAAATACAAGTTAACTTGCTTATTTTGATAAGATAATTCACTAGAATCATAATGGTTTGGGAATGTCGAGTAAACGAACGTGTCACTTATAAAATACTAAATAGTATGCTTTATAAGAAGTAATTTATTATAAACTCGTCTAAGTACGAGTAACGATTGTGAAACCTTTATTAATCAAGCATTAAATGGAAACTTATCTTTTATTATATACATGTACGTTTAGGATTATGGGGAAATTACCGAAAGTTAACCTATTTATATTACATAAATAGTTGTCGTCATTTCCTAGTCTCTTTGACTAGCTTGAGTATTGTCAGTATTTCTTGACTTCGTCGATGTCTTTTCCTCTTCGCTGTGTGTTCAGGTTAGTATGTCTCGACTATGTTGACGTCTTCTCCACTTTCGCGTGAGTTGTACATCGCGTCTATGTTTCTTACCACCACACGAAACATTAAAACTAAACCTTTTGAGATATTGATAATGGACTTTTGAAAGTAATGACACGAATAATCCACGAAAACTACGACACATTATCTTCTATCGACTTCTTTATCACTTGACCCGTATTTTAAGGTATTCGTTCATGCATTAGGTTGTGTCATTTCTATTCTATTGTACTTTTTGTACATTCATCTGGATGCCGTGGAGATTAGCTTTAGCTGCCAGTCGTGTTAGTTGTGAATTGTGCATTTATGTGGCTAAGGTGAGTTTCATATCCCCCCTCTTCAAGGGTTTTCATAACTATTTTGGGGGAGAATACATGCTGCTTTTAACTAACCATAATTGGATATGTGAACCTTATTTGACAATGACTGTTCTTTGGTATGTTTGAGTTGATGATTGAATTCCTTACGTGTTTATGTGAATACAAACTATTTCTTGGACCTGCCACTACTCTTTGAATTGCTAATGTGTTGACAAGGAAAGGTTAGACATGCGACATATGTTGACTTAGACTAAGGTAGCTATTAGGATTTAGAAAATCCATGTAGAAGTGTCGGTCACCCCAACAATTGTTTAGCATATTACAGCTCGTAGACATAACCGTATATTAGTTAGATTACTAGTAGTATAAGTAACACCGTGGAAGAAGGACAGGTCTTTACCCACTATATGCCTGATCCACAGCCTGAAGGAGGGCGTAGTCATTTGTATAAATAGCCCTCTCCTCACAAGGGAGAGAGTTGGATGTTCACTTGCCAATCTAACCTTTCATTTGGATTTTATCTTTCTAGAACATCTCACTTTCTCTCTCTAGACTCTAATTCATACGCCCCTTATATTAGTTTGATTATGTGTTTGTGAAAACCAATATGTTACAAATGGTATCAAGAGCCATGGTTTGATCATTCATCTTTCATGTTCATGGATTTCTAGTGGTTTTCATAAGGTTTTTGGGTTTGAATGAGTTTAGAGTAGTTTTCATTATTTGGATCATTTCTAGTGTTAATGCTTGAATTTTGATTGTACTTTTGTGTTTAGAATCATCATAAGTGTTTAGGTTTTATTTTGGAAGGCTTGAATCATCATGGTTGAATTGTTTTTGGATTGAATAGTGTTGTTTTTGAAAGTATTCATTGAAGCGGTTTGTCCCACGAAAGTGATTTCTTTGAAGCGGTTTGTCTGGAAAACTATGCGATTTGTCTCACGGATGAAAGCTTTTTGAAGCGGCTTGTCATTATTTTTATGCGATTTGTCATATTTTAGTGAAGCGATTTTTCTATTAAGACAAAACAACAAGAAAGGACAAAGTAGTGGAAGTAGTGGGTGTACTTGTGTACTATACGATTTGTCAATTTATGCGGACAACAAAGTAAGTATTTGTTACTTTGAAAGGTTAACCATGATTGATTCAACAAATGATGATTTGAGACCTTCATGTTCTGAGTCCAATGAGAAAGAATTGCACCTGTTCATGCTACAGAATACCATGCAAAAGGAATGCTGCATTGTGCCCTATCAGCAACTTTACTCTCACCTCATGTTACTTCTACCCATAAGAATGGTACGAACATGTAATGCCCTCTTCCGTCAGGACTTATCCACATTAACAGGAACGTTGATATTAAACTTAGAACAATTGGAACAACAACTTGACAAAGAGAAGGTTCAAAAGGATGGTTCTAATGCTGCACTTCAAGTTATCTACAAACAATTTCAGTCGTTGATCAGTGGGGAATATTCATCATATTATGATCAACACATGACTGAAGTGTCTTTCAAAAGACACACTGGAATGGAAATCAATGAGTTCATTGAGACACTTATCCATCTTATGGACAATGTGAAGAAGTACATTGAGGAAGCTACCCGTAATCGTGATAACATGAATGAATGCGGATGCGCAATAGAGAGGTGTAATGAGTCGGGAAACTTATTAGTCGAATCATCGGTATTGTCAATTCGTAATGACAGACACAACAAAATGGATGCAACAAGATGTTCGTAAACTCTTGCCTCAAAGAAGGAGGATGCCGAGTGCGTAATGGTGAATGAACAAGCATCGGGTGCAGAACCTTCGGTAACTATTATTAATGATGATCCATCTGTGATTAATTCTGTGCAAACTGATGAATTTACAGAACAAAATGTTGATGAATGTTCTGTAACTGAGGCTGAGTCAAATATAAAACATATCATGACTAATAACGTGGTTGATAAGAAAATTTTTGACGAACTTTCAAAGAAATACTCAATTCTTGAAAAACATTGCATTTCTCTGGAAATTGCAATACAACGAAAAGAATAAAATTTTCAAGCTACAAAACCATGCATAAATCTGGAATTTCCATAATTTCATGAACTTTTTGAAGTCAACCAGTTAAAAACTCAGCTTCAGGACAAAGACTCAACCATATGTAATATGAAAAAACACATCTCAGACATGCATAAGGAAAGTAATATGGGTGGGAACAATCTTGATATAGAGGTCAGTGATACATTAAAGCTAGGAATGATGAATTAGCGTTATGTGTGGCTAAATTATTAAGGGGGAATGAGTCTATGAGAAAGATTCACATAGAACAATGTGTCCCTGCTAAAGAAGATAGAACTAAGTCGTTAGATCAAACAAGCTCTTTGTTAGCAGAAATTGAAGTTCTCAAAGCTCAACTTCAAGATAAGAGTTTTACCATAGTCACCTTAAAAAATGAGCTTAGAAAAACTATAGGGAATGGTGTGAACACTAAGTTTGCAAAACCATCAACCTTGGGGAAGCCAGTTTCACAAATCACTAAAGAACGGTCTGTAGTTAGGCAGCCTAATGCATTTATGTCAGAAAGATCTAAACCCTCAAAATTAAGGCTTGCCTCCCAAGTTGATGAGAACACAGTATTGTCAAAATGTCTCTTTTTATGTAAACTTAGTTCTAGCCGCGACATGGCCAAGTGACCATATTCACGGGTTTGTTTCTCCCTAACCAAAGATCGATAAAATATGAGACTTATACCATTTTAAAGAGCTCACAAAGAAAGTGTTTAAAGGATCAACAACGCATAAAATATTGGCTTGCCTTGTTTATATTTGGTCGTCTTTTGGGCTTGTTGTCACCAAAAACAAACACCCTTTATATAAAGCGCCCAACCCCCCTACTTTGGGAAATTATTGCGACCAAACCACAAAAGCTTAAGACTTCTAGTTTGAACCACTAGAAAGACCACTCGGCAAACTCTTGAAAGGAACAAGAGCGTAGTAAAAATCTCTTGATGCCTCGCTTATATTTACCTTTATTTTGGTCGACTTAAGACTAAAACAAGCGCATTTTTTTAGAAAACTACATAGAAATTGTAATTTTTGAAAGATAAAGCTTTCTTGGGCTAAAAATGCAATTTCTTCAAAGTTAATAATACAAGGGCTGATTTTTTCAAAAATCCATAGTTGAGGGTATAAAGTGTCATTTTTAAAAGTGCAAGGGTAAAAACCGTCAATACTCAAAATTATGAAGATATGAAATATAACATTTTTGGAAACATATCATATTTAACAATTTGGGTTTTGAAAAAAACTTATAAATGATCGACCGAGCCATAAATATAAGTATGATAAGTATTACAAAATTTTGAAGAGACTTCATGTTAACTCAACCCTTAACCATCGATAAAGCATTATCATCACATATACTTGAATTAGAATACTAAAAACTTGACATACCAACTCAGGTCACGGGTCGGAGCCATTTATTCACAATACTTAATTTATTTTCCATCCAGACTACGGTAACACCGAGGTGAGTTCATAGTCCCACTTTTTACTTGTTTTTCAAACTCGTGGGGAGATACATGCTACAAACCCGAACACAAGTATTTTTATATGCTACACCTACACCGATTGCTATTGCTTAAGTTACTTACACCGCTTTGAAAGTCCCTCATATCATGAACCATTAATCACTTTACAAGTAAACGCGAATATAGTGAATAGATCTATTGGTATTAGGATTTAGTAAATCCTGTTATTAAAGTGTCGGTCACCTCAAGTATATGTAATTGTTAGAAAGCTCGTAGTCGTAGTTATTGTATGTTAGGTAGTAGTTAGTTAAGTAACACCGTGGAGGACGGACGGGTCTTTACCCACTGTATGCTTGATCCACAGCCCATTGGTGGCGTTTTATGTAAGACTATAAATACCCTCTACCTCCCAAGGTAGAGGGTTGGAGCTCATAATAATACTTTTATTTTCTCTCACTAAGTTCCCAAACCTCTAACTATTTCTCTCTCTAAAAACTTATCGTATACACCCCATTTGATCATGATTTGATGTGTTTGTGAAATCCAATATGTTACAAATGGCATCAAGAGCCATGGTTTGATCATCTCTCTACATATCCTTGGATTTCTAGTGGTTTTATATGGTTTTGGGTTTGAAAGTTTAGTGGTTTTGCATCATTTGGATCATTTCTTGTGTTAAAGTTTGAATTTTGAGTGTACTTTTGTGTTTAGAATCATTGTAAGTGCTTGGGTTTTGATTTGGAAAGCTTGAATCAACGTTGTTGGGCTTGTTTTGGATTGAAAAGTGTGGTTTTGAAGTTTTTCAACTTAGCGACTTGTGTCTCTGAGTGTTTTTCTTCAGTAGCGACTTGCTTTAGTAATTTCAATGAGTTGTAGTTTAAGTCGTAGCGACTTGATCTTAGCGACTTGTCTATTGAGACAAGTCGACAAACAAGATAAGCTAGTGGAGGTTCCACTTTCCAGCGAGTTGGTTAGGTTAGCGACTTGTTTCTATTGTTTCTAGCGACTTGTCCTTACTGTTCTAGCGAGTTGATGCTTAGCGACTTGGATACTTAGCGAGTTGCTCTTTAGCGACTTGTCTGCTTAGCGATTTGGTGCTTTAGCGACTTGTGTTCAGCGATTTGGGTCTTAGCGACTTGAGCTTAGCGACTTGATTCACAACAACTTGAGGTTTAGCGAGTTGCTACTTAGCGACTTGAGCTTAGCGACTTGATTCACAGCGACTTGAGGTTTAGCGAGTTGCTACTTAGCGACTTGGTGACTTAGCGACTTGGTTCAAGGATTATAGCGACTTGGTTGATTTTTGTTTCTAATACGGTTTTATCTTGATTTAGCAAAATCCCTTGAAAGAATCTATTTCCCGGTTTAATCATAGAGTTATGAAATCCCGTGAAATCTGTGAAACATGTCTACCAACGTGCCTACAATCATCTCATCAGAGTGAGGATATTCAAGCAAATTGGTTCGATACTGCCCACCCATGCTTGATGAATCGACTACGACTCATGGGCTCAACGAATCGATTGTAATTGTCTAGGAAAGGAAAATGGAGTTAACATTCTCAAGTCTATTGATGAAGGACCTTATCGATTGAGACTACAAGAGACATAATTGATATCTGCAGATGGAACAATGATCTTTGATTGGATGGACCAAAGACGTATGATGAGCTCGATGATAAGGAGAAAAAGATATTCGATGCTCGATATGAGGGCTTCAAACATTATAGTTCGTGGTCTTCCAAAAGACATCTACAAGCTTATCAATCACAACACTCAAGCAAAGGTTGTTTGGGATAATGTCAAGATGCTTCTCGGTTCGAATTAACCAAGGAAGACAGAGAATCTCAATCAGATGATGAATTTAAGCACTTTAAGATGAAACCGTAAGAAAGTGTCTATAAATATTATGTGAGATTCCACAAGCTTGTGAATGACATGAGGAAAATCAAAATGACCATGCCAAATATTCAAATTAACTCAAAGTTTGTGAAAACATGAATCCCGAATGGCATAAATTTGTCACCTCGTGAAGCTAACCAAAGGATTAAAGAACACCAACTATGAGCAATCAGATGCCTTCTTGCTCGTGAATGAGAGACATGCTATGTTTGAGCGAATGATAATTGATCGCCAAAGCTAAACAGGAGAAACAAGTTCATCAAATGATTCAACGACTTTTACACCAATATTGGAATTACCACAAAAGCTTCTCAAGTCATACCCACGGGTAATGGTAATTACAAGCTCATTCCTGATCCAACGTATAAGCCTCCAGACTCAAACACACTCAAACACCCATACATCCAAAACAAAATTCACCATGCCTGGATCTGATGTTGATGTCGAAGTCACCAACAACCAAAACTCCACCCATCTGCAACAACTAAGTCTCTCGAACAACAATGCTAAGTTTCCTTACCTAAAAAGGGAGGAGTATGATCTTTGGGCAATGAAGATGCAAAACTGGATCTCCAACATTTATTGGAATCTATGGGAGATAGTACGGAAGGGAAACAGTTTGAAGAAAACTACCGTAGATGCTGATGGTAAGATGACGTTTGTTCCTCCCAAATCTGCTGAAGAGTTACTGGCGGTTCAGAGAGAAACTAAGGTTAAAACAATTCTTCTTCAAGCTATTCCTGAGGATCACTTGAGTGATTTTCACTTCATGCAAGATGCTAGGGACATATGGTTAGCAATCAAGGCTAAGTTCGTGGGAATGAGGAGTCTAGAGAATGAGAAAGTCCATGTCGAGACAATAGTTTCAAGATTTTCAAATCTCTCAGAGGAAGGAATTCACAAGGGCTATGACAAGTTTCACAAGATTTTAAGTCAAGAATCACCGCAGCAAAGCCGTATAATGATGATTGTAATTCTAAGTTCTTGAGATCTTTGCCTCCATGTCAAGGTTACAAGTGAGCATTGCTTTAAAAGCTAAAGGTGGTCCGATATGCTCACTTTTGATGAGTCAGATAACAAACTTAAAGCTCTTGAACATGATGTAAGAAGTCCTTTTCGCTCATCATCTACCGCTAGTCACACAACATTTGTAGAGCCTCCACCCAAAGATGAGTTATGGTCCAAGTCTAACTTACTCATCATCATCTTACACTACCACTCCATCAAGTTCTCAACTGGGGTGTAATGGAAGATGTGCTTGGATCCTTCTTTGTCGATTATGATCCTCAAAAAGAACTTGCCTATGAGGATTTCGAATGTGGATCCAATCGGAGATGGAAGAGATGGTCAAGTGGCAAAGTGGCTATGCTATCTATGGAAATCAAGAGGTTCGAGCGAAAGTCGGTAGGAGGTTTGGCTTCCAAGGAAGAGATCCAAGAAGGTTTGACAAAAGAAAGGTCAAGTGCTTTACATGTCAACAGATGGGTCACTTCTCCATAGAGTGCAAAGATAGAAAGTCGGTGATGAGACGAGATACTCTACTTATCGCCAGTAATCAAAGGGATGTTGAACTTCAAAGGGATCACCGCTTTGGTCACTCTTGATAGCAATGTGGATCGGAAGCAACATGAGCAGGAAAATGATGATGGTCCTGCATCGATAATGTTGGTTTGATTGTAAGTCGACTTCGAGAGGATAGGCATGATCGATTGCCTTGATGGGCATCTCTCGTGTACAAAACTGCTTGTTTGGTTGTAGTGAGCGTTATAATGAACTCAAAAATCTTATGATATTTTGAAACCTAAATATAATGAATGCTTTGTAGAAGTTGAAGCTTATAAACAGTGCTTTAAAAACACTAGAAAGACAAAAGGTTTGGTTTCGTAAGAATCAAATAGCTTATGATGAGAAGTTAAGTGTGTTAGAAAGGGATCTTGAATGTGCTAAAATGAGTTAAAAGGTCCGAGAAATTAAGAGTGTATGTAGTGTCAGAAAATCTAGAGCTAACAAAGAAACTAGATGAGGAAATTGCTAGGCATAAAGAATGGTTATTAAATGGAAACAAGTTAGCTAGTCACATCTATGCTAGTCAAACTCCGAATACTTCTATAGGTTTAGGATTTAAGAAGTATGTAGGATTAGAAGCTAGGGATGACACACGCAAATCTACACCAAAGCAGCCTAGCTAATTTTGTGAAAGATGGTGACCCACATGTCAGACGTGGACCTATTAGAGGTAGCACATGCCCATTGACCTTTCCATTATCGTTGACTTTGATGGATCACACCATCTCTATGGCAAAAGTCAATGACTTGCTGCACTCGACATTTCTTCTAATGACTTTGTCTCTTGTGTTAACAAAGTGACAAGTCCTCCGAGCAAGGGTCTACTGAGTATGATTCAAATGACAAGTCCGACCTTCCCAAGTCTTCACCCCACCGCACCCAAGACTACCAATAAGCATGTCGAGTTCTTGCCAAGGAATCCTCTTCCACGATAGCTTGCCTCAAGATTTGCTTTTAATTCTTTGCATAATAATTACATTAAAACAATTTTTTCATGGTTTTGGTTTGAATACTTCGCTTGTAATAGAACATCTTTTGGTTTGAATAAATCTTCAAATGTAAGACATGTTTGTGTGTGGAAGTAAATTTCATTTAATTAAGGATTGTGATTATCATGAGCAAAGGATGGGTAGGTGTGGTGATACTAGAAAATCTAGACCAATGTGGACCAATGTTAATGCTATACCACCTTATGTTCCACAAGCAACTTATACTAATTCTCCTTGTTCTTGGAGAAGATCGCCATAAGACCATCCGCTCAACCAACAAGTTCATATTTTAAGAATGGTTATTGGCCCGGATATGTTGACTCTATGGATCTTTGGGAAAGGGTATCGGATACTTGCCAAGTCCTCAAAGAGTTATTCTTGGAATAAAAGGGACCTAAATTTCAATGGAAACCCAAGAACAATAGTGGATCTTATACATCCGCTTGGCATAAATCATATGATCCACAAGGTGTTCAAGTCAAGAATGACTTGAGCCCATAGTGTACTAATATTTTGTATATTTTTGTTGTTGTTGTAGAATCATCCTCTTAAGCATAAAGATGTTGGCATTGTTGATAGTGGTTGCTCAAGAAGTATGTCGGAAACAGAGATATGATGCACAACTTTGTACCTATCAAGGAGGAGGCAATGTGACCTTTGGAGGAAGTGATGGAAGAATTATCGAAAGGGACCATCAAAACACCTCAACCGGATTTTGAGAATGTATACTATGTCAAGGAGCTCCAACACTTCAATTTGTTCTCGGCCTCACAAATCGGACACCAAGAACAAAGTACTCTTCTCGGAGGATGAATGTCTTGTCTTTGCCTAAAGACTTCAAACTTCCGTAAGAAACTTCAATTACCGAGAGTTCCTCGAAATCACAATCTTTATACATTCAACTTAATCGATGTTAAACCGTAAGGTGACTTAACTTGTTTGGTGGCCAAAGCATCCCCGGATGAGTCTACCAAATGGCATAGGAGGATGGCTCATGTGAACTTCAAGACCATAAACAAGCTCTCTAAACTGGGTCTTGTTGAAGGTATTCCTTCCAAAGTTTTCACCAATGATCATAATTGTGTTGCTCGCAACAAAGGAAAGCAACACGAGCCTCATATAAGGTTGTTACTGTGAGCATTATTTCCGAACCTCTTCACCGCTTCATATGGATCTTTTGGTCCAACTCAAGTTAAAGCATTGATCAAAAGTATTTTTGTTTGGTTATCACCGATGGCTTTAGCAGATTTTGTTGGGTATTCTTTCTAAGGACCAAAGATGAAACATCTCCAAGTGTTGAAAGAGTTCATTACCCTTATTGAAAATCGCTTGAACAAAAAGGTTAAAGGAATTCAAGGATAATGGGACGAGTTCAAGAATGCCATACTTATAGAACTCAGAGGTCAAAAGGGATCAAAAGGGACTATAGCACTCCAAGAACCCCACAACAAAATGGGGTGGTAGAAAGAAAAATAGGACCTTAATAGAGGTCGCAAGATCAATCAAGTGCACTCTAAGTTACCCACCATGTTTTGACCAAGCCGCTGTACAACTTGTTATGTAATGAATAGGTGTCCATTACTAGACCTCACTTCAAAACACCATATGAACTTCTATGGGAAATTTCCGCTATTCATTACCTTAAACCTTTTGGTTGTCAAGTGACCATTCGAATACAAGTGATCCATTGGGCAAATTTGATGAGAAAGTCGATGATGGTTATATTGTGAGATATTCTCTCATAGTAAGGCGTACAAGGTTTACAATTTATTTGCTAAGAAGATTGAGGAGACTTTGAACCCGAGGTTTCTAGAAGACAAGCCTAATGTTCAAGGATTGTGGTCATGTTTGGTCTTTTGACCTTGATTACTTAACGATTATTTGGGTTACTCTAGACATATGGCTAACCAACATGCAGTACTCAAGAGTCTCCAACTAACAAAGGCATGTACTATGGATGCCGATTCGACAGTTGAGTTTGAAGATGATGAACAACCCATTGTAGTGCCTTCTTTCTCCCTAACAATTTTGCAGTGACACTTCTCAAGATTCTACCGATGAGAGTGAAGATGACTCACACTATGCTGAGGACCTTGCTAGGATGAAGAAACAAGAGTATGCAACTAATCTAGATGCCGAGAGGAATGCCGAGGAGAGTGCAAGTGAAGCAATCAATGGAAACATCAATTCACCGAAGTGACCCCTGCTTTCTCCTAGCATCACCAAATCTGCGAAAGACATGTCGCTTTACTCCTATTTCTACTAGAGTGTCACAGACTTTGGAGAACCTTATACACGCTTTTCCAAAACCTTCGATCTTGGTCATCATCAACCCAAAGATGGCATCTTCACCTCACCTTCCTATGACACCGATTTTGAACCCATCATGACTAATCTTGATACCTCCATTGAAGTCAACACCATCGCTACTAAAAGGATCAACAATACTCATCCACAATCCAATATTATTGGTGATCCTAATGCACCGTTAGAACTAGGTACTTGATATGTGTTTAAAACACATATATTTTACATTGTTTAAACCTACAAAAACAACCAAAACACACAAATGACTTTATAAATGTTACAAATATCATGAAAATGTGTTTTATGTGAATCAGTACAAAAAGAGTTGAAACAGTTTGATTCTCATTGATAATGATGGTTTCTTTGAAGCTATTGTGATTCTCACTGAATCAATGGTTTCACCAAGTTTTAATGCTGATGGTTTCTTTGAAGGCATACGCTTCAAAGAGACACTTCCACTAAATAATATCCGGTCACTAAATAATATCCGGGTCAAAACCACTCCTCCACCTTGCCTCGGTTTTTGCCACTTGCTACCACCTTTTTCTTTACCACCTTCCACCTCACTACCCCAGCTTTTTAACAACTCTCACCACCATCCTTCCACCTATACTAGCCCACAACTACAATTAATGCATCCACACCATCTTCACTTTATCTCACCCTCACAATCCTCTGCTTTTGTTACCCACTCTTCAACCAGCCCATAAACCTATCCAAACATGTCCCTCCACCTCTACATGTGAACAAGAAGCATTAATTGTTGCGAACCGCCTCAATCTACTAGTATTACTTTTGGCGCCAAAAGTCACTTAAACGGCTAGGATGATTTCGCTATCCAATAGACATGAATTAAAGTGGGATTTAATTGGAATGCTAGTGGAACTCGTAATACTATAAAAGAGAAGAGGAGGCAAAGAGAAGAAAATATCTGGGCTAGCCTTGGTCATGTAGTGTAGCGATTTAGAAACCTTTGGATTAGCCTAGGTCACATAGTTAATGTAGTTTATCGCTTTCCTTAAATTCAAGTCATTTTAAAGTTTTAATGTTGTAATCTTTCTTAAATTAGTGTAATGAAACTTTATTTTCAGTTTAATTTCAAGTATCTTTCAGTTTCAAACTTTTGCTTAATTACCTTTAATTTTCATGTCACTTTAAATTCTTGTTAAGTATTTGTTTAAAGGACTCAATAAGCTCACATAAGCTCCTGACAAAGCTTTTAAGCTTTTAGAAACCTTAAAATAAGTTTAGTCTTTAAAATTCAGAAAACTCTAAAAAATCAAGAAAAACAATGAAAAACCAAAAATAATGAAGTGATCTTGGTGAAACTGCATGGAGCAAGGTTAATTGTGGATTGCCTTGGGTTTAGAAGCTTTGTGGAAAGCCTTAGGATGTGTTCTGTGGCCATGGTTCTCAGTTTCAAGCAGGATTTCATTTGTAAGCCCTTTTTACTATTTTTGCATTTTACTGTTTCAGTATTTTATATGCTTTAATTTTCATGTTTCTGTGTTTCTTTGCTGTTTGTTAATGATGTTATAGCTTAATCTTAGGTTGTTATGCTTTGGATTTGATTGTGGTTTGATATTGCATTTGGACTGTCACTATGCTTGTTTTTGAGAATCCTAGGTTTAGACTTGAGTGACTACTTGTTTATGCTTAAAAGGGTCTGATTTGACACATTGTGACCCCTGGATTTGATGAAATTGGTTTACATAATCTTTTGCTTTGAAAAACCTCAAAACAAATCCATTAAAAGGTTGTTTGGATTTAATAATGAAACTGTGAAAATGGTTGTGAATGGTGTTGTTCTGCTTGATTTACACTATATGGAACCTATTTGACTCAAAGAAATACTAACCAAAGGGTTTAGCATGTTAGAAAGTCAAATTGACACTGACAATCTAGATATGAGAACTTTGAGGTTGTTAGATCTAATAATCTTGCATATATGTTTTAATGTTGTTTAGTTTGTTTTATTTCATGTTTATGTTGTTTAATATTCCATAATCTGTCATTATATTCAGATCAAAGTTCACCTTAGTCAACTTTGATCATAAACTAAAAAGTCAAATTTCTAGTTTTCCTGTTTTGATTTAATTGTTTATTTCTATGTCTTTGTTACTTAGTTTTATGTTTATTGCTTTTAGAGTTTTAATGTTTTGTTGCTAATCTTGCTTATTCTATTTTTGTTAATTTTTATATGTCATGTTTAATAGCTTATTTATGTGCTTTTGTTGATTCTCACGATTTACTTATTTGGATTCTCATGATTCACTTGATTCTCGCTAATTCACTTATGGATTCTCACGATTTGTTTATCCTTTGTTTATTCTTAGTTGTTTTTGCCTTTGTAGTTTATTTGTTATGTTTGTGCTTGTTTTACATTTGTAGCTTATTAGATAGCTTAATCACTTTCTCCTTTTTGTCCCATCTTACTCACTACATAGAAGCAAACCGTAGTTGGAGTCGCTTTCCTAAACTCATGAAAAGTTCCTCATTGAGCTTGAGCTTGTGATATTTGGCTTCATGTGAGGCTAATCTATCATACTCGCTTTAGGTCTGGTTGAGCTCTCATGAGCTTATTTGATAAGTCCTATAGGAGTTTGTTGTTTGCCCATTCATAACAGCTAATCGAGAAATCGCTGAACTTACACCATTACCAATAGCTCTCAAGAAGATTTTGCAATGGTTCAAGAAGATTCGGATTCTCATTAATTGCTTATTAGCTTATTACAAGCTTATTTGATAAAATCCAGTATACCAGCTTGTTCATACTTGTTCATATTCAGTACATATTGATTTTTCAGATTTTTCAGATTCTTTATTTTATTTATTTAAGATTATCTTAGATTTTCGTATTATTTAATTCATTATTAAATACCTTTAATTCATTTTAATTTATATTAATTCATTTAATAGTGTAAAATTTATTTTCCAATAATATCTTTTACGCTTTTAGGTTTCGATTGCACGCTTTTAACGACATAGTCGTGATGTAGCTATCACTATTCACATTCCTAGTGTTAGTCAATCGATTGCTTTTGTATATTCAATATCATTTCAAAGACACATCGTTGTATTACAGCTACACACCTCGTTGGGACTTAACGACCGGGATATAACACTATACTCTCCCGATCTTCATTGCATTCATTTCGCATCGTTTTAAGTTTGTTACGATCGCCATTCACAAGTGGTCGGCTTGAGTGATAAAACTTGACCGTCTGGGAGCGAACCAGTACTGTGACAAGTTCTAAATATGGTCAAGTGGCTTTTATCTCTTATGTCTCAAATCAGCAAAGAGACAATCACACAGACTATGAACATTGTCTGTTTGCTTGTTTTCTCTCACAAGTGGAACCAACCAATGTTACTCAGGCTCTTGAAGACTCAAGTTGGCTTGAGGCAATGCAAGAAGAGATGCAACAATTTCAAAATCAGCAAGTTTGGATATTGGTACCACTACCTGATGGCAAGTATGCAATTGGGACTAAATGGATTCTGAAGAATAAGAGAGATGCAAGAGGTGTTGTTATTAAAAACAAAGCTAAATTGGTTGCTCAGGGATATAGACAAGAGGAGGGGATTGATTATGATGAAGTGTTTGCACCTGTGGCTAGAGTTGAGGCCATACAGATATTCTTGGCTTATGCATCTTACATGGGATTTATGGTGTATCAAATGGATGTTAAATGTGCTTTTCAGATGGTGAAATAGAAGAGGAGGTTTATGTCACTCAACCTAAAGGATTTGAAGACCCGTGATCATCCTAATCATGTTTACAAGGTAGTCAAAGCTCTCTATGGACTACATCAGCACCCGTAGCTTGGTATGCTAGGCTTTCATCATTTCTCTTGAAGCATGGTTATAGAAGAGTGCAATTGATAAGACACTTTTCCTTAAGAAGAATTCCATGACATTATTCTTGTGCAAGTGTATGTGGATGACATTATTTTGGATTCAAAAGGAAGCTTGGTGCGTGGAGTTTGAGGAGCTTATGAAGAGATAGTTTCGTATGAGTGCTATGGGGAGTTGACTTTCTTTTGGGTCTCCAAGTTCAAGAAAACCCGATGGTATTTTTATCACCAGACAAATATGGGAGGACATCTAAAGAAGTTTGGTATGGAGAGTGTCGACCTCGCCACTACACCTTATGAAGCTCCAAAGACAAAGACCAACACTAAAGTAGATCCACCAAAGAATGTTCATCTATACAGATCTATGATTGGTTCTTTGATGTATTTAACACCTTCAAGGCCCGATATTACTTTTGTCATGTGAGTGTTTGTTCTAGACATCAAGTTACTCCACTTACTTCCCATCTCAATCTTCGTCAAGAAGATCTTTAAGTACCTCAAAGGCCAACCTCATCTAGGCCTTTGGTACCCAAAAGAGTCTCCATTTAAGTCGGAAGCATATAGTGATAGTGACTATGCCGGTGCAAATCTAGATAGGAGGTCCACCACCGAGGTTGCCAATTCCTTGAAAGAGATTGATTTCTTGGCAATGCAAGAAATGCACTATTGTGGCTACCTCATCTACAAGCGTAGTACGTTGTTGTCTAATTCTCGTGGATGTGTTCTTTGATACGAAATCAATTGTTGGATTATGGGTATAACTTCATGAACACAACAATTTTTATTGATAATCAAAGTACCATATGCATTGTTAAAAATCCAGTTTTCACAAGAGAACAAAACATATTGAAATCGTGCACCACTTTATAAGAGATGCATATGACAAACATTTGATAAAAGTGGTTAAAATTCACACCGATAATAATGTGGCGATTTGTTAACAAAGGCTTTTGATGGGCCAAGGTTTCAACACCTTGTGCTCCATATTGGTATGCTTAACCCTAAACTGCAAAGTTTAAGGGGAGGCATAGGCCTCAGGGGAGGCATATGCCTCAGGGGAGGATTTGTGTACACTTTTCATATTTTTATGTAAATTAGTAGATTTTTGTGTATTCTTTTGATTCATTTTGTTTTCTAACACTAACCAGCTAATGTAAATTTAGTATGTTTGTCCTTTTTGGTTTGTGTGTCTCTGTCTGTTTTGTTTTGCAGATTGCTTAAGTAAGTTGAAGTTCATCATGATTGGTCAAATGGAAAATGGTCAAGTAAGCTTTGAAGCGTGTTTCTTCTGAAATCAAAGTACTGAAGTGAGCAATTTGTTTCCACTGAAGAGAAGTACTGAAGTTCATTTTTCATTCATTCATTAGAGAAACAGTTTATAGCTTACAGCTTACAGAGTACAATCAACTTCAAATGCAACTACAAGAACAGTTCTATACATGATCTACTAAACCTATTCTAGCTCATATCATCTATTCCAACAGCTGTTGGATATGCATGATCGCTCATATCTTCCATTCCAGCTGCTGGATATGCATTTGTGATGACTTGCATAACCACCCATTCCTTCTATCTCGATGGCTGGATATGCATGACCGGTACGATGAAGATGCTAAGGATCAAAATGGGAAGGATGGATTGATGAAAACGATGATGATGAAGATGACCACACATTTCCTTTGTGTTTCATCTACTTGGTTTCACCAAAAAGCAATCAATCCACCATCTTTAAGCATTCCCCCTATACGATATGTGATGCAGCACCAAACCATGGTGCAGGGAGAGCAAGCACAACCTCTCTTTCGGCACAAGGCCTCTGTTGAGGTTGAGGTGCTGGAGGTTGGGAGTAAGATGTTCTCTTCTTAGTGGACCCATCAGAGTCATCAGAAGATTCACTTGGATTCACTACACTATCATCATCTGAAAAACTGAGAAATAGGGATTTCAATGGTCGTGGGTCATATGGATATGGAAAGAACTGAAGGAAATCACTGGATGATGATGATGATGATGATGGAGAAAAGGTTGGATTAACAACCTCTGCCTTATTACTCATGATGATATTTGGGGGTAATTGATGAGAGATAAGTATGCATTGGGGATTGTTTTATACACGATTTCAAGACTTAAAGAGATTTAATGTGAGTTGGGTGAAACAGTAAAAAGATATTTACTGAAGCTTCTTGAATACGTGATGTGTTTCTGCTGATTGAAAGACTTCAGTAGAATGGCCATTGTTTCTGCTGAAGTTGAAATTTAAATATGATAAAAAGGTTGCATTACACGTCAGCTTTGGTCAATAACTTAATATATTTGACCAAAATTTGGGAAACTTCTACTTATACCCTATTCACATATCTTCGTCTCAAAATAACTGATTCCCTCTTTATTCGATTTAAACACACCATCAATTGATTGAATCGTAACCCATTATCTAAAGTTCTCATGGCGCTTCAATTCAAGCACGATCATAATAAAGTTGCTTTTCTGGGAACAGCTAAGGGTGATGATTTGTACAAACCAATGGTGGAGTTCTTAAAGAGGTCCAAGATTCATTACGCTTTAACACATTCTCCTAATGCTATATATGAATCGTTGGTTACTCAATTTTGGGCGACTGCTACAAAACGGAGTGAAACAGAGATTGTGGCTCGGATTGATGGAATAGAGTACGTTGTGACAGAGGAATTGATAAAAAGACGACTTCGGTTGGATGATAAGAATGGGGTTTTTCACTCTAATTCAGTGGTGATAATTGATGGGCTGAGAGCTATTGGATACCAAGGTGAATGTACTGACACGTGGCTCAAGAATCGCTTTTGCCCGATGTGGAGGTTTTGGTTCATACATTGCGCGGTGCATAAGCACAAATCGTGGAGGATGGGATCGCCTTCTACACAATTGGGATGTGGTATTGTGTGTCTTTCTCAAGGGTTAACTTATAATTTTTCCAAGTTTATTTTTGATAACATGGTTGAGAATATTCAAAAGAAAAGGCATAAGTTTTTAATGTACCCTAGGTTTTTGCAAATAATATTAGACATCACTACCCAAACCCAAGCCTTTTATCCCATAGGAGCTTTATCTACTAAACTATTTGCTTCAATGAGAACTAAATTTGAGGGGACACATTATCCTTTACTAGCAATATGTTGCCTCGTGGAATGATGTCATTCGATGAGGATAATGTTGTTAATAATCCACCTTCTACCAATGTTATCACGATGGTAATCCTTCATTTGCCATTGATGAGGGCCCTTCTACTATCGTCAAGCATCTAATGCTTCTCCCACCAACCTCCACCTATACCTTCACCTAGACCTAGTCCTTGTCCACCACCTATTCAGGTTAGTTTTGATTCATTTGAGTCTGAACCTACTCGACTGACCACACCTAGTCCACACAGGGAACCATTTAATGAAGGTTCTCCTTATGTTGAGCATGATCATGTTTCTCCTGAAAGGTCCAATGAAGTTCCCATTACCACTGAGCAATCAAATGGTGGAGTTGAGGACCCTATTACACTTACATTTGTCTATGCTCTAGTGAATGTGTATGTAGCGAGGTGGCCGATCTCAAAAGGAGCTTGCAGAGACTAAATCTTCTTGGTGGTGAGATTGTGGAGTCGAGAAATAAGGTTAAAAGTTTGAAGACCAACTTGGGCATCATTCTAAAAGAAAGCTAGTGGTTTCTTCTCGATGAAGAGCAAGAGGATAATCCTCTTAAGATTTTGGCTGATGTTGCTCAAAAGACTCCTGTTTCTCCTCCTGTTGCTGCTTAATCTTCAAAGAAAAAGGAACCTATTCGATTTACTAGAAAAAGTAGAAGACAATATTTGAATAAGGAATCCACTGAAACTTCAAAAGAACCAAATGTTGATGATGTAACTGCTGATGTTTCAATGGAGGATGTTGTTTCAGACATGGTCAAGCTTCAGGTTGTACAAGAACAACCAAGTTCTCTACCTTCAATAGATAATTCAAGTATTTGTTCTTTGGAAGAAGTTTTAATTTGATCCTAATCGTCAAGTCTTTCGACACCGTTGAAGAGTTGTCTCAACATGTTTCTTCTTATGCTAATTTGGGAGTTTCTTCTGAAGTTCCTCCTATGGATATTCCTCAAGCTAGTTTTACTGAAAAGTCTGCTGATACAGAGAAAGAAATCTTGATTGATGCAGAGCTTGGTCCAGATCTTGTAAGTGAACAGGAAAGGCAAGCACAAGAGAGAATGATAGCTGACTGTGCAGACATGAAGAAAAGTGAGGATTTGGCTAAACAGATTGAAGCTCAGTCTAATTCAAAGTTGACTCATGAGAGACGAAAAGAACTGGATGAATTAGCTACTCAGATGCCTGATGCTAAATGGGATGAATGTATTAATCAAGTTGCATCAGATCCTACTCTTGCTCAAAGTATTTTGGGAGCAGATTTCGATAGTGAGACTTTTGTGGCTCAAATGGTGGCTCAAGGACAACGGTTAAAACAAGAAGCATCTACAAAGAGGAAAGCTCTTATTGCTCAAAAGAATAAGGCAAAAAGGGAAAAAACCACCTACTGAAGCTCAGAAGAAAGCATACATGAGATCTATTGTACTTTATCAGAGTTCTTCTATCTTTAATTCTGGTTTGAAGAAAAAGCAAGTCTGGAATTTACCTGATGATGAGTTGCATAGACTGTATCAAAGGATTATGAAGCAGACTGCATCATCTCCTAGTTTAAAGAGGAGTGCTGATAGAGTGCATACTTCTAAGGCAAAGACACCAAAGATTGTGGAGATTGTAGATGATTTTGATGTTGCTGTACCACAAATGATTTCTCCTGGTATTTCTACTGAAGCAACTTCTGAAGATACTCATTCCGCTGCAAGGGTTCATTCTGCTGAATCTAATGTTGTTTCTTCTGAACCATCACCTTCTGAAGCAGTACCTAAAGTTGCCTCTATTGACAAAGTTGGAGAAAAGTTGGGTCGACAAAATCGAACAAAAGGCGCCTAAAGCTAGAAAGGCCGAGGAAGAGCGATCGATGTATGCCTCGTGGTGTTGCTCCAATGAAGGCCGATTCTATGTCTTCCACACATATTAAAGATGTTATTGAAGATTCTGAGGATGTACCATCTTTGGGAATCTATATACCTGGTAGAAGGAAGAAAAGGATGTCTAGAAGGGAACCTTCTTCTTTATGGAGATCTGTGAGATCATCTAGGGCTAAAACATCTAAAGTTAAGAAAACTCACAAGAATTGTTCTTTGAATCGAAAGCTGATGTTTCTACTTTCATCAAAGAAGGATCTGCTGATGTTTTTCCTGAAGGATCTCATGATTTGTTGGTTAATTGACTTTGACAAATGGGAGTCAATATCATTCATCGATTGATCATTCTTCTATGCGCTTCAACTTTTGAAAGAGATATTCCATTTGGTAGATAGGATAGATTTGCATACTTTGTATAATCTTGTCACTCAGTATTATCATACTCATACACCACAGGGTCCTGGATACTTTTTATTGGGTGATCTTCATGTTATGTTTGATTCTCAATCTCCAAATGGTAAAGGTTATCCTATTTGGAAGAATTCACATCGATGGCAGGTTGAGACTTGGAGATTTTATCCTCTTCCTAATGTACATGTGGTGGAGACAAAGGGTGGTATTACTGTATGTTTGCTTGCTGAGAAGACTTATCCATTATCTATGAGGCTTATGGAAAAGATGCTTAGACAGAAGTTGGAAGTTCCTCCAGATTCAGTGGGGAATGATAGGTCATATGCTGAACAATTGGTTGGATTAATTAAGACTCAACTTATGCAACATCAAGCTTCATCTTCATCTTGATTTCTGGTATATTGTATATTTTGTAATATTTGTTTCTTTGTTTTCTTAGTTAAAAAAAATAAAATAAAAATTGTTTATTTTTTGGTTTGTCTAACTTTTATTGCGTGTTTGTTGTACATTGTAGATGGTTATTGACTCACCGGATGTATCTTGTGTATATCAAAGAGTTAGCTAGTCCAAAGGGTACAACTTTGGTAAAGACACATCAAATGTTGATAGTCGTAATGATTTGCTCAAAATCATAGGGTTTGCAACTATCCATGCTTAATTGTCGAGAGTTGTATGGTCATCAATTCACCATGGTTTATTCCTTTTGGAATCCAAGAATTGACTAGCCCACTTGTATATGGCTTGTGGTAAAGGCATTGAATACCATATTTGGTCATCGTTCACCAATTCTAAGAATTGACTAGTCCCGAGCAAACGGCTTAGGTAAAGACATTTCAAACCGTTCATGGTTCACGATTTGCTAATAAATCGATGGTTATCGATGTACCATAGTTTTCGAACTAAAACATTTGGCTACTCCGGTAGTGATGGCTATTGAAAAGAGACATCAAATCCATTATTTTCAATGATTCACCTCACAGGAGTTAACACACCGGATGTGATGAGAATAGTATGAAACTAATATGTTTTGATGTACCTGTTGTCATTTGTTGTCGCAAAGATCCGGAGTTTCAAGGTTTTGTCATCATCGAGGTGTTCTTATTTTGATTCTTTGTCACTGATGTTCGTGTACAATCCTCTAGTTCAAGTGTTAAAGATCTATCAAGAAACCGGAACTTAACCAAGTCAAATTCCACTTTAGGGAGGATTGTTGGGAATTATGTGAAGTATGAATTATGTCAAGTTTCACGAAAGGATTCTCTTCAAGTGTATGGATTCTACCAAGACATGATTCTCTTTGAAGTATTATAATTCATAGTTTGTTTCATGGAAATAGTATTCCGTATATTCTATAGTTAGTTAGGATATGCATGAGCTTTATTAGGAAGTGATTGTGTATATCTTATTTAGTTTTACGTTTCTTTGAGAACAAGTTAGGGTTCCTTGTCTATAAAAGGAACACAATAGAATGAATTATGTACTAGAAGTTTACGTGATTATTATCAATATAACGATCCATAGATGATCAAAGAGTTCTTAGTTATTCGTGTCTATACTTGTGTTTATATTCCGCTAAAGAATACAAGTTGTAGAGATTTTCTTTTAGTTTGTTTGTGATTACATAAGCAATTCTAACGATCTACGAGAGCTCAAGATCTATCAAGGTCTGCAAGTTTCAACAGAAAATTAGATGATGCCTAGAGGGAGAAAATGGATAAGAACCTTAACGATCCTGTGTGTAAAAAGGAAAACATAACGATCAAACCCCATGATTACACTAAGGAAAATTGGATCTCCTTAAACAAGTTTAAGCCTCGGACTTATTAACCCCCGAATAGCTTGTTCCGGAAAAGGATATGGATATGCAAAAAGTGAAAATCTTGTTGAAAAGAATCCTTGTAGGAAATTGCCTCCAAAGAACTGTGTATCCTCCAAATACACCAATGCACTTAGTTCCTAGATCTATTGCCACTAATAGCAAGACCTTAATCAGCCTGTATGTTGTTTATCAACTATTTGTTGATTTTGAGAAGACGTGTAAGAAGAGAATCAAACCTACAGGGATAACTGAGGGGGAAAAGGGTTTTGAGCAAACTAAAGAATGTTATTTAACTAAGGTCATGCCTTTCTTTAAACAATTAAAAGGTCAATTTGAGAGTCTTCAAAAGGGAATAAAATCTGATATCAAAGATATGGAAAAGGAATTTGATACAATGATAGTTGAGGTCAATGATTATGAACGGGAACTAAAATATAATGAATATGAAAGGAAGAATCTGCATATCTTAAATGAGAACCTAATATTAAGTTGTATGACTCAAGATGTGTTTTATACTGTTACTAAGCATTCTATTACTGCTTCTCAATTTCATGAACTAACTGTTGCATTGAAAGTTTCCCATGATCGTGTCATTGAGCTTGAAAGCAAAACTCGTAACTAAACGAGAAAATTGATCGTGATGATCACGATAATTTGGTAAAACAGTTTTCTAAGCTAAAAGTTGAACATTTTAATTTACAACTAAAATATCAACATCTTAAAGAAAATGTCAAAACCTCAAACATCAAGACATCCTCAAATGTTCCAGAGTTTGATGCACTTTTTGAAATAAACAAACGAGATGAACAAATTCAAGCTCATTGTAACACGATCGAAAGTTGAAAGCCCAAATTTCACAATTAAAGGGTGAAAAGAACAATGTGACCGGTTCCCAAATGCCTCCTCCTTTAGATTCTCGGTGTTCTCAAACTTTTCATCTTGAAACTTGGTTAATGTTTTACAAAAGAAAATGAGAGTTTTCTAGAAGAAAATGAAAAGGTTAAACGACACTTTAAAGAGTTATATGATTCAATGAAAGTCACCGTGACAAGAACAACGAAAAAATAACGCCTTTACAAAAAGAAATTGAGAATCTGAGGAGACAGGAAAAGGAAACGCCACTTGTCTTTAATGAGAATGTTGCATCAAAGTCATCCTCATCTGCAAATATATCATTCGTTAAATACATTCCTCCCGATCTTAGGAATAATGAACTTGTGTTTCATAACTATTTCGCTCACCTTAAGGATAGTCTAGAATGTCTCCGTGAGATTGTGGAAGAGGATTTCATAAATAAGCCGCTTGATAGAGAAATTAGGTTTGCTTGCATTCAGGCCAAGCGATCTCAGGAGCTGCTAGAATGTTTAATAGCAACATGTCCTAAATCCTTAGGTGCGAAAGGTAAAGCTGTGATGCCTTGTTCTATGCCTAGTGCCAAGTATACAAACCATTCTATGCCCAGTAATAAGAAAGTGAACTCTAAAGTGCCTTCAAGTAGTTCAGATCCTTGCACGTCTAGTTCAGGAATGCAAAAGGTAGCTCAACCAACTAATGTTCCCATAATTCCCTCTACAGGAGTAACCAGTGACATAAAAGCAAGCGGGTCAAAGCCTCTAGGCAATACCAAGCAAGATAGGACCTCACAAGCTAAGAATGTGCATTGGAAGAGAGTAGAAGACCACCCTAGGAACATTAAGTTTGAGTTGAATAAAATGAATCGTGTTGATTCTAGTATTAGTGATAAGCGCATCGTAATTAATTCAATTACGCTACTATCTTCAAACCATGTAATAATGATTGCTTGATTTACACTACTAATCATGAATGTGGTGTGAATGATTTGTCTAATCTTGTTAAATGCCCGCTTAAAATTGTTAATGATAAAATTCAAGCTAAGAAGGCTAAAAGGCAAAGGCGAAAGAAAGTTAGAAAACATTAGAAACCCATGGAAGAAAATTCAAGAATATAGGTTATCAATGGATACCCTCCGCCGTAAGATTAATGAGTTTTGCCCTAAATTTGCTAAGTCAATGCCCACTAGAAAATGGATGCCTACCGGTAGAACTATTCCCTTAAAATGAACATATTTTGAATAGGTCAAATCTGGACACTAGCATCGCATCTATTTCCTCGATGATTCCATTGTTTCTACTTCATGTGGGTGTTCCAATCATCGTTATTAACCAAGTGGAACCCATTATTGCATGGGGTTCCCAATTATCCAGCTATCCATTCTTGTCTGTGTTCAACTGCGGATCATTCAAATCGTTCTATGGTAGGACTCAATTGTTCCAAGCATATGATTTGGAGATCGCCACGCTTCATGAACTTCGTGAGTAAATTCATCGGACCTGTTAGATTCGGGAACGATCATTTTGGTGCACTTATGGGTTATGGAGACTATGTTGTTGGTAAAAGTGTAATCTCCATGGTATATTATGTGGAAGGTCTTGGTCATAACCTATTCTCTGTTCGTCAATTCTGTGATTCCGATCTAGAAGTGGCCTTTAGAAAACATACGTGTTTCGTTAGAGAACTTGATGGTGTGGAATTGTTAAGAGGGACTCGTGGTTCAAATCTATACACCATCTCTATCGAAGACATGATGAAGTCCTCTCCAATCTGCTTGTTATCAAAGGCTTTGAAAACAAAGTCATGGTTATGGCATCGCTGCCTCAATCACTTGAACTTCGCACCATTAATAACCTTTCCGTAAAGGATCTTGTCGAGGCTTACCCAGTTAAAGTATGAAAAGGATCATCTTTGTTCAACTTGCCAATTGGGAAAAAGCACGAAATATGCCCACAAACCAAAACCCACAAACTCAGTAATGGAAGTTCTTCATACCCTTCATATGGATTTGTGCGGACCAATGAGAGTGCAAACGATAAATGGGAAGAAATACATTCTAGTCGTTGTTGATGATTACTCTCGATTTACTTGGGTAAAGTTTTTGAGGACAAAGGATGAAACCCGAGATGTCATCATTAAACTTATCAAGCGACTTCAGTTCGACTTAACAATACGGTTAGAATTGTTCGCAGACAATGGCACAGTAGTTCGTTAACAAAGACTTAATTCCGCTTTATAAAAGTGTTGGAATCACCATCAAAGAAGTGTTCCATGAACTCCTCAACGAACGGTGTAGTTGAAAGATTTAATCAAACTCTTGTGGAAGCCACAAGAACAATGCTAATTTATTCAAAGGTTCCAATGTTTCTCGAAATCAAGCCATTGCCACCGCTACACCCAAAATCGCTCCCTTATACACACATCTCATGGAAAAACTCCATATGAACTTGTCCATAAACGAAAACCTGATCTCTCCTACCTTCGTGTGTTTGGTGCTTTGTGCTATCCAACGAATGAAGGTCAAGATTTAGGTAAGTTAAGAGCTAAGGCGGACATTGGAGTTTTTGTAGGTTATGCATCAAACAAGAAGGGTTACCGAATCTACAACAAAATAACTCGAGATATCATGGAAACTATTCACCTCACGCTCGATGAGTCAGTCCGAGCAAATGGCTCCAGACAATCCAGCTCGACCCGTATCTCAACTTTCATCAAGTAATCCTATCGCCTACTCTTGTTCTTAATCCTCACCAAAGAACTCCTTATGTACCTCCCTCGGAAGATGATTTGAAGAAATTGTTTGATATAATGTTTGATGAACACTATGAGCCAAATGCTAATGATCCGTCAATTCCATCAACAGAGGATGCTCCTATCCTCGCCAATGAAGTTAACCCTTCGCCCAATGTCATTAAGTCAAGAAGCGCTTCTTGCGATCACTCTGTCTCATCAACAAATCATCAATCATCGAGTGTACATCATGGAATTGTTTCGCACCCATGATGAAGTTAATCCCTTTGCTACTCCCGAAGATGCTCCATTTGAAAACATATTTGCTCCCGAATCATCATCGAACCATCTTCATCGGAGAAATCGACTCTACTACATCGGTTCCTCAACAACAACCACATGAACACCTCGTAAAATGGACTCATGATCATCCATTGGAAAACATCATTGAAACCTCTCTCGCCAGTATCCACTGGAAACAACTTGCAATCGATGCCTTATGGTGCTTCTTCAACTCTGTACTCTAAGATCGAACCAAAAGACGTTAAGACCGCCAATGAATGAAGATAAATTGGTTCAATGCCATGCAAGAAGAAATTCATGAGTTTGATCAACTAGATGTATGGGAATTAGTACCTGCTCCTGACTATGCTATGATCATTCTTCTAAAGTGGATCTTCAAAGTAAAACTCGATGAGCATGGTGATGTATTAAGAACAAGGCTCGATTAGTTGCTAAAGGATACCGTCAAGAGGAGGGTATTGACTTTGAAGGCAATCAGAATCTTCCTGGCTAATGCTGCTAGTAAGAATGTGGTAGTCTATCAGATGGATGTAAAGACGGCTTTTCTTAACGGAGATCTTAAAGAAGTCGTATACGTCAGCCAACCGGAAGGTTTTGTGAATCCAGAGCATCCTACTCATGTCTATCGCTTGAAGAAGGCTCTTTACGGTTTGAAGCAAGCTCCAAGGGCATGGTATGATACGCTATCAAAGTTTCTTCTATCTACCGGATTCAAGAAAGGAGCAGCTTGATCCGACATTGTTCACCGAAAGTCGTGCAAACATCTAATTCACGCTCAAATCTATGTTGATGATATTATTTTTGCCTCGACCGACCCCAATGAATGTGATCGTTTTCAAATGAAATGGGTTCCAAATTTCAAATGTCGATGATGGGACAAATGTCATTTTCTTGGGATTACAAATTTTACAAAGTCTCGGAGGCATTTTATAAATCAATCTAAATATGCAAATGAAATTTTAAAGAAATTTGGATTTGATTCTTGTGACCTCGTTGACACTCCTATGATTGAGCGTACTAAACCGGATGAGGACCACCGGGTATCATGGCGCAGAAACGAAATATCATAGTATGATTGATCCTCGATGTACCTCACACCAGAGATCGGATATTCTGCTCACTGTATGCATGTGTGCGGATACTAGGCTAAGCCTACCAAAAGCACCTTGAAGCGGTTAAACGGTCTTCGGTATCTCCAAGGAACCATCAATATGGGACTTTGCACCAAGGACACCGGTATGTCACTAACGACCTATGCGAATGCCGATCATGCAGGATGTCAAGATACACGTCAAGTACGCCCGAGGTGCTCGCTTTTTGGTGATAAGCTTGTGAGTTGGTCTTCAAAGAAACAAATGAGTACTTCTATTTCCTCTACAGAGGTCGAATACATAGCCATGTCATCTTGTTGTGCTCAAATCCTATGGATGAGATCCCAATTATCCGACTATGGCTTTGAATTCAACAAAATCCTTTGTACGTGATAATAAAAGTGCTATTGCTCTCATGCAACAACGTTCAACACTCAAGAGCAAAGCACATCGACATTCGACATCATTTCATCAGGGAACAAGTGGAAAACAGTGTGGTGGAACTCTATTTTTTGAGGACTGAACACCAATTAGCAGACATCTTCACCAAAGCACTTCCTAGAGAACGTTTTGAGTTTATCCTTCCACGACTTGGTCTAAAGAGTCTACAACCGGAAACACTCAAACGTCTTCAAGAGGAAGACGAGGAGTAAAGGTCTTTCTTCATCCATCTCTTGTAAATATTTTTTCGAAAAGCAAAATACAAAATTACAAAACCTACAAAAAGCAAATAGAAAAATATTAAACTTTCAAAAAATCCATAAAAAAATTGAAAATCTTGAAAAATTTAAAAAAATATTGTCATTTTGTCATGTTTTTCTCGATTCGATAATATCTACGGACTTTGTGTTGTCATTCAAAAAATGACACGGGTCTTTAGATGTTGTTCGAATGTTAAAAAAAATCAAAAAATATTTTTGAGAGAAAGTGAAACTAAGGCTTATAGTCATTTCAGTTTATAACCCATTTTTTAAAGAAAGAACAGAGCCATGCTTAATCTTGTTTTTTCAAATCTCATGCTCTGATTCTATAAACAATTATTTGCTATCTAATAAAAACTAACAGCTTTGATAAATAACTCGGACTCAATTTTAGAAAATCATCTGGACTTAACACGTGTCAAAATCTCTATCTCTCAATCAACAACTTATGTCATTGATTGAGGGGGAGAATGATTTCAATTAAATCAAAAGGTTATTTGTCATAACATTGTTTTCAAAAGATACTCATGCATGTTTAATCTTTGGAGTTTAAAGTCTCATATTTGATCCTTATCGGTTAAGTGTTTTCATAATCAAGCCACATTTCTCCTCAAAAGCTTTCAAAATCAATTTAAATCTACAGAGATCACAAATCTCAAATGATTTGAAAATTGTGATCGGGGGAGAATTTGTGATTTAAATTGGATTTAAACCGATAATTCGATAAATGGTTTTATAATGATTTACAAGCTCTCCTCCCCGCATGTGCCAAACGATTTCAAAATTTTCCATGCACATGTTGAGGGGGAGCATCTATTTCAAACCAAAAAGGATTGAAACGTGATTGATTTGTTTCAATGTGCAGATTTTCCCTAATATGTGTAAAACACTTTCAGATCTCTATGCACATGTATGAAAAATGCTAATTTTGATCAGGAAAGTGATGTTGATATCTTTTAGAAAATGGTAATCAAAGAAGTGAATCATTCCTCTTTCCCTTGTGTGCCAAAACGATTTCAAATACTTGTCGCACATGTTGAGGGAGAGCTCTTTTTCTAAAAATATCAAAAACAATTCAGGTACAAAATGCTTTGATAATATATCACAAGTATCTTGATTGATTTTCAAATGGTTTTCAATTGGTTCCAATGGCAGATGAACAATACCAAATAGACCGACCAAATTTACTCTATGTATGGTGATATAAGGTTGGTTAGGTAAGGTATTTGTTCCCACGATCCCGCTAGAGCCGGGAGGGATCTACCGAGGACAATCCACTAGATAGTGTAAAGTCCTTAGGTATAATGAAAAAGGAGAAAAGTGAGATATGGGAAGAGTGCGGATCGAGACCGAGCTAGTAATCGAATAATCCCAACAAGGTTCTAGTTATGAAGTCTCGGTAAGCAATCAAGGGTTGAAGAATGAAAAGAATTGAATGAGAAAAGGGTGAAAACAAATAGCCCTCCAATTATTCAACCTTAGAGGCGTAAACCGGGTTCAATTCATATGCTACGGTGGTTACTAAAGTAACACCGGTATTGAAGACAAGACGTCATGGACCCAAAGTGACGCACCGCACTAAACTTCCCAAGCTACTCAAGTTCCTCTTAAAAGGACTTGTTTCATTCTCACGGGGAACCTACATAATCTATCGACATTCTCTTAGAGTTTGTTGATATTGAAGAAGGATACCCTCTCCCTAGTCTCCGGCATAGGAAACCAAATATGCACGATTGAATCTAGAGCCACGAGATCATCAAATAAATCTCATTAGGACACACTGTCAATGAAGACTCTCTGTTTCACACAATGTGGAAAGAGAGATTATATCTTTAGACTCCTATGCAGTATCCTTGTGGTATTGCCAGAACATCTGAGTGATATGCAAACATATTCACAATGAAGATGGAAAGCCTTCTAGAGCCAACATCAAACGAGCTCTTGGTAGGTGGCATGTGAGATCTATCCAATAGATCAACCATGTGACAACTGAACAGAAACAATGGGGCGATTCAAACTTTTGAATCAATCCTGGTTCAGGTTATGGATTGACGGATACCTTTGAAAAACCGGCCGTTGTGCTTAAAAATTCTTTTCTTTAGCACATCGACTGTGTATTATTATTTCAAATATAAATTGTGTCTATGATTGATAATTGATTTTCCTTAAAACCTTCGTTGTATTGCAAAAACATTTTATTGTGCAATACTCGATTGTTTTCAAATCATTTTTCATCAATCGGTGAATCTCAAATTATTGGTTCACTCACTCCGTGTTGTCTTCTTTGAGACGCTTTGGTTTGAGAACAACTAGAGCATTGCAAACCCCATCAAGGAGATTCCTCGAATTATACCGATCACAAAAGATTTGTAATCGATCAACGGGAACCGTGGTGGTACCTCAATTCAACGAAAGTGATCAAAGATACTTTCGTGCGCTTTATTGCTAATCGTTGTATGCAGTACGCGACATTTGCAAATGATCGTAATAGAGAGGTCAATCCATAGCCGCATGCTCACACAACACATTCATTTCTAAAGAAATCATTATAAGTGCATCAACGACTCTGATATTTTCACTTCATGCTTCTGCTACGTAGCTGTAAATATCATGAATCTACTAAAGCTTCCGCTACTCTGATGAGAAGACATCATGATCCCGAATGTGAGCATGTCGGTGCAAATGTCACAACATCACATATTGTCAACACCACAACGGATGAGTCAGAGATTTATGATAGCTGATGATCTCAAAGTTGGCTCAAAACTCATTATCACGTAGATCAGTTAAAGACCTCCACTTGGATTAACCAAACATGCAATAATGAAGAATCAATGACTACGGGCTACTGAGCAAACAACATTATCAAGAATCAAAGAACAATCTTAATGTTATATCTGTTTGTATTCTATGTATTTTTGAGGTGACCTCCCTTAGGGGGAGATTGTTAGGATTTAGTAAATCCGGTTATTAAAGTGTCGATCACCTCAAGTATATGTAATTGTTAGAAAGCTCGTAGTCGTAGTTATTGTATGTTAGGTAGTAGTTAGTTAAGTAACACCGTGGAGGACGGACGGGTCTTTACCCACTGTATGCGATCCACAAACCCGTTGGTGGCGCTTATGTAAGAATATAAATACCCTCTACCTCCCAAGGTAGAGGGTTGGAGCTCATAATAATACTTTCATTTTCTCTCACTAAGTTCCCAAACCTCTAACTATTTCTCTCTCTAAAAACTTATTGTATACGCCCCATTTGATCATGATTTGATGTGTTTGTGAAATCCAATATGTTACAATTGGATGTTGACGCCCCATTTGTGTTAGCCGGTCAGGTAACCAAATGCACTTTATTTGAGGACAAACAGGAGAATTGGCAAACTCCTTACACGAGGGCACGGTTGCTCCCATCATCATTATGATGTTTGTAACCATGTCATTATGACAATTACACAACACATGTTATGGTTTGCGTTCATGAGACTTAAGGCAATATGCTGTACAACGAGATTACAAATTTTACTACTTTTTAACTTGTGTTCAATTGATTATTATTACAAACACTATGGATTCACTCAACCTTTGTGTTGACTTTTTAGCATGTTTTATCTCAGGTAAATGATGCACTGCTTGGCACGGAGTGGCTATGGACTTTCTTACAAATGGCGTCCATTTTGTTATCATTCATAAAATAATGTGTATTTCAATAATTTCTGCTGGGACCTCTTTATAGGGAAGAGATCTAGTGAGAAGAGAAATTGAATAAGAATGAGAAGAAATTTGAGCCACACATTTCAAATAAGGATGAGAAATTTAGGGGGAGATGCATCTATTTCTTTAGGTGCATCTGAAATGTGCGGCTGTGGTTTCTTCTCACCCTTTTCATTTTAATTTTACTTCTCATTTGATCCTTACTCCTTCTTTATATGTAAACTCTGATATAAATAAATGAATGATAACTATTTTATTAAAAAAAGTCTCTTTTCAAGTCGTTTTCTATTATTACGATTGTGAAGCATGAAGTAATACCCCAACTCTTATTCCGCTGTGTATCACGAAATTTGGGGGTGTTACAGATTTGTTAATGGTGTTGGGGTCATATTAAGTTTCTTGGAAAATGCAACATATATAATGGAATGTGTGGCACCGGTATCAAATAATGCAAAAACAGTACGATCGCCAATGTAAAGAATGCATGTAATGGTACCTGATGAGTTCGCCGCCTGATCACGAGTAGTAGCATAAACACGACCCATAGTAGGAGCTGGCCTAGTCGAGTTCACTGGAGCAATGTGCTTCCCCTGAGTACAATCCCTCACCTTATGAGCAGTGGACCCACAAAAGAAGCATCCTCTTGTAGCCCTGTGACAAACGCCCAGGTGAGGCTTTCCACAAGTAGCACAATGTGTTGGGGGAAATAAAGTCTCTGTAGGCCTCCTCTGACTTGAAGAACATGCAGCACGATCCTGCTGAGAACCCCGAGTCGACTGATCCCTGAACTGACGCTGGTTGTTGTTACCATGACCCTAACGGTCATTCCCAGTCCTACCAATGACCCTCTGATCATGTACCCTTGACTCCTGACGCCTCGAATCAAAACCCTGGTCTTGTCGACCCCTATGCTCAACACCCTGGTCCTGTTGACCCCTATGCTCATAACCCTGGTCCTGACGACCCCTATGCTCATAGCCCTGGTCCTGACGACCCCTATGCTCAAAACACTGGTCTTGACGAACCCTGAAATTAACACGGTCACCATCTCGGCCCCTCTTGTTCGAAAACCTATCAGCATGAAGTAACTCAATGTTATGGGCCGCATCCGCAACTAGTGCCACATCGACGTAATCAGTATTAATGAGCCGATCCAAAACCCACTTCTTCAACCCCCACTTGAAGTGCCTAGCTTGCCTCTTAGCATCGCCAGCAACAGTCCCAACAAAACTAGCCAACCTCAAAAACCGCTACATGTACTCACCCGATGATTCCCGATCAAACAGATATATAGCTTCATACTCGCGCTCATACCTTTGCTGCTCAGAGTCGGGAAAATACTGCTTATAGAAGATTTCACGAAAAGTATTCCATGTATAAGTGTCCAAAAAATTCTCTTCCTTAGCCAGAAGATACGCTTTCCACCAATTCAACGCATCTCCTACCAGCTTGAAAGTAGCCAATCACGTCTTGAATTCGTCAGCACAACCCAAGACCTTGAACAACTTCTCCATGTGTGATCCGGTCTTACGCCTCGGAGGGGGCGGCGATATCGGAAAGAAAGAGGCTTAAGCTTGGTGAACTTCTCAATCCAAACATGAATACCATTAGGTGGAGCACCACCACCCGATGAACCAGCACCATTCGTGAGGTCATTGGTGATTCTGGTCATCAAATCAGCAGAGAGATTCGGAAGAGCATTAACCAAAGCATGGGCTATCATAGCCTTAAATTCAGGATCATCATCCCCATTAGGATCACCATTTCTATGCGTAAACACCATATGATCGATTATCAAAAGATTAGCAAAGGTCATAAAACAAGAAGAAAAAGCATGAAAGGAAAAGACGAGAATGAAACCTAGTGTCTACCCAAATCCTCACAAGTCAAAGCCTAAGCTCTAAGGGTCAATCCTAAGGTCCATATGTTCACAGGTCATAACTACAAGTCATAACATGGGCTCTGATACCATAATTGTAACACCCCAACCCGACAAGGGTAGAAGCATCACAGTATGGTGTCATATCAAAGCATACATAATGAACATAAGCAACAGCGGAAGTCTTAAGCATAAATAATCAAAGGAGTTAAGTCAACACGACTTAAACAATACATAAGTTCAAGAAAAGGAAAATACTCCAAAGAAAGAAATAACGAAAATCCTAGTCTAAATATAGTCATAACATAAGCAAATGGAATCTAAGATGACTAGGGAAAAGTCTCCACACAAGCTCATCACTCAACCCAAAGCAAATCCCCAACTCCTAGCTTAGATACCTGCCGCAGGAAAAGAAAATGCGGCTGAGCTTAAAAAGCCCAGTGAACAGATATATAAAAAAACGAATAATCGAAAGATAAGGAACAACAATAATATAACATATGGTGCATTGGGAAAATCATAAGGCATAGTCAAAAGGATAATGAATGAAAAGAAAGATCGGTAATCTACCACGAGCCCAAACATATCATATCATATCATATAGCATAAGTAACCAAGGGAGTGATTAGCCCCCAAAATGTGAAAGACGTGTATTGCACACAACATCAGTCACCATATAAGTCATAACATATCATATCATATCATAAAAAATCTAGGATTCATCCATACGCCCCTGTACAAATCATAGTGGCCATAATAAAATATAAAGTGCGCATAATATCACAAAAAAGGATGGGACGGAACATCACTCCACCGCCCTAGAGTCATGCCATTGGTGCATCAATAACATGGCTATGTTACCTTCATGGCTAGGAAAGTGGCTCGGGAATTAAACTGAAAGGTCAAATGAAAGTCATAATATAAAGGTTCATATTAAAGGTTCAAAGAAAGGTTCAATATTAAAGGTTCACAAATCTAAAGGGTACATAGCAAAGGTCATATAAGGAAGCCCTAATAGGAAGGCTCAGAGCTAAGGCATTATAATTAAATATAATGTCAAAAAGATGTGTAAAAATCATGAGAAACCTTAAGAGATAAGGTCAGAATATATGTACCTTATTCAACAGCAAAACAAACACAAGCAGATGAAATCACAAGATACGAAAGATCACTCCTTCCTCGAGGGATCTACAGAAGTGAAAGGATATACATTTATCAGATGTAGTTAAAGTGTATTACTTCGATTAAGTCTTTTAGGGTTTATGAGAATATTTCCGTTTTTTGTAAGTTTCCGAATATAGTAACTTTCCTTATTTAGTAAGTTTCCACTTTAAGTAACTTAACCATCTTAAGTAACTTTTTGTTTTAAGTAACTTTCCATTTTTAGTAACTTTCTATTTTAGGTAGGTTTCCCGATTTAGTAAATTTTCATAATAAGTAACTTTCCAAAAATAGCAGTTTTCTATAATTAGCAGGTTTAGTCATTTATGATATAATAAATGTTAAATTAGGTTAAAATGATGAAAAATGATTATTATTATAGTTTAGGGTTCATTTATGCCAAGTTATAATAGTTTAGGGTCTAAAATGTCATTATCACAAAGTCTAGGGTTAAAAGTGTAAATATCACAAGTTTCACTTATTTTACAATTATTCCCTTGTCTTATCATTTTAACGCCTAGATCCTTCATGTTTTATTATCAACAGAACCAATCCTTTTCTCTTATTTAAACCAAAACCTTTTTGAAAACCCTAACTAGTCGATTACCCATTTCATTTTAGGCGAGTCGAAACCAAACCCCAACCAAAATTACAATGACCCTCTTATGTGTTAACCTAGTCGTGACATGCCTAAATCCCATTTCCATTTACACGACAATAATCAACGCAACCCTAGACCCATTTGTGAATTATATTCGACACAACTAAACCAAGATGTATACGCGTTTGTTATTACTTCATTTTCGCATGATACCATTATAATGAACATGTAAATGTCGTGCAAGGGTAGGTCGAAACAGATTCAAAGCCAAAATCTTATATATGGGTCGAATACCAACCTATCTCATTCGTTATTTTATGTGGTCATGGTTATGATTTTATGTGACGAGATTGTATCATTTTATGTGAGATGTTAACGCTTACAAGCATGCATTCGAATGGGAGACAAACACACGATAAACAAAACAAAATGAGGAAGGAAAATTGAAATGAGATTGATACGATACCCTAGTTGCGTGATCGAGAGAAGAAACGAGAACCAAGAGCCACGACAACAGCCATCCTTCGAACCAAACCCACTACCAAGAGCCACTCCTTCGAATCAGAAACCCACGATTACAACACCACCTTCCACGCTCCTTTGTACCAGCCTTGTAGTCGAATGGAAGAGAGGAAGGAAATGGATGCCGTCACTTTTGTGTTATTAGGGTTTAGTGTGTTTTTTAATGTGTGTGAAATGTAGGTTAACAAAATGAGAAAATGGGATATATGGGGGGTTCAGCCGAGCGGGGAGGGCTAAAAGACCAAATCAAATCTTCCAAACACAAGTATAGATGGGCTTTGAATTTAAGTTGTAATGTTTGTGTAAATTTTATATATTTTGGTCCATATACAAAAGAAAACGTGTGATATGTATTAGCCATACTATGTGTCGATTTTTATATATCTTGTATATTAG
The DNA here is from genome assembly GCA_022545495.1 of Chrysanthemum lavandulifolium. NCBI lineage: Eukaryota > Viridiplantae > Streptophyta > Magnoliopsida > Asterales > Asteraceae > Chrysanthemum > Chrysanthemum lavandulifolium. The sequence goes on along the minus strand of CM040240.1, from coordinate 51,671,457 downwards.
GTTTGATAATTATTTATAAGTTAGGTTAGAATTATACATATTTCATACGTATTAAATTAGAGGGGTAAAATGGTCATTTAACGGTTTTAGATTTTTAGGGTTTTACAACTTGCTAGGGTGGCACCTGGATTTGTGGTTGTAACTTATAGGATTTCACAAACACATCAAACCATAATCATATGGGGCGATACAAGGTTTAGACAAGGTTTCTAGAGAGAGAAGTTCTAGAGAGAGAGAGAGTTGGGAACTATGTGAAACAAAGAAAAATGGTATTGAAGCTCCAACCCTCTACCTTGGGAGGTAGAGGGTATTTATAGTTTTCATACAAGACACGCCACCTACGGGCTGTGGATCAGGCATACAGTGGGTAAAGACCCGTCCGTCCTCCACGGTGTTACTTAACTATCTACTAATTAACATAACAGGTCTACGACTACGAGCTTTCTAATGAATACATATACTTGAGGTGACCGAATCTTTAACTAACGGATTTTCTAAATCCTAACAATCTCCCCCTAAGGGAGGTCACCTCAATTTACATTGAATACAAACAGATATTACATATTGATTGTTCTTGGATTCTTGATTAAGTTCTTTGCTCAGAGTCTGTAGTCTTTGATTCTTCATGTTTTGCATGTTTGGTTAATCCAAGTGGAGGTCTTTAATCGATCCACGTGATGATGAGTTTTGAGCCGCCTTTGAGATCATCACCTTGCATAAATCTCGACTCTTCCTTTGTAGTGTTGACATTATGTGATGTTGTGACATTGGACCGACATGCTCACATTCGGATCATGATTTCTTTTCATCGAGTAGCGGAAGCTTTAGTTGATTCATGATATTTGCGCAGCAGAAAGCGTAAGCATGGAGTGACAATATCGTAGTCGTTGATGCACTTATCATGATTTCTTTAGAAATGAATGTGTTGTGTGAGCATGCGGCTATGGATTGACCTCTCAATTCGATCACCGCAAACGCTGGGTGTACCGCATACAACAATTAGCAATAAAGCGCACGAAAGTGTCTTTGATCACTTTCGTTGAATTGAGGTACACGCCCACGGTTCCCGCTGATCAAGACAAGTACCGCCTGTGATCGTGTATAATTCAAGAATTTCCTTGATGGGTTTCGCAATGCTCTAGCCGTTCTCAAACCGAACGTCTCAAAGAAGACAACACGGAGTGAGTGAACCAAATGAATTTGAGATTCACCGATTGATGAAAAGAGATTTGAAAACAATCGTGTATCGCTCAATATAAATTGTTTTTGCAATACAACGAAGGTTTTAAGGAAAATCAATTATCAATCATAAACACCTTTATTTTGAAATATTAATACACAATCGATGTGCTAGAGAAAAGAATTTTAAGCACAACGACCGGTTTTTCAAAGGTATCCATCAATCCATAACTCGAACCGTGATTGATTCATAAATTTGAATCGCCCCATTGTTTCGTTCAGCTTGTCACATGGTTGATCTATTGGATAGATCTCACATGCCACCTACCAAGAGCTTGTTTGATGTTGGCTCTAGAAGGCTTTCCATCTTCATTGTGAATATGTTATCATATCACTCGATGTTCCGCAATACCACAAGGATAATGCGTAGGACTCTTAAAATATATTCTCTCTTTCCACATTGTGTGAAACAGAGAGTCTTCATTAATTTTGTCCTAATGAGATTTATTGATGATCTCGTGGCTCTAGACTCAATAGTGCACATTTGGTTCCTATGCCGAGACTAGGAGAGGGTCTCTTCTTCAATATCAACCATCTCTAAGAGAAAGTCGATAGATAATGTAGGTTCCCGTGAGAATGAAACAAGTCCTTTTAAGAGGAACTTGAGTAGCTTGGGAAGATGTAGTGCAAGGCGGCCACCGGGTCCATGACGCCTTGTCTTCAATACCGGTGTTACCTTGGTAACCACCAAGAGCATATGAATTGAACCCGGTTTCGCCTCTAAGGTTGAAATAATGGAGGGCTATTTCTTTTCACCCTTTTCACATTCAATTCTTTTTCATTCTTCAACCCCTTCAAGCTTACCGAGACTTCATTACTAGAACCTTGTTGGGTTTATTCCAGCTTCTAGCTCTATCTCATCCGCACTCTTCCCATATCTCACTTTTCTCCTTTTTTCATCATACCTAAGGACTCTACACTATCTAGTGGATTGTCCTCGGTAGATCCCTCCGCTCTCAAGGGATCGTGGGAACGAATACCTAACCTAACCATCCTTATATCACCATACATAAAGTAAATTTGGTCGGTCTTTTGGTATTGTTCATCACCCATTGGAACCAATTGAAAACCATTTGAAAATCAATCCAAGTACTTGTGATATATTATCAAAGCATTTTGTACCGAATTGTTTTTGATATTTTAGAAAAGGCTCCCTCAACATGTGCATCGATGTTTGAAATCATTTTGGCACATGGAGGCAAGAGGAAGAATTCACTTTTTGATCAATATTTTCTAAAAATATCGACATCACTTTCCGATCAAAATCGTTGTTTCACATACGCTAAAGATATTTTCGGGAAAGGATGTGGTTTTCAAAATTTGCTCCCCTCAATATGTGCATCGATTTTGAAATTGTTTAGCACATATTAGGGAAACCTCGCACTTAGAGATAAATCAATCACGATTCAATCCTTATTGGTTTGATATAGATGCTCCCCTTAACATGTGCATGGAAAATTTGAAATCGTTTGGCACATGTAGGGAGGAGAGCTTGTTAATCACGTATAAAACCATTTATCGAATTATCGCTTTAAATCCAATTTAAATCACAAATTCTCCCCGATCACAATTTTCAAATCCTTTGAGATTTGTGATCTCTATTGATTTAAATTAAATTTTGAAAACTTTTGAGGAGAATAGTGACTTGCTTTTGAAAAACATTTTAACCGATAAGGATCGATTTTGAGACTTTAAACTCCATTGATCAATCATGCATAAATATCTTTTGAAAACATAACATTAGCCAAGGTCTTGAATCAATTGTATAAAACATTGTTCTTTTTATTTTCCAAAAGTAGACCTTGCTCTTTACGAGCCAATTGTTTGAAAAATAACCTTTTGATTGAATTGAAATCATTCTCCCCTCAATCAATGACATGAGTTGTTGATTGAGTGTTAGAGATTTTGACAAAGATAAGCCCAGATGATTTTCAAAAATAGAGTCCAAGTTATTTTCAAAGCAATTTTGTTTTCATTAGATGACAAATATTTTCGTAAGAATCATTAGAAGGAAAAATATTTTGAAAGAAACATTTGTCTTTTGGTGACAAACATTTGTTTTAGAATCGAGCATGAGATTTGAAAAATAAGATTAAGCATGGCTCGTTTCTTTCTTTTTAAAACGGGTTATCGCCGAAATGACAATAAACCACCATTTTTCCGTCTCATTTTTTATTTTTTTTTAAAAACAATTTATGTACATTCAAGAACATCTAAAACCCGTGACATTCTTTGAATGTCAACACAAAGTCCGTAGATGTTATCGAATTAAGAAAACATGACAAAATAACAATATTTTTGGAATTTTCAAGATTTTCTAATTTTTATGGATTTTGAAAATTTTATATTTTTCTATTTTCTTTTGTTGGTTTTATAATTTTGTATTTTGCTTTTTGAAAAAATATGTACAAGAGATAGATGAAGAGAAACATTTACTCCTCGCCTTCCTCTTGAAGACGCTTGAGTGTCTCAGTTGAAGACTCTTGAGTCCAAGTCGAGGAAGAATAAACTCAAAACGTTCTCTAGGAAGAGCTTAGTGAAGATGTCTCGCTAACCGATATTCAGTTCTCACAAAGTAAAGTTCTACCACACCTTTTTCCACTTGTTCCCGGATGAAATGATGTCGAATGTCGATGTGCTTTGCTCTTGAATGTTGAACATTGTTGCAGGAGAGAGCAATGGCACTTTTGTTATCACAATACAGAGGAATTTTGTTGAATTCAAAGCCATAGTCAGATAATTGGGATCTCATCCATAGGATTTGAGCACAACATGATGACATGGCGATGTATTCACCTCTCAGTAGAGGATATCGACGTACACATTTGTTTCTTAGATGACCACCACAAGCTTTTCTCCCAAAATTGAGCACCACCGATGTGCTTCGACGTGTATCTTGACACCCCGCATGATCAAGATCCGCATATGTCGTTAGTGACATGTTGGTGTCCTTCGGATACCAAAGTCCCATGTTAATGGTTCCTTGGAGATACCGAAGACCCTTTTAACCGCTTCAAGGTGCTTTTAGTAGGCTTAGCTCGATATCTAGCACACATGCATACAACGAACAAATGTCGTGTCCATCGGTTGTGAGGTACATCGTGATCCAATCATACTACGATATTTCGTTTGATCTACCATGATCCCCGAGTGGTCCTCATCCATTTGGTACGCCCACCATGGAGTGTCAACGGGTCACAAGTGTCAAATCCAAATTTCTTTAAAATTTCATTAGCATATTTAGATTGATTGATAAAATGCCTCCGGACTTTGTGAAATTTGTAATCCCAAGAAAATGACATTTGTCCCATCATTGACATTTGAAATTTGAGCCCATCTCCTTAGAAAACGGTCACATTCATTGGGGTCACGAGGCAAAAATAATATCATCAACATAGATTTGAACGTGAATTAAATGTTTGCCCGACTTTCTCGGTGAACAATGTCGGATCAATCGCTCCTTTGTCAATCCAGAGATAGAAGAAACTTTGATAGCGTATCGCACCATGCCCTTGGAGCTTGCTTCAAACCGTAAAGAGCCTTTTTCAAGCGATAGACATGAGTAGGATGCTCGATTCACAAAACCTTCAGTTGGTCGACGATACGACTTCTTTAAGATCTCCGTTAAGAAAAGCCGCCTTTACATCCATCCGATAGACTACCATGTTCTTACTTGCAGATTAGCCGTGAAGATTCTCGATTGCCTCGACACGCAACTTGAGCAAATGATTCTTCAAAGTCAATACCTCCTCTTGACGGTATCCTTTTGCAACTAATCGAGCCTTGTTCTTTAACACATCACCATGCTCATCAAGTTTTACTTTGAAGATCCACTTTAGAGCAATGATCATAGCACACGCCAGAGCAGTGTACTAATTCCCATACATCTAGTCGATCGAACTCATGAATTTCTTCTTGCATGGCATTGAACCAACTTGTCTTCATTCATGGCGCTTTAACGCCTTTTGGTTCGACCTTGGATAGTACGGAGTTGAAGAAGCACCATAAGGCATCGCTTGCAAGTTGTTTACGAGTGGATACCGGACGAGAGGGTTTCCAATGATGTTGTCCAATGGATGGTCATGTGTCCATTTTCTAAGGTGTTCGTGTGGTTGTTGTTGAGGAACCAAGTAGCAGAGTCGTTTTCCCGATGAAGATGGTTCGATGATGGTTCAGAGCAAATATGTTCTCAAAGGAGCATCTTCGGGAGTAGCAAAGGGTTATCTCCATCATAGGTGCCGAAACAATTCCATGATGTACACTTGATGATTGAGGAATTGATGATGAGATCGAGTGATCAACAGAAGCGCTTCTTGACTCAATGACATAGAAACCGAAGGGTTATCTACGCTGATGTGATAGAGCAGCCTCGCTGATGGATTTGATGATCATTAGCAATTGGCTCATAGTGTTCATCAAACATTGGATCAAACAATTTCTTCAAATCATCTTCCAAGGTGGTACATATGGAGTTGCTTTGTGAGGATTTTGTACAAGAGAAGAACTAATGGGACTACTTGATGAAGGTTGTGATGCGGGTCCAGAACTTGATTGTCTTGGAGCCATTTGACCGGTCAGTTCATCGAACGTAACGTGAATTGTTTCCATGATATTTCGGGTTCTTTTGTTGTAAATTCGGTATCCTTTTCTGTTTGGTGCATATCCTACAAATACTCCAATGTCCGCTTTAGCTTTCAGTTTACCTAAATCTTGACCCTCATTAGTTGGATAACACAATGCACCAAACACACGAAGGAATGATAGATCGTGTTTTCGATTGTGGACAAGTTCATATGGAGTTTTTCCATGAGTTGTGTGAATTAGGATCGATTTTGAGTGTAGCATGCAAGTGGCAATGGCTTCACCCGAGAAACGTTGGAACCTTTGAGTAAATCAAGATTGTTCTTGCGGCTTCCACAAGAGTTCGATTTCGCCTTTCAACTACACCGCTCGCTGAGGAGTTCGTGGAACACTTCTTTGATGACCGATTCCAACATTTTCATAAAACTCACTAAGTTCTTTATTGACAAACTCGCCCATTGTCTGCTCGGATGATTCTCGATACCTTGTTAAGTCGAACTCGCAACTGCTTGATAAGTTTAATGATGACATCCGAGTTTCATCCTTTGTCCTCAAGAACTTAACCCAAGTAAATCGAGAGTAATCATCAACCACAACTAACACATATTTCTTCCCGTTAATAGTCTCGTGACTCTCATGGGTCCACATAAATCCATGTGAATGGTATGAAGAACTTCCATAACCGAGTTTGTAGGTTTGGGTTTGTGGGCATACTTCTTGCTTTTTCCCAATTGGCATGTCGAACAAAGATGATCCTTTTCATACTTTAGTCTAGGTAAGCCTCTTACTAAGTCCTTTCTCGAAAGATCATTTATGGTGCCAAGTTCAAGTGATTGAGACGACGATGCCATAACCATGACTTTGTTTTCAAGCCTTTGACAACAAGCAAATTGGAGAAGACTTCATCATATCTTCGATAGAGATGGTGTATAGGTTTGAACCACGTGTTCCTCTTAAAAGTTCTCGCACCATCAAGTTCTCTAACGAAACAAGTATGTTTTCAAGGCCACTTCTAGATCGTAATCACGTAATCGAACCGACGTAAAATAAGTTATGACCAAGACCTTCAACGTAATATACCCCGGAGATTACACTATCACCAACAACATAATCTCCATAACCCATAATTGCACCGAAATGATCGTTCCCGAATCTAATAATCCCGATGAATTTACTCACGAAGTTCATGAGCCGCGACCGGTCTCCAAATATATGCTTGGAACAACTGAGTCCAAGTACCACGTAACGATTTGAACGACCGCAGCTTGAACACGCATAAGAATGGATAATCGGATAATTGGGATCCCCATGCAAGAATGGGTTCCATTTGGTTAGTAACAATGATTGGAACACCCACATCGAAGTAGAAACAATGGAATCATCGTGATAGATGCAAAGCTAGTGTATACATTAGACCTATTCAAAGTATGTTCACTTCTTAAAGGAATAGTTCTACCAAGAGGCATCCATTTCCTAATGGGCATTGATCCGATAATTTAGGGCACAATACATTAAGACTAAATTTGTGGCCGAGGTATCCACCGATAACCTACATTACTAAATTTTCTTCCCGGGTTTCCAATGTTTTCTAACCTTCTTCCGCCTTTGCTTTCTAGCCTTCTTAGCTTGATTTTTGGCATTAACAATTTTAACTGGTATTTAACAAAGATTAATCAAATCATTCACACCACATACATGATTAGTAATGTAAACCAAGCAATCATCATTACATGTTTTGCCAAAAGTAGCGAATTCGCATTAATTACAACGACGCTTAGAGCTAACACTAGAATCAACACGATTCGTTTTATTCAAATTCTTCCTAAGATGATCTTCTACTCTCTTCCACTGAACATTCCTAGCTTGCGAGGTCCTATCATTCTTTGTGTTGCCTTGAGGCTTTGACCTGCTCGCTTTGGTGTCACTTTCTACTCCTGTAGAGGGAATGGGAACATTAGTTGGTTTTGCTACTTTTTGCAATTCAGGTTTAGAAGTGCTGGGATCTGAGCTACTTGAAGGCACATTAAAATTCACTTTCTTAATACTGGGCATAGAAGTGCTGGGATCTGAGCTACTTGAAGGCACATTGAAACTCACTTTCTTGATACTTGGCATAGAATGGGTTACATACTTAGCACTAGGCATAGAACAAGGTATCACAACTTTATTTTTCTCACATAAGGATTTAGGACATGTTGCTCTTAAGCATTCTAACAGCTCCTGAGATCGTTTGGCCTGAATGCAAGCAAACCTAATTTCACTATCAAGTGGCTTATTTATGTAATCCTCTTCTACAATCTCACGGAGACATTCTAGACTATCCTTAAGGTGAAAGAAATAGTTATGAAACACAAGTTCGTTATTTCTAAGATGAGGAGGAATGTATTTAACAGTCACAGTATATTTTGAGTCAGCAGATGACTTTGATGCAACATTCTCATTAAAAACAAGTGGCATTTTCCCTTTTACCTGACTCTTCAGATTCTCAATTTCCTTTTGTAACGAAGTTATTTTTTCATTGTTTTTGTCACGAGTGACTTTCATTGAGTCGTATAACTCTTTGAAGTGTCGTTTGACCTTTTCATTTTCTTCTAGAAAACTCTCATTTTCTTGTTGTAATACGTTAATGATGTTTTGAAGATGAAAGTTTTGAGAAACTTGAGAATCTAAAGGAGGAGGCATTTGGGAGCCAGTCACATTGTTCTTTTCACCCTTTAATTGTGAAATTTGGGCTTTCAACTTTCCTGATCGTGTTACGTTGAGCTTGAATCTGTTCGTCACGCTTTGTTTATTTCAAAACCGCATCAAACTCGAACATTTGAGGATGTCTTGATGTTTGAGGTTTTGACATTTTCTTTGAGATGTTGATATTTTAGTTGCAAATCAAAATGTTCAACTTCTAGCTTAGAAAGATGTTTTACCAAATTATCGTGATCATCCCGATCAATTTTCTCATTTAGTTCGAGTTTTTGTTTTCAAGCTCAATGACACGATCATGGGAAACTTTCAAAGCAACAGCTAATTCATGAAATTGAGAAGCGTAATAGAATGCTTAGTAACAAAGATAAAACACATCTTGAGCCACACAACTCAATACCAAGTTCTCATTTAAGATATGCGATTCTTCCTTTCAATTTCATTATATTTGAGTTCCTGCTCATAATCATTGACCTCAACAATCATTGCATCAAATTCCTTTTCCATTTCTTTAATATCCGAGTCTATCCCTTTTGAAGACTCTCAAATTGACCTTTTAATTGTTTAAAGAAAGGCATGACCTCGCTAAATAGCATTCTTTAGTTTGCTCAAACCCTCTCCCTTCGCTTATCCCCGAGGTGTGATTCTTTTCTTACATGTCTTCTCAAAATCAACGAATAGTTGATAAACAACATATAGGCTGATTAAGGTCTTGCTCTTAGTGGAAATAGATCTAGGAACTAAATGCATTGGTGTATTCGGAGGATACACAGCTGTCGGAGGCATTTTCCTAAGGGAGTGTTTGTTTTAACAAGTGCATTAGCTTTTGCATATCTATGTCCTTTTTCCAAAAACTTGTTCGGGGTTAATAGAGTTTGAGGCTTAAACATGTTCGGGAAATCCAATTTTCTTTAGTGTAATCATGGGGTTTGAACGTTATGTTTTGCTTTTTACACTCGTGATCTTTTAGCTTCTTATCCATTTTCTCCCTAGTGACTTCTTCTAATTTTCTATCTTCCTCAAGGCACTCAATACATGATAGGTTTCGCCTAGGCTTAAGGATTTCATTACCATCATATATTACCTTCCGAGCTTTAGCCACTTTACCATATTCGGATTCGGTTCCTTTACGAGGGAATGCTATGCTTATCGCTTAAAACTCTATGCTTAGTGATCATGTGAGCAATCGAATGGTATTCCTTGTACGCATAACTTATTTTCAAGCTTGTTTTTCAAAGTTTTTAGATTGGAAAAGTCATTCAAAAGTTTTGATTCCTTAGCATTAAATTCTTGTTTAAGCACTTTAACATTATCTTGGAGTTCTTGTTTTTGCTTAATGCTTTAGAAAGCTTTTCTTGTAAGGAGTTTAACTCTTGTTTTAACACTTCTTCTAAAATTACTTTTTCTAATAATTGTACGCATTTGGTCATCCATTTCCCGCTCACGGGTAGTTAACTCAAACTTAGCACGTTGTTCATAAATAGCAACTTGTTCTTTATAGGCATTCGCCTGTAGATAACATAATCATCGAGGCACATGGAGTGTATTCATCAAAAACATAGTCATCATTGATCGCAGAAGATGCATCACTTGGTACAATCTCACTTTCACTTTGTATCACATATTGATCATATGGGACAATATTACTATTACCCACATTATCCATATCCGATTCATTAGTTACATGTGATTGTACTTTGTTATGCATCTCTTGCTCATCAACTTCATCGTATAGTTTTAATACCTCGAGATGATTGATTCTTTGGATGGACCACTCTGTTGTGGTGATGAGACCTTTGAGAGACCATTGGTGAAATGTTAGCCATGAAGATTGTCCGGGCAAGAGGTTCATCATCGACATCGAGTCAAATGCATCACAACAAGAACTTGAAAGGCATTTTGATGATTGTGACCTATTTCCTAATTGGTCGCTCATCCACATCAAGATCATAGGTTTTGGCATTTCCTCAAGAAGAAACAACAACTCTTCTTCATCCAAAACCGCTCCATTGTCCCGAGCTTGCACCAGAAGATCTTGTCCTCAAGTACTGCATTTTGAGGGCGTTTTGGAGATGTGCGCCTTGCAATGTGTCCATCACCACCACGCTTGTAGCACTTGATTGGCTTTCCTTGTCCTTGATTTGCATTCCTTCCACGATTCGATTAGCCACATACCCTCCACCTACTACCATAACCTTTCATCCTTGTTCATACCGCCTTCCTTGCACATTCTTGCACCACTACCTTTCCATCTCGACAAGAGCTTGATTGTGTGGATTGGATGCGCTCGATCGAGGTTATTGTTGGTGTGTGTGGAGTGAGGTTCAAGTTTTGACTAACCATGAGAGCCAGTTGATTGATGAAGTTTTCCATGAGTGTGTTTGGATCCGAGGCTTATACCTGGATCGGGAATGAGTTTGTGGTTACCATTTCCAATAGGTATGACTTGAGAAGCTTTGGTGGTTATTCCTACATTGGTGTAAAAGGTCTTGAATCATTTGATGAACTTGCATTACCCGAATTTGAATTGAATTTTTCCAAGATCATTCGCTCAAACATAGCATGTCTCTCATTCTCAAGCAAGAACGCATACAATTGCTCATAGTTGGTGTTCCTCAAACCTTTAGTTAACTTGATCAAGTGACAAATTTGTGCCATTCGGGATTCATGTTGTTCACAAACTTTGAATTTAGTCAATATTTGGCATAGTCATTTTGATATTCCTCATGTCATTCACAAGCTTGTGGAACCTCACGTAATATTCAAAGGACACTTTCCCTGGTTTCATCTTAAAGTGCTCAAAGTCATCATACAGTTGAGATTCTCTGCCTTCTTTAGTTAATTCGTAACCGAGAGAAGCATCTTGACATTGTCCCAAACCGCTTTGGCTTCAGTGTTGTGATTGATTAACTTGTAGATGTCCTTTGGAAGACCTCAAGTACAATGTTTGAAGCCCGATATCAAGATCGTATCTCTTTTCTCCTTATCACCGAGCTCATCATACGCCTTAGGTCCGTCCAATCCTAAGGTCACCGTACCATCCGCAGCAGCTTCAAGTGTGTCTCTTGTAGTCTCAATCGATAAGGTCCTTCATCAATTGATTTGAGAATGTTAACCCCATTTTCCTTTCCCAAACAAGACAACCTAATTCGTTGAGCCCATGAGTCATAATCGCCTCACAAGCATAGGTGGACGAGTATCCGATCCACCGCTGAACGCCCTCGCCACAAAGAGAAACGATAGTAGGTACGTTGTTAGACATGATTCCAGATTCTACGGGATTTTACTATTCTTTGATTAAACCGGGAAATTGATTCTTTCACGGGATTTTACAAAATCAAAAGAACAACCGTAAAACGTAGCACGAAGAAGTGACAAGTCTCAATAGACAAGTAGTAAACTTGACAAGTCGCACCCTAACCAACTCGCTTAAAGATCAACTCGCTTAGTGGACAAGTCGCATAAATGGACAACTCGCTTAACAGCCAAGTCGCATAAACCAACTCGCTTAATAGACAAGTCGCTTAAAACCCAAGTCGCATAAAGATACAACTCGCTTAATAGACAAGTCGCTTAAAAACCCAAGTCGCTTAAAGAATCAACTCGCTTAATAGCCAAGTCGCATAAACCAACTCGCTTCCAAGAAAACTCGCTTAAGTGTCAACTCGCAGAAACAGACAACTCGCTTAATAGCCAAGTCGCATAAACCAACTCGCTTCCAATAACAAAGCAACTCGCTTCCTAGAAACGCAATACCGTGGCTCAACTCGCTTCGTACAATATTCAAAAACAACCACTTTATCAATCAAAAACAACCCAACCACGATGATTCAAGCCTTCCAATTCAAAACCTAAACACATATGATGATCCTAAACACAAAAGTACAATCAAAATTCAAACTTTAACACTAGAAATTGACCAAATGATTCAAACTCTTCTAAACACTTATAACCCCAAAAACCTTATGAAATCCACCAAAACAAAGAGCATGAAAGATGAGTGATCAAACCATGGCTCTTGATACCAATTGTAACTTATAGGATTTCACAAACACATCAAACCAAAATCATATGGGGTGTATACAAGGTTTGGAGAGAGAAAGTTCTAGAGAGAAAGGAAGAGAGTTGGGAACTATGTGAAACAAAGAAAATGGTATTGAGCCCAACCCTCTACCTTGGGAGGTAGAGGGTATTTATAGTTTTCATACAAGACTCGCCACCCACGGGCCGTGGATCGTGCATACAGTGGGTAAAGACCCGTCTGTCCTCCACGGTGTTACTTAACTAAATACTAATTAACATAACATGACTACGACTACGAGCTTTCTAACGAATACATATACTTGAGGTGACCGACACTTTAACTAACGGATTTTCTAAATCCTAACATCAAGAGACTAACCGCCCAAAGAAGTAGTAACTCTGCCCGGCAAGATTAATATTACTACTAGCGTAGTAACTCGCCTGAGAAGAGCAACATTACTACTAGTAGTAGTAACTACTTAACCACTATAAGAGTCAGGGTAATCAGGGACTTAGTGAGTGTATACTCCGTACCTCCAAACCCATTTCCAAGTATGATCATATCCCTCAATTGAACTAAATTTCCAACAAATATATCATCCAAGCTCTTGGAACCCACCTCCTTAGAAAGTCGAGTGCAAAGAGGAAATCAAAATGCCATGATTGAAGAATCAAATGTGTTTTATGTATTTTTATTTAGGGTACGAGATTCATATAGTTTTATTTAGGGTTTATGGATTCAAATGTATTTTATGTATATTTATCTAGAACACACAATCTTGAAATGAATTGAACTGTGGCAATAAACGAGATTTTTTTCCCTGGCCAAGGTCGATGTGGTATATGACGGTTTGACATCTCTAACATTATATGACAATGTATCTCTAACATTATATGACAATGTAAAGTCATTTGCTTTAGTTATATTATTTTGTAATCAAATTGAAACAATTAAAATAGATCAACACCAACATAAGGGTGGTGGCAACACTCTTAGGCATGGAATCGGCATGGATGATGCCGATCGGGTTCCCCATTGCCTCCTCTTCGGCGTCTATCGGTGTGGTATGAATTTGAAGAATTTCAGCATTCTTTGCCGATTCTACATCCACAAGAACTAGCCGTTAGGCTAGTCAATATAACCGCTTAGGTAGCACTAAAAAAAAAAAAAAAAAAAAAAAAATCCTTTTTTAACCTATTTAAACACTACCCATTTAACATTATTTTACACACAAAAGCATCTCTATTTTTACTCAAAAAAAAACATTTCTATTTCACAAACAAAATGGATTCATCTTGATCTTCTTCATCCGAGGACGAGTTAGATTTTCTATCCGACTCTTCCGAGGACATGTTTTCCACCGGTTCTACCATAGAAACCTATTTAGCCGCGTGCGATGCCATTGAAGACACGGCAAGCTCAACCCGAAGACATGTTACCCGTTTTCGTGAAAAAGCTCTAGAAACTCTAATGAATGACTATTTCGTCGAAGAAAACCCAAAGTTTCCTCACGATGTTTTTCGTGAAAGATTTCGTATAAATAAAAGCTTGTTTCTAAAAATTGTTGGTGATATTGAAGCTAATTTCGAATGGTTTCAAGAGGGCGTAGACGCTAGGGGGAAAAAGTTTCATGGCGTTGCAAAAATGCACATTGGCTATTCGTCAACTCGCAACGGGTGGACCTCCGGATAGATACGATGACTACTTAAACATGGCACGAAGAACATCAGGTTATTTTTATAATTCGGTATTTTTTTAGTTTTTTATAATTCGGTATTTTTTATTTTTTATAATTCGATGTATTTTTATAATGTTTTCGTTTTTTATAATTCGGTATTTTTTAGTTTTTTATAATTCGGTATTTTTTATTTTTTATAATTCGGTGTATTTTTATAATGTTTTCGTTTTTTATAATTCGGTATTTTTTTAGTTTTTTATAATTCGGTATACTTTGTAGGTGAATGCCTTGATCATTTTTGCGAAGCGGTGATCCAATTATATAGGCAAGAGTTCTTACGTAGGCCGACAACCCACGACGTTGCACGCTTATTCGAGGCACATGAAGAGCAACATCACATTCCTGGAATGCTTGGTAGCATTGATTATACACATTTCGTTTGGCGAAATTGTCCTAGGCATTTGAGAAGGCAATATAAAAGAGGTGATCACCAATACCCGACTATTATGCTTGAAGCCGTAGCTTCAAATGATATGTGGTTTTGGCATTCGCTTTTTGGTCCTCCCTGCAAATAACGATATCAATGTTTTGAATCAATCTCGTTGTATCTTACTCATCGAAATGGAGCGGCCAAAGCAGGTTCATTTATTCTAAATGAACGGCTTTACAAACGATGGATATTATCTTACCGATGGAATCTATCCTCGTATTCAACGTTTGTTAAAGCATATCCTTATCCAATGACCGAAAGAAAGAGATTCAAGAAGCTACAAGAGTCTGCATTTAAAGGATGTCGAAAGAGCTTTTGGTCGTCTTAAAGCAAAATGGATTTTCTCGAAATCCTCTTCGGCTATGTCCGTCGAAAAGATTCGAAAAATCGTTCATACGTCTGCTATATTACACAATATGATTTTAAAAGACGATGGGGTGGCAATATCACAGGTTCATATAATGGATCCGCCGGCCACGCCAGTTTATGACCTGAATGTACTACCGGAGGTACAAGACGAAAATATACATCACCGTCTCCGTTATGATCTTACGGAGTATGTGAACGCTCAAGACTTACCATACCTTGATGACTAGTGTTTTTTTTTAATAAGTATTATGTAATTTTCTTTTAAGTATTAATAAAATATTATGTTTTTATTAAATTGTTTAAAAAACAAAATAGATGAGGTATGAGTTAGGCATGGTTGCCACTAAAAATCTATTGTTAGGTATGAGATTGGTATGAGATGAGATGAAAGAATATTATTGGTGGGTGATTAGGCATGAAAAAATGGCTTAGGCATGGTTGCCACCACCCTAATAATAGTATTCATAACAATGCCTTCGACTTCGGACCTCTTTTTTTTTGCCTAACTAACATATACAAACACTCCGCGCCAACGTGCGAGCCTATATACTCGTTTTTATACATGCATCTACTGCCACATAGGTTTGTATGCTTTTTTCTTGTAAGTTTTTTTTATTCTTTTAATGGTATTTTGCCTATTAGCTTTGTATGCTTGTATGTTTGGCTTTGGTCTTATGTCTTTTAGACTCCTTATCTTTGTTACTAATATAGAATAAAGCTGTAATTTTGTTTGTTTGTCCTAAAAAGTCAAACTCTTCTTATATACTTATTCATTAGTAAATCCCTCTGACTTTTTAAGTCAACCTAATAACATTTAAGATTCAAGTTTATGCCGACTCTCAGGCAATTGTAATACAAAATACATCCTATTTGTAGAACCTTTCTGAATTCCAACTTTTCGTTATAAATTTCCTTTCTGGGAAATGCATAATATTGGTTTAGATTCAATGCTGAAATTATTTTCGTTCGACCTAAAAATGTCAAAAATTTCTGATAATCATGACTGTTAAATTTTGGGTTGGTAATCTGTAGCAAACATATCATTCTATCAATTGCTAATGGCTTTCAAGTTATGGCTTATTGCAGGATTGATTACTGGGATTAACTGGACAAAAGATTAAAGATTTAAAGTTCCAAGAATCTCATTTCTTTGAAGCCTTTCTTCGTTTCTGGCGATGAGTTACTACTAGCCGTTAGAGGGTCTTAGTGAAACTTAATCTCTATTTAATAAGTCCCTTATCTAGGTTAGATACACTTGTGTGTGCAATCTTTGTATCACTCTCTTCTCTTCTCTTAGATCATTTCACCGATCTTGTCTTGTCTTTACATTCATATGATTATTGTCTCATTGACATTAATCTAATCTTGTAACATTTGGATACTATTAATCTAAGTCGACTATTGCGACTTAGATCCGAATAAAGGTTCCGTTGTTTATCTCATCGTTGCCTATACTTTCGTTACATGGTATCGAGCTTCGTGCTCATTGATTCTCTTCGCAACTATTGGTGGTTTGGGGTTATTGCTATTAGGCGTAATCCTTTGGTTATCTTCACTTACAATTAGCCCTAGACTAAGTGAATCTAGGTAATTGTGATTTATTCTTCCACGCATATTTCTGTAAGTCTATATCTTGTCTCTTCTTCAAACATACAAGACTTAAGTCTTTGTGGATGCAAACGGGTACACTAACATCTTGATCCGCCACCTTTGAGTGGTACGAATACCGCTACGGTTTACCCTAGTCCACGTGCTTGGTGCTTGTTGTTTCTTAAATTCATAGTCTTACTTATCTATCTATTTGGTCTTATTATTATCTCTCGTCTGCTTTATTTTTCTGTCTTACCGCCTTTATTATGGTTAATGGTGATAGTCTTTGGTGGTGGTGGTTCCACCGAGAAAGGCTTATCCTTTGGGGATGCTTTGTACTTACACCCTAATAACACTAATGGGACTCCCATTATTTCTATCAAACTCATGAGAACCGAAAATTATAAAATATGGAATATGGCCATGACCTTTGCCTTAAGGAACCATAATAAGTTGGGGTTTATTGATGGTACTTGCATAAGAAACGATTCAAACCCTAATCTTGCTAATCAATGGGATACTTGTAACTCGGTTGTGGTTACTTGGATTCTTAATTCTCACCTCGAATTATTTTTGGGGCTATCTATGCCAAAACCGCTATGAAATATGGAATGATATTAAAGATACTTATGATAAGGTTGATGGTTCATTATTTTCAATTTGCATAAAAATATAAACTCTCTTAGTCAAAGTGGGTCCTCTCTTCCGATTACTACAACAATCTTAACTCTTTATGGAAACAATTTGATTGTATGATTAGCTTGCCTCCTTGCACTTGTGAGGTCGCAAAACATTTTGAAAACATAATCGCCTAATCAAGTTAATGCAATTTCTTATGGGTCTTGATGACTCCTATGTTCCCATCGAAGCAATATTTTAACCGAGACCCTTTACCTAATGTCAAAACGCTTTCTCTGTTGTCTCGGAGAAGAGTCTCACAAATGTATCATCTGGGAATAGCTCGCTAAACCCAATGCTACGACTTTTCTTTGCAAAACTTCGATGGTGGAAAATTTTTGATAATAAAAGAAGTTTTAACAACAAAGTTTATGGTCATATCGTAATGACTCCATAGCGAGAGGACCAAACATGAACCTCAAATGTACCAATTGTAAGAAACCTGGTCACACCATTGATAGATGTTATGATCTTGTTGGCTATCCTACGGATATGCTAAAAGAAATTTTAATGGTAAACCTTTCGAAAGAACAATGTTTCTGCTGAAACCAATCTTGTCATCCGATAATAGTGCCAAGAACTCTCCTGTCTCCTTGTCTAATGAACGACTCTCAAGACTTATGAGTCTTCTCAATGACAACAATGTGTCATCTGCTAATGCCAACTTAGCGGGTAAAAATTTTCGTGAACCTTCTTTAATGGCGGTGTCAAGTTTAATATAAACTTCAACAAGTTTTTAACAACAACACTAAGACATTATCCGGAAACATCGATCTTGGTTGGATTGTTGATTCGGTGCAAATCACACATGATCGTGATCGAAAATTTTTAATCAATGTTGTTAACATCTCAAATCTTGGCTTAACTGTTGGACATCCCAACGGTACTTTCGAGCCTTAATTACAAAAATTGGTGATTTAAAGATCAATAATGATCTAACTCTCTTTGATGTACTTGTTGTTCACGAGTACAATGTTAGTTTTGTCTGTTCATAAAATTGCTAGAGACAATAAGATGTTTGTCGGGTTTAATGAATCTAATTGCTATATCTGAGTTTACATCAAAAAGGATTGTGGGGATTGGTAAACAACACAATGGGTTATATATGTTTGATATTGATTCTTCATGTAAGATTATTTCTAATAATTGCATATCTGTTTGTCATGTTTCAAAAATCTTTGGCATCAAAGACTTGGTCATCCTCCGACCAAGTCCTACACATACTTAAACCCACTCTTAAATTTGATAGTACATCTAAAGCGATCATCTACGTGATACTTGTAATAAAGCTAAACAAACCAGGGAACCATTCCTCTAAGTGAACATAAATCAACTAAAATTGGTCAACTTGTCCATCTTGATGTATGGGGACCATATAAAGTCACTAGCGAGATGGTTACAAATATTTTTAACCGTTGTTGATGACTATTCCGAGCGTGTGGGTTTATATGCTTAAGGGAAGGATGATGTTTATGTTTTCATTGTTAACTTTACTCACATGCTATCAAATCAATTTGAACACAATGTCAAGATCTTTAGAAGTGATAATGGGACGAATTTGTCAATAATAAACTTCAAGTTTTTTCCATGAAAAGGAATTTTACATCAAACCTCTTGTGTCTATACACCACAACAAAATGGTATTGCGAGAAAGGAAACATAGGCATCTCCTTAATGTAGCTAGATCCCTCATGTTTGGGGAATTACCTCTAAATCTTTGGTCCGAATGTGTTCTAACTGCCGCTTATGTCATAAACAGTTGCCCTCTTGATTCGTCTGCAAGTCCCCGCTCTTCCTTGTGTATGGGCATGACCCTTCACTCTCTCTCCTTAGAGTCTTTGGTGCTTATGCTATGCCACCATTCTCAACATCTCGATAAATTTGGTAGTAGGTCCGAAAAAGTGTCTTTATTGGTTACTCAAATGATAAGAAAGGCTATAAACTCTTGAGCCTTGAAACAAAAATATCTTTTACTCCGGAGATGTCAAATTTTATGAACTGTTTTCCTTCAAATGAAAATTTTGTGTCAAAACCTTTTATTGAAACCTTTGTACCAAAAGATTTAAATCACAAAAATTTCTTTGACTCACAAATAAGTCCCAATGATGAAGGGAGAGTGACATCCTATGATGATGGCACGGTGGTAAGTCATCCCACTAGGATTGACGAACCGGTTGCAACATCTATAGATGATAATACACACCACGAGGGCAACATATCACATGATTCACATTCTGCGATGCGGTTTCGATCTAGCCGATACAACACCGATTATCTTTGAACAAGAAAGAGGCTTGCCACCATTACTACTAGAAGGTCAACCGAGTTTCCAAATTGCCCGGAATCTTAATGACTTTATTATAGAAGGAAAATTCAAATATGGTGTTGAAAAGGTTGTTAATTACTCCAACCTTAACAAAGATAATTACCGCTTTGCATCTAGTCTTAATAAAAGTATTGAACCTACCGTTATGAAGAAGCTATCCATGATAGTAATTGGGTTGATGCTATGAATTCGAAATTGAGGCCTTAAATGAAAACCATGCTTGGGATATAACCGATCTACCTCCTAATAGAATTCCTATTGGCTACAAATGGATATTTAAAATCAAATATAAAGCCAATGGTGAAGTTGATAGATACAAGGCTAGACTAGTTGTTAAAGGCTATAACCAAAGGAAGGAATAGACTATGATGAAACCTTTTCTCTGTTGTAAAAATGTCTCTTGTCGGTGTCTTATTGCCTTAGCCGTAAAAAACAAATGGCCTCTTTTTCAACTTGATGTTAATAATGCTTTCTTGTATGGAGATCTTGATGAGGATATCTATATGACCATTCCCAAAGGGTTCAGTAATGAGAACAATAAGAATAAAGTTTGTAAACTTGTCAAATCCCTATATGGCTTAAAACAAGCTCCCAGGAAATGGAATGAAAAACTTGTCAGTGTTTTAAAAGAAAATAACTTTGTTCAATCTGTTAATGATCACTCTTTGTTCACCAAAACAGAGAATAACAAGTTTATTGCTCTGCTTGTTTATGTGGATGATATTGTCCTTCTTTGAAACTGTCTTGATGAGATAAACCGATTCAAAGAGTTCCTAAAACAAAGTTTCATATTAAAGACTTGAAATCTAAAATACTTTCTTGGCATTGAGGTTCTAAAAGCGGGAATGACATTTGTCTCTCCCAAAGAAAATATTGTCTTGAACTCCTCAAAGAATTTGGTCTCCTTGGGTGCAAACTTGTGTCCACTCCTATGAAACCCAACTCTGTCCTTCCATACATTCCCAAGATCGATGACCCTTGCTTGACAACATCACCGGTTATCGGGTTACTTGGGAAACTTATCTATCTCACCCATACAAGACCGACATCTCATACTCGGTTCATTGTCCGCACAATATATGCATTCTCCTTTAAAGTCTCATCGGAATGTGCCTCAATGTTCGAGATATCTAAAAGGAGCTCCAGGAAAGGTCTAAGGTACAATTTCAAGAACTCAAAATCATCTTGAAGGATATAGTGATGCCGATTGGGCCAAATGCAAGAAAACCAAAAATCATCACAGTTATTGTGTTTTCTTTAATGATTGTTTAATCTCATGGAAAAGTAAAAACAAAACACTCTTTCAAAATCTTCCACGTAGGAATATAGATCTATGTCTCATCGCTGCTGTGGAAATCATTTGATTCAAAAATCCTAAAAGACCTAAAGTTGATATCAATCTTCTGTTGATCTTTTTGTGATAACAAATCGCTTTACAACTTGTCACAACCCTGCTTTTCCATGAAAGATCAAAACACTTTGAAATTGATGTTCACTTCATCGGGAAAAAATTGCTAGAGGTGTTATAAATGCTAAAAGATTGGCTCTTCAAACCAAACTGCAGACGTACTCACAAAGAACCTCCTGTCTATCAAGATAAATTTTGTGTGAAAAATTGATATTGTTTGATATGTTTGCTCATCGACAAGGGGAATGTTAAATTTTGGGTTGGTAATCAGAGCAAACATATCATTCTATCAATTGCTAATGGCTTTCAAGTTATGGCTTATTGCAGGATTGATTATGGGGATTAACCCGGACAAAAGATTAAAGATTTAAAGTTCCAAGAATCTCATTTCTGCTGAAGCCTTTCTTCGTTTCTCAGCGATGAGTTACTACTAGCCGTTAGAGGGTCTTAGTGAAACTTAATCTCTATTTAATAAGTCCCCTTATCTAGGGTTAGATACACTGTGTGTGCAATCTTTTGTATCACACTCTTCTTCTTAGATCATTTCACTGATCTTGTCTTGTCTTTACATTCATATGATTATTGTCTCATTGACATTAATCTAATCTTGTAACATTTGGATACTATTAATCTAAGCTGACTATTGCAGCTTAGATCTGAATAAAGGTTCCGTTGTTTATCTACTGTTGCCTATACTTTCGTACAATGACGTACTTACAGTTTTTGTTGTCGTTATTTTATGGGAGTATGATATACAAGTAGATTGTTCCAATATACATTGTGATTACATTGCATTGAAATATATAGATGGCACACTACATGTCATAAAAAGGTTCCAAGTTATCGACATCTTGCTCTAACATCTATACATGCTAACATTCTGAACACTGAGGCTGAAGATGCATCACTACCTAACCGCTTTGAACACTGAGGTTGAAGATCAACTAGGGCTTTCTCGAGTTGCAGAACACATTTGAATCAAAGGCTGAGGATTGAAAGCCTTCTAAAATAACCAAGTGTTATTTGCATATGCATCAATATGCTAAGATAAAATAACAGAAACTAAGAGTTTGAGAGTTCTAAACTTCAAAGAAAAGGATTTCATAACAAGCTAAAACCGGATAACTGATTCATTCAAATACACTTGGATTTGAAATTGCTAATACTATGAGGAAAAACTGGTTGATGACGAGCATTCCAGTTCTCCTAGCAACAGAACATCAGTAAGCACAACAGATGTTTGTTATAGGCGCATTACAAGTTCTAGCAAATGACATTCATTGACGCAACAAACTAACAAAGGTTCCGAAAAAGTGGCCCATTTTGACATGTTATGGAACCAACATGTCGGCCCATTTTGCCACAGTGTTTGTTTGCAGTTACTACTGAACTACTGGGTCGGTTTTGCCAGTGTTTTGTTTGCAGGTACTGCACTTACCCGTATTTTCATGTTCCAACCAACTTGCCTACCCGTTTTGCCAGTCTTTTGACAGATTATGACCCTCAAACCAAAATGGGTTGGTTTTAGCAAACCAAATATGACCCACCAGTTGCCACAGTCTGTTAGATACTCTGTTTGACATGAGGCATATACTAACACCAATTGGTCAGAATAATATTTTCCATCTTTTTAATTCAGTTATAAGTATGGGAAAATCAAGAAAAATCTATATTCAGAATTTATTCATACTTCAGCCCCCAAATACTACATATAGACATGCATCAATGACAAAGTGCAAAGACATATATCGCGCGCACTTGTTTGAAGTTTCTAATCAGTTCCCTATACGATATAATCATCAAGAAAAATGTTCATGGAGATGATACAAAGCATGAAGATGAAGAAACATGATCCTAGTGTAAAAGAGGGTTTAAATCTCCAAAATACCTGTAGTAATGGGCCAAGGTCAATAACTGACTTCTTGGGCAAAGAAAATGTTACAATATTCAAGACATCTAAAGTCTCAACGGTAGAAATATGTGTCTTAAGAATCAATAGAGTCAACAGAGGACTTCTTATACAAATGGTTTAGCAACCAGATTTTTT
Organism: Chrysanthemum lavandulifolium; assembly: GCA_022545495.1. NCBI lineage: Eukaryota > Viridiplantae > Streptophyta > Magnoliopsida > Asterales > Asteraceae > Chrysanthemum > Chrysanthemum lavandulifolium. The sequence continues at coordinate 51,648,330 of CM040240.1, read as the reverse complement.
TAATTGCATCCATGGCTTCTTTCATATTGCTAATATTACAATATAATAAGTAGTTTTTTTTTAACAGACAATATAATAAGTAGTGTCTGTAATCATGTGTATTACACATAGTATTTACGATGAAAAGCTTGATGAAGGGCCTTGTTTGATCAACACATATATATTATTGGTTTTGACCCAAATATGGGAGGTTAAAGGTCATCAAAACGATATTAGATAACAAATATGGATTCATTTCCCCAACCGTTGCCAGAGACAATATCTCTACCTTGAATTATAAAACCAGAAATAATGATAGGGTTAGTGGAAAATTCTGATTAAGTAGTATTCGTTAGTTGTTAGTTATGATTATATATGTTAATTGCATGTTATATCGATGTTAGGGGTAGTGAAATTTTTAAGAGTAAACAATTTCTTTGTATCGATCTGTGTTTATTTGAGTTTGTTAGCACTTTCTTAAGATGTTCATGAAGATATTAATCCTTTATAATGTTAGCGTTTTGTGTTTTCAGTTGTTACATTGATTTTAATTGTAATCGGTTGTTAAGATGATTTGGTATCGGTTGTTACATTGATATGCTCTTTGTGGATCTCTTAATCTGCAATGTGTTCTTTACGGTTTTTTGAAGTTTATTACTCTAACTGAATTAACAAAATTGTTTGGATTCATCTTTCTCGTGTATTATAGTTTGTTAACTATGAAGATCTTGATGAAACTTTTGATCAATTCGTTGCATTTTTGCTACAGTACATTTGTTCTTTGTGGTTTTGTTTGATGATAAGATTATAAGTTAGTAAGTTCTTTTTATCAGATTTGTTTCGAATTCATATTTCACATTATCACCAGGTGACTATATGTTATAAATAATCTTACGAGGTTTTGCAATAATGAATTTGCATGAAATTAACTGCTTCATACTATCTATGTCTATTTGAGTTTGTTAGCGTTTTGATTCTGTGTTTTCTGCTGCATTCATTCTTTACGGTTTATCTTACAATAAGGTTATCAATTTGTAAGTTGTTTATATTGCATTTGTATTGGATTTTCTGTTATTAACGCATGAATTACAATGTTAAGGATAATGAATATGCATGAAGAATTGGTTATCAGTTTCTTTTTAATGATCTGATTTTATTCAAGTTTGTTAGATCTCTGTTAAGATGTTCATAAAAATCGCGTTTTTAGTTTATGCTGGCATTCAGTTCGTTCTTTGCTAATTATTTAGTTATTTATATCTTAGTGTTTCACGTTGTTAACACATGGATTTTGATAGTGGGATAATGCATTTGTATGATGAGTTAACAGTTTCTTTGTAATTACGATGTTTGTGAAGATCTAAATCATTTTTGGTGTTAGTGATTTCTGATTTCGGCTGTCACATTGATTTTAATCAGGGTATAATTTCAGTATAATTGCTTGACTATGATTTGGTATAAGTTATAATTTACTTTTTTTTTTTGAATCTTTAGTCGATCTTGCATTCTTGTTTAACTTTGCAAAGATGATCATATAATTCGATGTCATAACTATAAGGTCAGATAATACATTTACCACACGTAGTTTGATCATCATTTTTTAGATGAGGTGATTATGGGATGTGCTGTATTTCTATTACACGAATGCGTAAAACATGGATTTTATCCATTAAATGATTGAATAGACAATCAAATAAGTCAATGTAAACCGCTAATATAACCAATTCGCTCCTGTTTAACTTCTTATCGTCTTTACTTTCAGGAACTTTGATGTTTTTGAACTTTTATGTTTAAGTTTTTCTCGTTATATTGAGTACTGTTGAAAGAAGATGAAGTCAGACTCAAATTACCGAAAGTGATGAGAAGATGAAGTTAGAATCAAATACCGAAAGTGATGTGAAAATGAAGTCAGAATCAACTACCGACAGTGATAAGAAGATGATGTCAGACTCTAATACAACCGACAGTGAAGAGAAGAAAGATACAGTTCCAGAGTTGAAAAGTGCTGAAGTTGTGGCTAAGGAAAAAGGCAAGGGTAAGAGGTGGAAAAAGTGGGAAAGAAGACGCAAACAGACATGAATCAGATAACACGAAAAGCTAAAGGATTGACACTTGAAGTCCAGAAAAATGTCAGCCCTCCTATTGTTAAAAGTTTGTATTCTCGAAATCAGGCAGCAAAGGGACAGATGTGGTGGATGTTATTCCAACAAAAGCATCTGGCCAAAAACGTAAAGGAAAGGAGAAGAAATACGATGCTGAAGTTGTTCTCGGAAGTGTGAAAGCAGATACTGAGGAGGTGTGTAAGAAGTTTAAGAAGGCAAGAAAGTGTATTGATGAACCTGATAAGGATGGAGCAGGAGCTGCAGCTGGACCACGAGCAACTTGTTCAAGTCTAAGAACTAGGATGGTCAACCCCGTTTAGAGTGCTGTTATCTGAATCATGTCAATAGTTGAGAGGTACAGTAGGTTGTAATCACAATACTTTCCGTATACTTTTGTTTCTTTCGTCACATAGTTGTGCATAAGAGTGGAAGAGTTTAAGACCTTACTTTGATGTTGTTTTATTCTGCTTATAGGATATAATCCATTTGACAGTAGATTGCTTGCTCTTATTTTTGAATGCTGAAATACATGAAAAGTACACATTCAATCTCTTTTAGTTATGCCACTGAACTCGGTTTCTTCTGCAAGTCAACTCTTATAACGTTTAAAGAGTTTAATCCTA